>WAAF01011413.1:12686-25680 GCA_013400475.1 Tricholaema leucomelas
AGAGGGGGAGAATCACCTCCCTGGTCCTCCTGGCCACACTTCTCCTGCTGCAGCCCAGGCTCTGCTTGGCTTTCAGGGCTGCAAGTGCACACTGCTGGCTCCTGTGGAGCTTCTTCATCCAGCAGCACCCCCAAGTCCCTCTTCTCAGGGCTGCTCTCCAGCCACTCACTGCCCAGCCTGCATTTGTGCTTGGCATTGCCTCGACCCAGATGCAGGACCTTGCACTTGGTCTTGTTGAACCTCATGAAGCTTTTATATTCAGGGTGCTTTGAACTCAAGAGTAACAGCTGTGCTTAATTTTGAAATGTTGCACTTACTTAAGCCCACGGACACTTATCATGTTGCAAGTTTTCATTTTGCTTTGAAAGGATTCTTATTAGCTTTTTACCTCTCAACTTTGTGCCTGATTAAACTCGCTGTGATGAAGCTTACAGAGACAAGACCTCCTGGTTAAAACTGACAGACAGCCATTTCCATTTGCAAATCCTCTCGAGTTTTATTGACTCATTAAATATGTATACATTGAATGTGACTTAAATTATCCTGGTATATAAATCATCTTTCTCTCCCCCCACCCTGTTTTTTGTTCCTCTCAAAGAAAAGTGGCTACTGCCATCTCCTGGTCAAACATTTTCACCTGACACAGAGACATAGTTGGACTGTGCCCAAATACCTTCTATTACAGTATCATAGAATTATCGAGGTTGGAAGAGACCTCCAAGATCATCCAGTCCAACCTAGCACCCAGCCCTGGCCCATCAACCAGACCATGGAACTAAGTGCCTCAGCCAGGCTTTGCTTCAACATCTCCAGAGATGGTGACTCCACCACCTCCCTGGGCAGCCCATTCATAGAATCACAGAATCAGCCAGGTTGGAAGAGACCTCCAACATCATCCAGTCCAACCTAGCACCCAGCCCTGTCCAGTCAACCAGACCATGGCACTAAGTGTCTCAGCCAGGCTTTGCTTGAACACCTCCAGGGATGATGACTCCACCACCTCCCTGGGCAGCCCATTCCAATGCCAATCACTCTCTCTGACAACAACTTCCTCCTAACATCCAGCCTAGACCTCCCCTGGCACAACTTCAGGCTGTGTCCCCTTGTTCTGTTGCTGCTTGCCTGGCAGAAGATGCTTAATAGCAAGTGTTGGGAAGAAGAAGAAAATGAAGATTCCTGTAACTGCTTTCAAATGGGAAATGGATTGATTCTGCATGACAGACTTGCCAAACAGTTTCCATTCTGATAATTTAAAGGTCATACTCAAAACACTGGAGATCCACTTTCCTTAGGGAATTTGGAGGGAGCTGGGGTTGTTTACATGGAGAAGAAGAGGCTCAGGGGTGACCTCATTGCTGTCTACAACTACCTGAAGAGAGTTTGTAGCCAGGTGGGGTTGGTCTCTGCTCCCAGACAACCAGCAGCAGAACAAGGGGACACAGTCTCAAGTTGTACCAGGGGACGTCTAAGCTATATGTTAGGAGGAAGTTCTTGCCAGAGTGATTGGCACTGGAATGGGCTGCCCAGGGAGGTGGTGGAGTCACTGTCCCTGGAGGTGTTCAAGCACAGCCTGGCTGAGGCACTTAGTGCCATGGTCTGGTTGATTGGATAGGGCTGGGTGCTAGGTTGGACTGGATGATGTTGGAGTTCTCCTCCAACCTGGCTGATTCTATGATTTTCTGAACACCAGAGGAAAAAAAATACACTTCTGCCTATTAGAAAAAAGTAATTCCAATATTTTGCCCTAACATTAAATAAAAGATACCATCCATTTTTTTAATAGACAAAGTCTCTTTTTTTAACCCACTTCAAAACCAAACCCCGATGAACATCCCTGCACCTAAACACACACATGCACTGAGGTGTGCCACTTCACCTCTGTAAGCTTTTTTCCACTGATTGTCCATAGAAGCCAGGTTTTACATTATTCATCACTCTCTTCATATGCAAAGTATGGGTTGGAAATGAGGTTCCAAGTCCCACAACCACTAACATCAGCCTAGGGCTTTTCTTACCACTTATAAATATTTGAAGCAAAATAATTCCCTCAAAACTCTGTGTGGATTGGATGTTTAAAGAAAAAAAATGAGATGGAAGAAGTTCAAAGAATTATTTTTAAAAGGACTTGAATGAAGGATTTGTTTATAGTAGGGTGGAGCAGTTATAACTGCAGGTATTGTAGACATGCAGGTATTTAGATTCCTGTTCCTAGCACATAAGATTAAAACTGCTACAGATCTCACTCTACCACCTCCTCAAATGTATTATCTGCTAAAACAATTAGATATGGCAGTAATACTCACAGTGCTATTACAACACTGATTTCATTGAATCGTAGACTTGGACAGGTTGGAAGAGACCTCCAACATCATCCAGGTCAACCTAGCACCCAGCCCCATCTAACCAACCAGACCATGGCACTAAGTGTCCCATCCAGGCTTTGCTTGAACACCTCCAGGGATGGTGACTCCACCACCTCCCTGGGCAGCCCATTCCAATGCCAATCACTCTCTCTGACAACAACTTCCTCCTAACATTCAGCCCAGACCTCCCCCACCACAACTTGAGACTGTGTCCAGTTCTTCTGTTGCTGCTTGCCTGGCAGATGAGACCAACCCCACCTGGCTACAGCCTCCCTTCATGTAGTTTGAGACAGTAATGAGGTCTGCCCTGAGCCTCCTCTTCTGCAGGCTGCACACCCCCAGCTCCCTCAGCCTCTCCTCACAGGGCTGTGCTCCAGGCCCCTCACCAGCTTCGTTGCCATTCTCTGGACACCTTCCAGCACCTCAACATCTCTCTTNCCAGCCTGGCCAGGTCCCTCTGCAGGACTCTCCTACCTTCCAACAGCTCCACAGCTGCTCCTAGCTTGGTGTCATCTGCAAACTTACTGATGCTGGACTCAATCCCCTCATCCAGATCATCAATAAAGATATTGAACAGGACTGGGCCCAGCACTGATCCCTGGGGAACACCACTAATGCCAGCTGCCAACTGGCTGTGGCACCATTCACCACAACTCTCTGGGCCCAGCCCTCCAGCCAGTTCTTGACCCATATCAGAGTCAATCTGTCCAAGCCACGAGCTGCCAGCTCTGCCATTTGAACTACAGGAAACAAAAAAATATTCTCTGCCTCTCATGCAACATCCTTAACACTTTTAACAAAACACTGTTAAGTAATCTCCAAAAATAGAATCATAGAATCAAACAGGTTGGAAGAGACCTCCAAGACCATCCAGTCCAACCCTCCCCCCAAAAATATGAATCACTATCTGTTACACACTGGCATTAAATGTATCCCAAACCAGGCCATTTCAGCATTGAAAAGCTCTCATTTTGTTCACATTTGCATGAGCTTAATTTTGCATTATCTTTATCTATTCTTTGTATTTGTAATATTTGCATTATCTTTATCTACACGAGCTTAACTTTGTATTATCTACCACCTTTGCATTTTTAAATGCATTATTTTCACATACTTATATATATACACACATTTATATTTATGTAGAATATAAAGGAAGGAGAGGGACATGGGGGTGCTGGTGGACAAGAAGCTCAACATGAGCCAGCAGTGTGCACTTGCAGCCCAGAAAGCCAACCAGAGCCTGGGCTGCATCAGGAAAAGCAGAGCAAGGGAGGTGATTCTCCTCCTCTACTGCACTCTGCTGAGACCCCACCTGGAGTACTGCATCCAGTTCTGGAGCCCTCATTACAAGAGGGATGTGGAGATGCTGGAGCATGTCCAGAGAAGGGCCACAAGGATGCTGAGAATGGTGCAGCAGCTCTGCTGTGAGGACAGACTGAAATAGTTGAGGTTGTGCAGTCTGGAGAAGAGGCAGCTGTGAGATGACCTTCTTGTGGCCTTCCAGTATCTGAAGGGAGCCTCAAAAAAAGCTGGGGAGGGACTTCTCAGGCTGCTAGGGAGTGACAGGACTATAGGGAATGGAGCAAAGCTGGAGGTGGGGAGATTCAGACCGGCCATGAGGAGGAAGTTGTTGAGCATGAGAGTGGTGAGAGGCTGGAATGGGTTGCCCAGGGAGGTGGTTGAGGCCCCATGGCTGGAGGTGTTTAAGGCCAGGCTGGATGAGGCTGTGGGCAGCCTGCTCTAGAGTAGGGTGTCCCTGCCCATGGCAAGAGGATTGGAACTAGATGATCCTTGTGGTCCCTTCCCACCCTGACTGAATCTATGATTCTATATATAAACACCTGGAGATTTTTTAGTAATTAAAAGCTAATTTAAACAAGATTAGAACTTTATCATTCATCAGTACACAGCAACATTTCAATATCATGTGCTTAACTGAAAGAACTATGTCTCCTTATTGACACTGCTTACCTTCTTGTTGTGTCCCTCCAGACTTGCTTCTCACATGAATAACTCTGGGTCTCACAGCCTCAACTTCTGCAGCTCCTTGGCTTTCCTCCTACAAAAAAATCATATTGAAAATCTGACTTTTGATCTAAGAGCACAGTAAAATTAAAGAAACATCCAAAGAGGCTTTATAAAGATTCATTAAAGGCTATGCACTTGTTCTCCTTCCTTTTCACTTCAAAAGAATTCAGCTCTGAATCAGCCTATTGCAATGCTGTTTCCTCTAGACGAACATCCTGGGAGCAGCAGATATGGCAACGTGCCATTTAGACTGAAGACACAGGAGACTCTCAACTTCAACTCAAAGCATGTGGAGGAAAGAACATAAAATCTTTCTGGCTTTTATCAATACTCAGGACTTCTGCCTGAGTAAAAAGATGACCCTGAAAGGGATAAAGAAAAGAAAAAGCAGGGTGGAAGTGCCAAGTCTAAAATCTATTCTTTTGGACCGTGTTTATAAACCCACTTTTTGCTCTTCCTGAAATCATAGAATCATAGAATGGTTTAGGTTGGAAGGGACCTCAAGGATCATCCAGCTCCAACCCCCTGCCATAGGCAGGGACACCTCCCACTAGAGCAGGTTGCTCAAGGCCTCATCCAGCCTGGCCTTAAACGCCTCCAGGGAGGAAGCATCCACAACCGCCCTGGGCAACCCATTCCAGTGTCTCACCACCCTCACTGTAAGTGAGGCTGAGAGAGGCTTCCTAAAGGAGTACTCCAGGAGTACTAGCTGGAGTTTGCACTAAGAAACCTAAGGTTTGGTGTCTACATACAGATTTATGGTCTAGTTGACTGGATAGGGCTGGGTGCTAGGCTGGACTGGATGATCTTGGAGGTCTCTTCCAACCTGGTTGATTCTAATGCTTTTCAGGACCTAGGTCTGCAACAATGTCTAAGGAAAACAGTTTTTTAGAACCAGCAAAGACTCTGAGTGTTAAAAACCTCATGGTTGTCAGCTACACTTTTTATCTTATGTGCTAACCAGAACAGGGACTGTGGGCCCAAGGACATTCCACTAGATTCCGACAGGAAAAATGAGAAGGCAAATTTGATATGGACAGAGGAATCGAGTGCACCCTCAGCAAGTTTGCAGATGACACCAAGCTGTGTGGCACAGTCAACTAGCTAGAGGGCAGAGATCCATCCAAAGGGACCTGGACAAGCTGCAGAGGTGTGTCCAGGACAACCTCATGACATTCAACAAGGCCAAGTGTAAGGTCCTGCACCTGGGTGGGCACAATCCCAAGCACCACTCCAGGCCGGGTGAGGAATGGCTGAGAGCAGCCCTGAGGAAAAGGACCTGGGGGTCTGGTGTGATGCAGAGTGATTTGCCATTGGAATGGGCTGCCCAAGGAGGTGGTGGAGTCACTGTCCCTGGAGGTGTTGAAGCAAAGCCTGGATGAGGCACTTAGTGCCATGGTCTGGTTGATTGGCCAGGGTTGGGTGATAGGTTGGGCTGGATGATCTTGGAGGTCTCTTCCAACCTGGTTGATTCTATTCTATTCTATTCTATTTTGAAAACTCAGATTCATCTATGGAATCAACAGAATAACTGATGAAATCATAGAATGAACTCCCTGGGCAGCCATTCAACAACTTCCTCCTAACATCCAGCTGAGACCTCCCATGCCACAACCTGAGACTCTGTCCCCTTCTTCTGTTGCTGCTTGCCTGGCAGAAGAGACCAACCCCACCTGGCTACAGCCTCCCTTCAGGTAGTTGTAGACAGCAATGAGCTCAGCCCTGAGCCTCCTCCTCTCCAGCCTGCACACCCCCAGCTCCCTCAGCCTCTCCTCATAGGCCTTGTGTTCCAGGTCTCTCACCAGATTTGACGATCTTAGAAGTCTTTTCCAACCTGTTTAATTCTGTCATTCCCTGAAACGAGGAACCCGTCCAGACAGACTGCAGAAGCCACCCAAGTTTTGCTATAACAAACTTGACATCCAAGAGCATCAACTACCTGAAGGGAGGCTGTAGCCAGGTGGGGTCGGGCTCTTCTCCCAGACAAACAGCAACAGAACAAGGGGACACAGCCTCAAGTTGTGCCAGGGGAAGACTAGGCTGGATGTTAGGAGGAAGTTGTTGGCAGAGAGAGTGATTGGCATTGGAATGGGCTGCCCAGGGAGGTGGTGGAGTCACTGTCCCTGGGGCTGTTCAAGCAAAGCCTGGCTGAGGCACTTAGTGCCATGGTCTGGTTGACTGGATAGGGCTGGGTGCTAGGTTGGACTGGATGAGCTTGGAGGTCTCTTGCAACCTGCCTGATTTTATTCTATTCTATTCTATTCTATCATTCCCAGTTGAATCAGAAAAAAATCTCCACCAAATTCAAGGCTCAGCTGGACAACATCCAAAATACAGTGCATCTTCTTAGATCTCTCAGCAAACACCATGAACAGCCTGGATTTGCTCAGAAATAGATTTGTCTTCTTGCTTTGTGCTTAGCTGATAGAGTTTCATTTCAATGAAGGCAAACACTGTCTTAGAGATGAAAAACAAGATGTGAAACAATTGAGGTGAGAGTCAGTGACTAACTTGGGAGGAGATCTTTTAAGAAGTTTAAAGTGATTATTGCCTTAAATATGTCATAGAATGAACCATTCTGGAAGCCTGAATATCTCTTGCTCTCTTAGCTGACATTGTGCAACCACAAAATCTGTCTCCTACAGGCAGGTGACAAAGCAGATCCAGCTGTAAATCTGAATACAGATGTCATCTCTAATTGAAATTAGGGGAAAGATTGTTACATGGTAGAGAGATGCTGTCAAAACAAGCTTTTAAATCAGCTGGTATTTATTTTCCAGCTGATTTTACACATAGCACATTGCCATTTGCCTGTCCCTGGGCAAACAAAAATCAATCCTAACCCCATCAGGTAATTCTGCAGAGCATCAGATGCAGGTGTCAGTGTAATCTTTATCACAGCTAATGTGCTAAAAGAAGGAAACATGCTTTACCCTCTCTGTACCTTTTAATTTTGGCTTAGTGAAAAGGTAACAAGGATATGAGCTTCACCCCAACAGACACAGTTGTGTAACAGAATCCAGTCTCGCCTGTGAATGATTTCTCCCATGAGCACAGACTGAAAGAGTTGGGGCTGTGCAGAAGTGGAGGCTCCCAGGTGACCTTTTTGTGGCCTCCCAGAATCTGAAGGGGACCTACAAAAAAAGCTGGGGAGGGACTTTTTAGGCTCTCAGGGAGTGACAGAACTGGGGGGAATGGAGCAAAGCTGGAAATGGGTAGGTGCAGCCTGGCTGTGAGGAGGAAGTTGTTCAGTCTGAGAGTGGTGAAAGCCTGGAATTGATTGCCCAGGGAGGTGGTTGAGGCCCCATCCCTGGAGGTGGACCATGGCACTAAGTGCCTCATCCAGCCTTTGCTGCAACACCTCCAGGGACAGCGACTCCACCACCTCCCTGGGCAGCCCATTCCAATGCCAATCACTCTCTCTGCCAACAACTTCCTCCTAACATCCAGCCTAGACGTCCTCCACCACAACTTGAGACTCTGTCCCCTTGTTCCATTGCTGCTTGCCTAGCAGAAGAGCCCAACCCCCCTGGCTACAGACTCCCTGCAGGTAGTTGTAGACAGCAATGAGGTCTGCCCTGAGCCTCGCCTTCTGCAGGCTGCACACCCTCAGCTCCCTCAGCCTCTCCTCACAGGGCTGTGCTCCAGGCCCCTCACCAGCCTTGCTGCCCTTCTCTGGACACCTTCCAGCACCTCAACATCTCTCTTGAATGGAGGAGCCCAGAACTGGACACAGCACTCAAGAGGTGGCCTGACCAATGTTCAGTACAAGGAAAGAATAACTTTTAAGATACTTTTTTAATACAAAACATCAGGGAAGGACAGAATGCAGCCATCAGGGTTAAGTAAATGGTTACTTTCAAACACACTGTGAAGCTTACCACATTAAAGAGCAGTCTGCTACCTCGTTTTCAGCTTTTGCCACTTGCTATTTGAATTTCTCTTTAGTTAGTGAGTAAATCATCATCTCTAGGGTAACAGCACATCAGGTAATAAAGCAGCACCAGATTAAGCGTAGTTTTCATGCAGAGATCAATAGGATCTTCCTCTATCTTCAAGTATTCTGAGCTATATCATCACTACTGACTTTTCTATTTTGCCTCTATTAGAATAGAATAGAATCAAGCAGGTTGGAAGAGACCTCCAAGATCATCCAGTTCAACCTAGCGCCCAGCCCTATCCAGTCAATTAGACCATGGCACTAAGTGCCTCATCCAGTCTTTGCTTGAACACCTCCAGGGACAGTGACTCCACCACCTCCCTGGGCAGCCCATTCCAGGAATAACTAAACTCCTGAAATGCTTAATCAGTGGGTTACTATTTTTGAGGCTAAACCTCTGTGGTTGCTCCCTCTCCCTTACATTATGTTGTTCTTCCCTATTTGATGCACTGTGTCCCTAAAACAGTGGAATGCCTCATCTGGACTGAGTATGTATACTATGAGACCCTGTGAGACCAGTGAAACTGTGAGGAAGTGCAGAAAAGGTAGAAGAGATCTCAGCCTATCAGAAAGCACATTGTAAGGATTGACAGAATCACAGAGCAGTAGGGGTTGGAAGGGACCTCCAGAGATCATCCTTTCCAACACCTCTGCAAATGCAGGATCACTACGGGCAGGCCACACAGGAATGCATTCAGGCTGGTTCTGAAGGTCTCCAGAGAAGGAGATTACGCAGCACCTCTGGGCAGCCTGTTCCAGGGCTCTGTCATCTTCACCACGAAGAAGTGCCTCCTCGTGTTGAGGTGGAACCTCTTGTGTTCTGCTTTGTACCCATTGTTCCTTCTCCTACCACCAGGCACCACTGAAAAGAGACTGGCACCTTCATCTTGATACCCACCCCTCAGATGCTTGTAGACACATAGAATCATAGAATCAACCAGGTTGGAAGAGAGCTCCAAGCTCATCCAGTCCAACCTAGCACCCAGCCCTGGCCAATCAACCAGATCATGGCATTAAGTGCCCCATCCAGGCTCTTATTGAACACCTCCAGGCACAGCGACTCCACCACCTCCCTGGGCAGCCCATTCCAATGGCAAAGCACTCTCTCAAGGTGACACTCCATCACAGCAAACAGACTCTTTTTTATTACACACATGTACTTTTGACCTTGGTTTCTCAGCTGAATGAGTTGCTTTAAAAGCATCAATTTGGTGACCTCGGTCACCACAGTGAGACAGGAAAATTTATTTCCTTAGCTTTCAGTTTGCAATTTCCAACTAGTCCCAGAAAAGATCCTTTGAGCTTACCTGGGACAGATCCTCTGAGACAGATGTCACACTGCAGCTTAGTTGGGCTGACTGCATATCAGGATTTGAAACTGGCTGTGACTCCAGTTCAGCCATTAGCATTGGACCATGACTTGTATCTGCATCTCCGAGAAGTTCTGTGGAGAGAGAAAAAAGAAGAGAAATAAATTTCCTTGATGAGATGGAGTAACAATCTCCCAGTTCAACTGATGTGGTAGGAGGTAGAACCTTTCAAGATTCAACAATGGGACATAAAATGTTGAAGAGAATTATTCCCTCCTTAGATGGCTGAGTGTATATCCTTTAAATTGTTCTTGAGAGGGAAAAAAGTGTTGGTGGAAATTGAAAACAATCAATCAGTTTTATCATCTGTGAGTTTCCAACAGGGCAGGCATTTATGGCAGCCTCAAAGCTGCAGAGTTCATCGTACCATTATAGGCTTAATGAGCTGTAACACATACTGGAAAGAGACTGGAAAGGTTTCCTCAGGAGAGTGTTTCACTGTTGTGTGAAAAGAAACCTGTATGTAGAATCATAGAATAGAATAGAATAGAATAGAATAGAATAGAATAGAATAGAATAGAATAGAATAGAATAGAATAGAATAGAATAGAATAGAATCGAATCGAATCGAATCGAATCGAATCAACCAGGTTGGAAGAAACCTCCAAGATCATCCAGCCCAACCTAGCACCCAGCCCTGTCCAATCAACCAGACCATGGCACTAAGTGTCCCATCCAGGCTTTTCTTGAACACCTCCAGGGACAGTGACTCCACCAGCTCCCTGGGCAGCCCATTCCAATGTCAATCACTCTCTCTGACAACAACTTCCTCCTAACATCCAGCCTAGACCTCCCCTAGCACAACTTGAGACTGTGTCCCATTGTTCTATTGCTGCTTGCCTGGAAGAAGAGACCAACCCCACCTGGCTACAGCCTCCCTCCAGGTAGGTGCAGACAGCAATGAGGTCTGCCCTGAGCCTCCTCTTCTGCAGGCTGCACACCCCCAGCTCCCTCAGCCTCTCCTCACAGGGCTGTGCTCCAGGTCCCTCACCAGTCTTCTCTAAGGGGATAATTTGCTGTATAATCCAGTATTTATCATGCTGCTGCAGTCTGCAAGTGAGTGAAGCATCCTTACAGAAAACATACTGACAGCTCATGAACTAACTTTAGCCTTCCGCTATCACGCAGAGCCAAAGAATGAATTTTAAGCCTAATTAAGTATAAAAATTGCTTAATTAACTGTAATTATTGTTCACTGTAAAATACATGTGCCACATTTCGTTTGCATGTTGGTTTTTATACCTGTGCCTTGAAGCAGTGAAAACAAGGAGTTCTAAAGGAAAGGCTGATCATCAAAGTGCCATCGTGTACCTACAGAAACAACACCTGATCCATCCTAAAGACAGTGAGTTCCCATAATACAGATGAAAACTGGTCACAACACTGAAGACACCAAAGGACACACAAGCCCCAGAGTTCTTACAGCTCTGTGAGTGACACACTCTGACAGAACTGAGAATTCTGTTGCAGGGTGATATCCTTACAGGCTCTTCTGAGACTTACAGATACAGCTATGAATAGTCTGGGTAAGAATATGCCCCTAGTAGATAGGTCCTCCCATTAAGGCACATCTAACTCTCTCTCTGTGGTCCTGAACACTGCTAGCAGCTTCCTATAGATGTTGCAGATCACTCATTTATTCCACCATCACAACTGTATTAATACTGCATGTCCTCTCTCAACAGTGTCAAACAAGTGACCTGGAGAGTCATAGAATTGTAGAATCAAGCAGGTTGGAAGAGACCTCCAAGATCATCCAGTCCAACCTAGCACCCAGCCCTGTCCAATCAACCAGACCATGGCACTAAGTGCCTCAGCCAGGCTTTGCTTGAACACCTCCAGGGATGGTGACTCCACCACCTCCCTGGGCAGCCCATTCCAATGCCAATCACTCTCTCTGACAACAACTTCCTCACAACATCCAGCCTAGACCACTCCTAGTACAACTTGAGACTGTGTCCCCTTGTTCCATTGCTGCTTGCCTGGCAGAAGAGATCAACCCCACCTGGCTACAACCTCACTTCAGGTACTTGTAGACAGCAATGAGGTCAGCCCTGAGCCTCCTCTTCTGCAGGCTGCACACCCCCAGCTCCCTCAGCCTCTTCTCACAGGGCTGTGCTCCAGGCCCCTCACCAGCTTTGTCACCCTTCTCTGGACATGTTCCAGTATCTCAACATCTCTCTTGAATTGAAGGGCCCAGAACTGGACACAGAACTCAAGGTGTGCCCTGAGCAGTGCTGAGTACAGGCATAGAATAACTTCCCTTGTCCTGCTGGCCACACTGTATCTGATCCAGGCCACATAACATGAGATATACTTCTCTTGCCAAATTCATAAATATGAGTATTAAAAGGACAGAAAGCCAGATGTGTGACCACTTTAGCTTACACAACTATTGTTTAATCAGTGCAACCACATTTATGTAGTAACAGCTTAATAATGATTAATCATCTTTAAAATCACAGCCCACAAAAGGAAGCATTCCTACAGTGTGATGGTTTGGGTGTTACCTGCCCCCCCACACTGTGGAAAATCACCCAGACTAGACCCAGTGACTCTGGAAATTGAATGCAGCTTTATACTTACAGCTCAGCACAATATACAAGCAGAGATTTACAACATCTACAGCTATAGGCAGCCATAGACAAGTTAAAAGGTAATACAGAAACATAATAGCCCTCCCAGAAACCTGAGTCCCCAGGAGGGGCTCTCAACCACCCTTCCACCTTCCTCCCACTCCTCTACCTTACCCCAGATCTTGCCTTATGTTTAAGGTAGTATGGAGGGTCAGCCAGGGGGGTTAGGAAGCAGATGGGTTAGTCACACAGACAGCAGGTTAGGTTAGAGAGAGAGGAGTTCAGCCCAAAGCCCAGGCAGTGATTCCGTTATCTATATTAATATTCTTGTTCTTATACATTTCAGCAAGCCTATGAGTGCAGCAGACATCACCATTGTTTTCTTCTCACAGCCTGTTACCTAGTTCTTCTCACCAAAACATTCCAGCTAGCTTCAAACTAGCACAGTCACCAGACGGCAGGTTAGAGAGAAGTGCATCCCCAGTGGAAGAGCGACTCTGTTATCTATGTTTGTGTTCTTGTTCTTATACCTCTCAGCAAGCCTATGAGTGCAGCAGACATCACCATTGTTTCCCTTTCACAGCCTGTCATCTAATTCCTCTCAACAGAACATTCTAGCTAGGCTCAAACTAGCACAATCAGAATTCTCAATTTCCCTGCCTCAGAAGAACAAGAAGATGTTCATGGGATGAGATTTAACAAAACCAAGTGCAG
>WAAF01011414.1:2042-33224 GCA_013400475.1 Tricholaema leucomelas
TGCCCTGCTTGCTCCCTCTCCCCCCCTGCCCTGCTTTCTCCCTCTTACCCCTGCCCTGCTTGCTCCCTCTTACCCCTGCCCTGCTTGCTCCCTCTTACCCCTGCCCTGCTCCCTCCCTCTCCCCCCCTGCCCTGCTCCCTCCCTCTCCCCCTGCCTGCTCTCTCCTCCCCGGTGTCAGGTGATAGAAGAAGAGGGAATGGCCTCAAGCTGCCATGGCACTGTGGGACAGTGTTTAGTGGGTGCTGGGTGCAGCTTGGACTCCACCTTGGAGAGCTTTTGCACCCTCAGCAAGGCTGTGGCGCAGCCTCCTGGACTGCCATCGCCCCAGGGTGAGCCTGTGGCTGGGCTTCTCTCACGGCAGCCCTGTGGCACAGCTGCCCAGGATGTGCCAGGCAGGCAGGGGAGTGCTGGAGCTGAGCTGAGTGACTCTGGGGAATGTTTTCTCTTCCTTTCCCTCTTCCCAGTGCTGGAATTGGCCGCACAGGAACCATCATCGTGATCGATATTCTGGTGGACATTATCCACAGGCAAGGTAAGGGCTGCTCCCTGCCTCCCCCACGGGCAAGGGAAGCTGCTCCCTGCCTCCCCCACGGGCAAGGGAAGGGCTGCTCCCTGCCTCCCCCACGGGCAAGGGAAGCTGCTCCCTGCCTCCCCCACGGGCAAGGGAAGCTGCTCCCTGCCTCCCCCACGGGCAAGGGAAGCTGCTCCCTGCCTCCCCCACGGGCAAGGGAAGCTGCTCCCTGCCTCCCCCACGGGCAAGGGAAGCTGCTCCCTGCCTCCCCCACGGGCAAGGGAAGCTGCTCCCTGCCTCCCCCACGGGCAAGGGAAGCTGCTCCCTGCCTCCCCCACGGGCAAGGGAAGCTGCTCCCTGCCTCCCCCACGGGCAAGGGAAGCTGCTCCCTGCCTCCCCCACGGGCAAGGGAAGCTGCTCCCTGCCTCCCCCACGGGCAAGGGAAGCTGCTCCCTGCCTCCCCCACGGGCAAGGGAAGCTGCTCCCTGCCTCCCCCACGGGCAAGGGAAGCTGCTCCCTGCCTCCCCCACGGGCAAGGGAAGCTGCTCCCTGCCTCCCCCACGGGCAAGGGAAGCTGCTCCCTGCCTCCCCCACGGGCAAGGGAAGCTGCTCCCTGCCTCCCCCACGGGCAAGGGAAGCTGCTCCCTGCCTCCCCCACGGGCAAGGGAAGCTGCTCCCTGCCTCCCCCACGGGCAAGGGAAGCTGCTCCCTGCCTCCCCCACGGGCAAGGGAAGCTGCTCCCTGCCTCCCCCACGGGCAAGGGAAGCTGCTCCCTGCCTCCCCCACGGGCAAGGGAAGCTGCTCCCTGCCTCCCCCACGGGCAAGGGAAGGNGGAGTCTCCTTCTCTGGAGCCTTTCCAGACCTGTCTGGATGTGTTCCTGTGTGCCCTGAGCTAGGTTGTGTGGTCCTGCTCTGGCAGGGGGGTTGGACTGGATGATCTCTTTGGGTCCCTTCCAACCCCTAGTATCCTGTGAGCCTGTGGTTAGGAAGAAGTTCCTGACTCTGAGGGTGGTAGAACAGGTTGCTCAGGGAGGTTATGGGCTGCTTCAAGCCTGGAAGTGTTTAAGCCTAGGCTGGATGAGGCTTTGAGCAAACCTGCACTGGTAGGGAGGTGATGAAGTTGAGGTGCGGATCAAAGGAGGTTTTCCTGTCCCCTCCTGGCTTCCCCTGGGTAGTCTTTTAAAAGGTCCTCTCCAATTCAAACCATTCTCTTGATCCCATGGCTGTGTGGCAGCCTGGCAGTGGAAGCTTTTATCAACCTTGAACTTCACCTTTCTGCTGGCTGAGCAGGTCTGGATTGTGACATTGACATCCCCAAGACCATCCAGATGGTGCGGAGGCAGCGCTCGGGCATGGTGCAGACAGAGGCTCAGTACAAGTTTGTCTACATGGCTGTCCAGCAGTACATTGAGGCTGAGCAGAAGAGGTTGGAAGAAGAACAGGTGAGTCCTGCTCAGCTTGGAGCTGGTGGAACTGGTGGACAACTTCATCACGAGCCAGNCAGAAAGCCACCAAAGGTGGCTTTCTGGGCCACCAGGGCACATTGCTGGCTCGTGGTGAAGTTGAGGGGCATGGAGGTGGATGTGGTCAGTAGGTCAGAGGAGGTTTTCCTGCTCTTTCTGTACTGGGTCCAGTTCTGGGCTTGCTACTGGAGAGAATCCAGTGGAGACTACAAAGATTCCTCCTCATCCCTGCCCTGAGGCTGTTCCCTGGAGAGATAGAATCACAGAATGGTTTAGGTTGGAATGGACCTCAAGGACCATCCAGTTCCAACCATAGGCAGGGACACCTCCCACTAGGACAAGTCACTCAAAGCCTCATCCAACCAGATCCCAAGAGCCACCTGGGACAGGACAAATTGAGGGACACAAACACGAGGGAAAACTTCTCTCAGCCCTGGAACAGGCTGCCCAGAGAGGTTGTGGAGTTTGTTTTCTCTGGAGAGATCCCAAACCCCACCTGGACACTGTGATGCTGGGCAAGCTGCTGTGGGTGCTCACTGCAGGGAGGTTTGGACTGGGTGATCTCCTGCCAAACCTCCCTGCAGGCATTTTCTACCTCCCCTACCACACCAAACACCACTTCCACTCCCCTCTTTTCCCCTGAGACTCAAACAACAGAATCGTTTTGGTGGGAAGAGACCTTTCAGACCATCAAATCCAGGCACTCTTGGGTCACCAGATAAAAATACTGCCCTGAATAGGTGGAAAGAAGCTCACACTCAGTGTTCCACTGCTGGGACCTTTCTTCTTGAGTGGGATTCTCATTGCCTTTGCTTTCTCCTGCAGAGGAGCAAAAGGAAGGAACGAGACTACTTGAACATTGGCTACTCCCCCATGGAAAAAGGCAGAGCCAAAGGGCAGCCTCCTTCACCAAGGACCCCCTCTGTGTAAGCTTGGATGTTCTCAGAGCTGTCTCAATGTCTTCTGGATCTCTTCTGAATGGCTTCAGAGCTTCTGCAGCAGTAGAGAGAAGAGCTTGGCCAAAGGCTCCAGGGTTTATCCTTTGCCAGCCTGCCTCTCCCATGCCTGAAACCTGGCCAGTTGTTGGCTGTCCTATGGGAATGGCTAAGAATGAAGAGGTGATCCCAGCACAGTGTCAGCAGGGCTGGCAGCAGCCTACCTTGCTGCTGTGCCACACCTTTGGGAAGAGATCCTAGCTTTTAGCAAGTAGCATTCCATGGCCATGGCTCTGGGCAGCAGCTAGAGAGGGGAAACTGCCACTGAGGGACTTGTACAGCAGGGTCTGAAGCCAGATGAGAAGAGAGCAGAGGGATCTGGAAGGGCATCCACGTGGAGAGGAGGGAGTGTGTGCTGAGCAGCAGGAGACCTGGCATAGGATGTGGTGATAAAGGGCCCCAAATTATGATTTTCCCTCTTGCCTCCAGGGGAGGGAGTACCAAGGGGTGGTGGAGAGGCAGTTGTGAAGGGGCTGGTGAGGGCTGTGAAGCTGAGGGCTGCAAGGTTGAAGGTGGTTGGGGGCTGTGAAGTTGAAGGTTGGTGAGAGCTGTGATGGTAAAGGTTGCTGGGGGCTGTGATGGTAAAGGTTGCTGGGGGCTGTTGAAGGATGCTGAAGGCTGTGAGACTGAAGGTTGCTGAGGGCTGTTGGAGGCTGTGAAGGTGAGGGCTGTTGGGGGCTCTGAAGATAAGGGCTGTGAAGGTGAAGACTGTGAAGGTGAAGGCTGTTGGTGCTGTGAAGGTGAGGACTGTGAATCATAGAATCATAGAATGGTTTAGGTTGGAAGGGACCTCAAGGATCATCCAGCTCCAACCCCCTGCCATAGGCAGGGACACCTCCCACTAGAGCAGGCTGAAGGCTGGGGGCTGTGAAGGTGAAGGCTGTGTGGGGGCTGTGAAGGCTGTGTGGGGGCTGTGGAGGCTGTGTGGCGGCTGTGAAGGCTGTCTGGGGGCTGTGAAGGTTATCTGGGGGCTGTTGTCTCTGTGCCTGAGCACAGGTACCCCAGCGTCAGCCCAGCTGCAGGGCAGGGGAGGGAGAAGGGAAGCTTAGGCAGGCTATTAGCCATTTCCTACTGGCCAGCTGCCTGCGGGCCGAGGTCCAGAGCGGTGAGGCTGTTCCTAACAAGGCTTTGTTCCTTGCCAGAGCCGAGGATGAATCAGCTTCCGTCTACGAGAACCTGACCATCAAGAGCCCGAAGGCGCCGGCGCTGAGTAACGCAGGGCGGTAGAGGCGCCAGGGCTGAGCTGCCTGGAGGCTGCGCAGGTAGGGATGCGGCTGAGAGGGACACCACAGCCTGCTTGCATCACCTCTGACACAGCTCCTCTGCAGCTCTCTGTGGCCCTGCCTGCCCTCAGGGAAGGCAGAAATGCTCTTTACAACCAGAGAGTGCCCAGGGCTGGAAAAGACCTCCAAGAGTGAGCCCAAACATCAACTCAGCATCACCGTGGCCACTAAACACTGTCCCCTAGTGCCACCTCTTTGTTGAACCCCTCCAGGGATGGGGACTCCACCAGCTCCCTGGGCAGCCTGTTCCAATCCCTGACCACTCTCTCAGTAAGGAAGCTTTTCCTAATCTCCAGCCTCAACCTCCCCTGGTGCAACTTGAGGCCATTTCCTCTTGGCCTTACCGCTTGTTCCCTGGGAGAAGAAACCAACCCCCACTTGGCTGCAGCCTCCTTTCAGGGAGCTGTAGACAGCAATGAGGTCTCCCCCCAGTCTCCTTTTCTCCAGGCTGAACACCCCCAGCTCCCTCAGCTGCTCCTCCCCAGTCCTCTTCTCCAGATCCTTCCCCAGCTTCATTGCCCTGCTCTGGACTCACTCCAGCACCTCAACCTTTGATGACGTTGGGCAGAGCCTGAAGCTGTGGCTGTGGCCAGCTGCTGCTGGGAGAACAGGGGGCTTGTGGTGATGAGATGTCACCAGGGAGACACATTTCCAGTGTCAGCAGTGAGGGGGGATCTGCTTTTTGGGCTGTTAGGAGGAGGCTTGTCAGGCTTGGAGAACAAACTGTGCTGTGTGCAGGAGAGAGACCTCACACACTGAGAATGGCAGAACGGTTTGGGTTGGAAGGGACCTCCAAAGCTCATCCAGTCCAACCCCCTGCACTCAGCAGGGACATCCTCTACTAGATCAGCTTGTTCAGAGCCTTGTCCAGCCTGACCCTGCATATCAACAGGGATAGGACTTCAACTACCTCCCTGGGCAACCTATTGCAGTGTTCCAAGCACCTTCGTGGTGCAGAGCCTGTAGCTATGTAAGCTTCTCAATGTGCTCTCCTCCCTGTGGTTAACCACTCTGCCCTTCTCCCTTCTTCTGCAGTGCAGGATCTGCAGGGTTTACTTCCACCCTTTCCAAGATCAGCAATTCTGGACAAGTTCCTTTTATTTTGCCTTCTCACCCCCTCCAAGCACCTTGGACTCGGCGAGGAAGGAAAGCAGCTGACTGGTAGAAGCCAGCAGAATCCTCACCTAAGAACATGCCTTGACCTAACTTATTCACCAGAAGGATCTTCTCCCATCCTCCTCCCCTTGTCTCAGCAGGTTGATATTTATGTGGAAGTGCCTCTGGACCTTCCTGAGGGTATCAAGGCTCAGTTTTTGGGGGGCTATGTTGGGGTTGGTTGGTTTGTTTTGTAATCTAAGGTCCTGATTTTTTACACACCAGTTGCTCACAACAGGACTGTTGGCTGAGAAGCTTTTCCCACCCTAGGGCTGTTAGTAAGCTGTTAATAGACTTGAATGTTTCCATCAGGTCAATCATTTCGAAGCTGAAAGTCAGGTTTTGAGACTAAATCCTTGCCTGTGAGGGGGAAGAAAAAGAGAAGGAGCAGTGCCTGGCTTCCTCCAGGTGTTGGCACCTCTTGGTTCTTCTCCTCATGCTTCCTTTTGGCTCTACCAGTTGGAGGTTTCTATGCAACCCTGCTGCTGTGGCACAGCAGCTCCGTGTGCCTGAGAGCCTGCTCTGCATGGGGTCGGGAGGTGGGGGGTGGTGTTTGTAGCAGAATGGAGCCAGAGCTGAGCATCTCCACTTTCCTTTTGGGTCTGAATGCTGAGCTGAGTGAAATTCCCACCCAGCTGCTGGGTGCTGAAGAGCAGGGAAGCAGCTCCCACTGCACTCTGCTTTTAGGCACCCTTAGGAACAGCTCAGGGTGCTGAGCCCCAGCTGAACTTCTCAAGCTGGGCTCCTCTAAGCTTTTGATGCAGCTCTGCCATGGCCTTGCTGTGTGACCTCTTTTTGTTGTGGTTGTTGTTGTTCTGCCTCCTGCAGCTCGGTGAGAAGGGCAAATGTTGTGTTTAGGGTGCTGCAGGGAGTGGTTGTGACTTGGCCAGGTGAGGGTGGCACTGCCTGGAGCCTTCCAGCTTGGCTCCTCGCTGCCAGTGCTTCCTGCTGCTCCAGCCCTAAAGCCTGCAAGTGGTGCTCCAGCCAAGGAACCTCTTCAGCCAGTGCCCAAAGGTGCTGCCTGGTGGGGAGCACTCAGTGCCAATGCCTGAAGCTCCACAGCACCCACGGGGGCTGATGCTGAGGTCCTTCTATAGGTGCCTGGGACCTGCTGCAGGGTTGGGGTGTTAGTGCCTGGAGTGCTGGCTCCACGTGTTGAACCCACAAGCACAAGCCCATGCCTTGGCTGTTGTCTCCTGGTTGGACTTCCTCATCCCTCAGGGACAGGAGAACTGTTTTGGTTTTGTTGCACTTTTACTAAATGTTGAATAAATGTTGGATCTTCTCAAGGCTTTTTGGGGTTGTTGCTTTGTTTTCTGGAGGTTTGAATCTCTTTTGAGGTAGTTTTCTTGCTGGGGCAAGTGACTGGCAGCTGGTGTGGGCAATGAGGGGGCATCCTGGGGGTCTCCCATCACCAGGGCCCTCTTCTCCTTTGCTTTGGCTCTTCCTTTTGCCTAGAGCTGAGGCAGATGTTCAGCTGCCTGTTAGCTAAACCTTCAGGCTTTGCATCCAAGTAGATGGGGAGAAGGAGAAGTGCAAAGGGACAGCCCCCAGCAGGATGCTGTGACCCACTGCTGGAGCTGGGCTAACATCTCTGGCACATTTGCCACCATCACAATCGATTTTTCTGAGGCTGAAGATCACAAAGTCACTAAGGTAGGTAAAAGACCTCTGAGATCAACCACCCAACCAGCACCCCAGCACCACCATTGCCATTAAACCACCTCCCAAAGTGCCATTTCTACCTGGTTTTCAAACACCTTCAGGGATGGGGACTCCTCCACCTCCCTGGGCAGCCTCTTGCAGTCCTGCAGGGAAGAACATTTCCCTGGTTTCCAACCTGAACCTCCCCAGGTGCAACTTGAGGCCATTTCCTCTTGTCTTATCACCTGATAGAAGGGAGAAGAGGCCAACCCCAGCCTCACTCCACTGTCTGCTGTTGTTTTCTGCCTTTTCTGTTTCAGAGTAGATTTTCTGGGGAGGCAGACTGGAAGCATCTCTCAGCCAGCCAGGAAGGGGCAAAAGATGAGAAGTCTGAGCAGCTTCTCCTTCTTAGGTCAAGTCAGGTAAACAGAGAGGGAAGTCTCACCTGGTTGTAAGTATGAATTTAAAGGATGAAGCTGGTGTTGTGTTCAGGATGGGACAACAGTGGCACAGCTGGGGCCTGAGCCTGACTACAGATCACAGGTTGGAAGGGACCCCCCAGGGTCATCTGCTCCAATCTTTCTAGGTGACAGTGGAGTTGCAGTGAGCTGGCCCAGCACCCTGCCAGGCTGAGCCTTAAAGGGGAATCCACTGCTGCCCTTGGGAGGTGAGTCCAGTGTCTGACTGCTCTCAGGGGGAAGCATTTTCTTCTGGAGTTCAATTGGAATCTCCCCAGGAGCAGCTTGTCCCTATCACTGCTTGTCTTCTCCTGGGACTCACTATACAAAGGGAGTCTCCATCCTCCTGGTAGAGTCATAGAATCAGACAGGTTGGAAGAGACCTCCAGGATCATTCAGTCCAACCTAGCACCCAGCCCTGGCCAATCAACCAGACCATGGCACTAAGTGCCCCAGCCAGGCTTGGCTTCAACACCTCCCCGGGCAGCCCATTCCAATGCCAATCACTCTCTCTGCCAACAACTTCCTCCTCACATCCAGCCTGAACCTGCCCTGCCACAGCTTGAGGCTGTGTCCCCTTCTTCTGTTGCTGGCTGCCTGGCAGCAGAGCCCAACCCCACCTGGCTACAGCCTCCCTGCAGGGAGCTGCAGACAGCAATGAGCTCTGCCCTGAGCCTCCTCTTCTGCAGGCTGCACACCCCCAGCTCCCTCAGCCTCTCCTCTTAGGGCCTGATGTCCTGGTCTATGGTGAGGTGGTCTCCCCTCACCTTCTCCTCTCCAAGCCCAGCTGCTCTCCCAGCCTTTCCCCACATGCCAGGTGAGATGTGGCACCTGCCTCTACCTACCATGATCCAGGAATGCAGGATCCAGGAAGTCAGGACTGTGAAGTGACCACCTCCAACTCCAGGGGAGGAAGCAAACGTGGAGCAACTGCTAGAAAGGGACACTTTGCATTGTACAAAACATAATTTAATCCATACAGGCATGGTCCTTGCATACAACACAGTCCAACATCCACGTGCTTGAGTAGAAAACATTGAATTGGAGGTTGCCTTCATCACGAAGGCTTCTGCAAATCACTGGCAGAAGATCACTGCATCAACTAAAAAGGGAGTGGAAGCAACTGGCCTGTGTCTTAATACTGACACACGTTAAGATGAGGGGGGGGTCAAGCTGCCACAGGATGGAGCTTCTCTCCTTCTGCCTGTGAGGAGCAGGAGTGAAGTTTGCCGAGCTGTGGTGTGGTGTCAGTTGCGCCTCACAGACCCCACCCTGTGCTCAGAGTCGTTGTCTAGGTAGGGATGAGAGGAGGTTAAGCATCTTCTTAAGGAAAAAAACCCAGAGCAGTGTGGCTGCTGTCTTCTGTTCCAGGGCTCCTCGGGATGGGAACACAGCTCAGGCGGTGGGCAGCAAGGCCAGGTCCGCGGCCGGCCAGCAGGAGGCAGCACTGAGCCCGCCAAGAGGCACTGACAGGATGGGTTGGGTCCAAGCCTGTGCAGGGAGGATCATTTCCGCCTGCTCCTGCAGCTCTGCCATGCCTTCACCCTCCCGAGCCCAGCTCCTCCGAAGAATGACCATGGAGATGCTGCCAGTTTGCAGAACGAACCCTTTATTCCCTAAGGCAGTCAGGGGCCCTGCACCCACTGCCGCCTGCTAACCAGCCCAGGGCTGGAGGCAGCCAGTCCTGGAAACCTGCCTGTGGCCTTCAGAGCTTTGCTTTCCACGGAGAGTTCGGCAGAAGGATCCTTGGAGCATCCCTGGCCTGGAGACAGCTCGGCAGGCGAGTCCTTGAGCACAGCTCCCGGAGGTGGACGCATCTGTCGGAGAGCAGGGCGTGGGGAGGACCCCACGGGCTCTGCCAGCAGACCGAGGGATGCCATCGGGGCAGCAGGTCCCGTCCCTGCCTCCCCAGCTTGCCGCGGGGAGGCAGCCCAGGAGCGAGGAGCTGCTGCGCCGCTACTGGAAAGGAGGCTGCGTGGCAGGCGGCGCCACTGTGGGGGGTTTCGGGGAGAGGTACTCAGGTCTGCTCATCGCCACAGTCCTGCTGAAGCAGCGGAGGTTGCCCGTCTTGAGGGCGCACTGGACTGGCCAGAGGATGATGCAGAAGAGGATGATGATGAGGGCAGAGAGGAGGAGGATGCGCTTCCAGTCGTCGCACATGTCACAGCGGGACAGCCTCCCGGCCAGCCCCGCGGGGGGAGCTTCGGCACTTTCGGGCTTGCTCATGGCCACGTCGATGGAGATGCAGGAGTCTGGGTTCTCGGGGTCCTCGGAGGACTGGCGGCAGCACAGCTTGGTGCCTTCCATCCACAGCACCTTCTCCTGCTGCAGCTCGGGAGGCAGCGTGGCAAGGAGCTCCTTGCTGGTCTTGAGCGCTGGGGCTCCTTCCTGGGGGATGCTGGTGAGCTGCCTGCAGAAGGGGCAGGGCAGCTGGTCCTCGGGCTGGTTGGGGGGCAGCCCCGTGCTCAGGCGGGCCACACACTCCAGGCAGAACACGTGGGAGCACTGCAGCAGCTTGGGGGTCTTGAAGGTGTTGTCGTAGGTGTTGAAGCAGATGGAGCACTCCACGGGGGAGGTTGGCTTTGGAGAGGCTGGGTTTGGAGAGCCTGGCTTGTCCACCGGGGACTTGGCCTTCCTCCTTCCATCCCCTGGAGAGGTGACCACAATGGGGCTGATGGGGATGGGGATGTCACCTGGGGATGCAGGGACGGGGCTGGTGGGAGAGTCTGGCGTGCTGGAGTGCCACAGCTGGGTGAAGCAGGACATGACGCCGCCCGAGGAGACAAACAGAGCCCTGGGAGACTCTAGGGGAGAAGAAAAGCACAGCCTTGGTTTCAGACCAGCCCAGGACACCCATCACCAGGAATGAAGTGCAAGGTGGATGACTTCCACTGCATCCTGAGCCTGGAATAGATCCCTGCTAGAGGTGAGAATGACTCAGGTAGCCTGCTGGAAGCTGCGTACCAGAGGTGAAGTCCAACAACCTGTCAAGAAGCAAGCAACCAGCAGAGCTCCACCATCCAGCCAAAGCCTGTCCACCAGAACCACCACGGCGTGAGAGATGTGGGCAGCTTTGACCCCTCTCTGGCAGAGCAAACACAACAACAACCTACCCCAGCTGGTGCTCCCCAACACCTGAGCAGGGAGGAGAGCAGAAGACTCCATGAGGTCAAGCAGGGACCTCCCTAGGGCAGCCTATGAGTCTGGGAGGCACTCAGATATTATGGTGGCAGCATGAGCGTGGCCTAAGAGACAGATAACACTGTTGAGTTGTGGATGGTGGCAGTGGGGGGGTGAAAGGTCTCTTTGCTGTGCCTCAAAGCATGGTCCTGCAGCCTGGCAGCAGCTGAGGCACCACCCCACAGTGCTGCCTGCCTGTGAGATGCTCGTGGAAGCTGGAAGAGGGAAGATTCCGACTGGAGAGTGGGAGGAAATTCTTTGGAGTGAGGGTGGGCAGACACTGGCACAGGCTGCCCAGGCAGGGTGTGGATGGTCCCTCCCTGGAGGTGCCTGAGGCCAGGTTGGGTGAGGCACTGAGCAACCTGGGCTGGTGGGAGGTGTCCCTGCCCACGGCAGGGAGCTTGGAACTGGATGAGCTTTGAGGTCCCTTCCAGCCCAAACCATTCTGTGAGGCTCTGTCACAGGAGAATCCAAAGGAGGTGAGGAAACACCTCGCAGGGTTCCTTCCATCCTCAGCCCCCAAGCAGCACCAGAAGCATCTCAGGTCACCATGACACAGCAAGAAAAGCTCTGTTGAGGAAATGGCCTTGGTACTAGAACAAGGGGAATTCTCCACTGTTTCCTTGTTGTCCTCATTTCCCTAGGGAAACACACTCCTGCCCTGTCCCCAGCCCTGGAGCAGTGCCAGCACAGCCCAGGCCCTGCTGCAGCAGCTCTGCTGTGCTCTGCTGTGCAATCAGGAGCCTTCAGCTGAGCAGCTCACACCCCAGTTCCAGCAAACTGGCTTACAACTCACTGCAGCCTCCTCAGCAAGCTCAGTGATCCCTCACATCCCAGTTATCCCAGGCTGGACAAGCAGCTCCTCCTACCTTCTGGTGCTCCAGTGCAGGAGTTCTTGGCTGTGGAGTACCTTTCCCTGAAAGCAGGCATCAAGCTGGAGGAACTTCCCAGCCCTGGTGCTGTATGCCTGGGGAGCATTGTTCTGGGTCTGTGTCACTGAACTAGCTCAGCTTGATTCCTTGGGCTGGGAGATTGAACCATGACAAGCCAGAAATGAGGAGATTGCTGCTGTAATTACAGGTCTGTACTCAACCCAGCAGTGCCTCACCAGCATGGGTTGGAGAAGCCTCCACAGAGTCACAAAATCAAGACCTTGAGCTCATGGAGCCCAACCAGACCCTAAAATCTCCCTCTACCCACCACTGCCAGACCAGCTCCCTAAGCTGCTCAGCAGGAAAGGCTGATTTAAGGTATCAGGAAGATCTCACATTGAAAAGCTGATTTAAGGCATCAGGAAGAGCTCACACTGGAAGGCTGATTTAAGGCATCAGGAAGAGCTCACACTGGAAGGCTGATTTAAGGCATCAGAAAGACCTCACACTGGAAGGCTGATTCAAGGCATCAGAAAGACCTCACACTGGAAGGCTGATCTAAGGCATCAGGAAGACCTCACACTGAAAGGCTGATCTAAGGCATCAGGAAGACCTCACATTGAAAAGCTGATTCAAGGCATCAGGAAGAGCTCACACTGAAAAGCTGATTCAAAGCATCAGGAGGACCTCACATTGAAAGTCTGATCTAAGGCATCAGGAAGACCTCACATTGAAAAGCTGATCTAAGGCATCAGGAAGAGCTCACACTGAAAAGCTGATTCGAGGCATCAGGAAGACCTCACATTGAAAGGCTGATTCGAGGCATCAGGAAGACCTCACATTGAAAGGCTGATTCAAGGCATCAGGAAGACCTCACATTGAAAGGCTGATTCGAGGCATCAGGAAGAGCTCACACTGAAAGGCTGATCTAAGGCATCAGGAAGAGCTCCCTTGCAGCAAAACATCTCCATTATAAAGAGGGGAAGGTTCTCCCCTCTCCCACCACAGCTACCATTGCCAGAGCTGAAACCAACTTCAACAACCTTTTTCCCCCTCCTCCTTCTCTTGCTCCAAAAGAAGAACCCTCTGTGAAGCCTCTCCTCAGGTCACATTTTCACTCAGACTCTCTTCACCCTTCAGCAAGCTGCAATGTTTCTTCCAATGGGTTTTTCCCCTCCCTGCCTGCAGACCACCCTGCACCTTTGAGCCCAATCTGGTGGATGCTGATGGATTGCAAATGCAAGCCCAAGTTAGCACTTGGGAAACCTCTGTTTAGCTGGGTGAGGGGTTTTTGGTTAGCTAAAACTACTCTGTTGCAGAATTCCATCCCCTACACAAAGGGGGTTTTGTTCCACAGGTGCTGGGGGTGTTTGTTAGCAGCAGGGGCCAGTGCCAGGAGGTAACCTCAGGAGGAGAGAGCCTTTGCTTATGCAATCAGAGGTGAGTTCATAACCCAAGGTGTAAAAGCTTTACTGTTTGGGTTTTTTACAGGCTTGGGACACAACAGCAATATCAACAGCAGGATCTTGGTAGTAAACTCGAGGAAGTTTACTCCCAAGAGTGGCTTTTATCTCAAGGCAGAACTTTTTCACCTACTTTCCCCTCCCCACCCTGTTCAAGCTGATTGTGGCTCTGTGACTGCTTGCTTAGTCTGCTCAGTTTTACCTAGTCTTGAGGTTATCACAGAATGGGTTGGGTTGGAAGAGACCCCCCCCTCAATATCAGCCAGTTCCAACCCCTTGCCATAGGTAGGGACCACCTCTCACCAGCTCAGGTTGCTCAGGGATTCATCCAGCCTGGTCTTGAACACCTCCAGGGAGGTTGTGGAGCACAGAAGCACCCAATGTGATCTTTGATCACATTGGGTGCTTCTGTGCTCCACAACCTCCCTGGGCAACCTGTGCCAGTGTCTCAGCACCCTCAACCTGTGCCAGTGTCTCAGCACCCTCAACCTGTGCCAGTCTCTCACCACCCTCAACCTGTGCCAGTCTCTCACCACCCTCACTGGAAAGAATTCCCTCCTCATCTCCAGTCTCAACCTGCTCTCATCAACCTTCAATCCATTGCTTCTCATCCTATCATAGAATCACTCAAGGTTGGAAGGCACCACAAGGAGCAGCCAGTTCCAACCCCCCCTGCCATGGCCAGGGACACCTCACACTAGATCAGGCTGCCCCCAGCCTCATCCAGCCTGGCCTTAAACACCTCCAGGATTGAGGCTTCCACCACCTCCCTGGGCAACCCATTCCAGGCTCTCACCACCCTCATGCTGGAGAACTTCTTCCTAACATCCAGGCTGAATCTCCCCATTTCCAGCTTGGTTCTATTCCCCCCAGTCCTATCACTCCCTGACAGCCTAAAAAGTCCTTCCTCAGCTTTCTTGTAGCCCCCTTCAAACCCTGAAAGGCCACAATAAGGTCCCCTTGAAGCCTTCTCCTCTCCAGACTGAACAGCCTCAACTCCCTCAGTGTCTCCTCACAGCAGAGCAGCTCCTGCCCTCTGAGCATCACTCCAAGCCCTTGCAAAAAGTCCCTCTCCAGTCCCTCTTAGGTGGCACCTTGAGCAGACATAGCCAAGCAGTTGCCTTCAGCCACAAAGAGCAGGGCACAGAGTTGAGGCATGGGAAAGACTTTCAAATTCACACAGGTCAGCCTGTGCCTGCTTCTTGTGCCTTTTGTTCTGTTGCCATAATGCTGGAGCTCAGGAAATTAAACTGGGTTTGGGCAGCAGCTAAGGCAGGGACCAAGATTACTTCTGGCAGGAGCCAGACTACAGCTGGAGAGTCCTGGTGAAGAGCTGCAGCATGGAACCTCCACAACATCAGATGAAGTTTGGGGTTGGGTTTTTTTATTGGTCCTTTCTTTTTAGGCTTCTCCTTCAGGCAAGAAAACCTCTTCAGCTGTTCAGACCTCCAGGCTCAGACCCCCTCAACTTTTCACCTCCCTTTCCCAACTCTTCCCAGAAGCTTCAGGACTATCAGGAACTAAAAACCATTCAGGGGAGACAGACTCCAGGTTTAAAACTAAGCAGTTGAGCACTTCCTACAGGTGAAAACCTCTTTCCACACCATAATACCAGGCCAAAGAGAAGACAACAGTGCAGAGAGCTGTTCCCTGGTGGTAGCTTTAACTCGGAGCTTTAACCAGACACGCAGCAAGGTGAGAAGTGTACAGGGTATTAAAGTCTATAAATACCTGTTCAGAGTGAGGTTTAGAAGGAGAAAAGCATGGTCTGGCCTCTTGATTCCCACCCCTGAAGAGTCTTCTCTCCAGAGGACAGCCTTAAGCTCAGAGTCTTTTAGTATTTACAAGCTGCTTTCTGCTCTTCCAGCTCCCTGGTAGCTTCCCGAGTGGTTTCCAGGCACGGCAGGACGAGTAACCTCCACCAGCTGCCTGTGTCCAAGTGGCCCTGCTGCTGTAATTGAAGTATCTTTTATACCTTCCTGTCTGGAGGTGACTTTACCTGCTCCACCTGCCTCTCCCCATCACCACTGAATCACTCCCTCTGCTCCGAGCGTGCTCCCGCTCCGGCCGGTTCCTCTGACAAACAGGGCAGGCTGGAATGCTCCTGATAAGGAGCCTGAGCCTGCCCTGGGGAAGCCAACTGGGAGGAATGGTTATTTCTTCACCTCTCCTGGAGTGGAAAAGGCCACCTGCTTCCTGCTCAATTCTCACAGCTCTTCCACTGCGTGGGTGGGAAGTGAGCAGCCTGGGATGGAGGTCGAAGTGTCCCTGCCCGTGGCAGTGGAGGGTTGGAACCAGACGATCCTTGAGGTCCTTTCCAGCCCCTGCCAATTCTCTCCTTTCATAGAGTCATAGAAGCAGGCAGGGATGGAAGGGACCACAAGGAGCAGCCAGTCCCAACCCCACTGCCATGCCCAGGGACACCCTACCCTAGAGCAGGCTGCACACAGCCTCAGCCAACCTGGCCTGAAACACCTCCAGCCATGGGGCCTCAACCACCTCCCTGGGCAACCCATTCCAGCCTCTCACCACTCTCCTGCTCAACAACTTCCTCCTCACCTCCAGCCTGACTCTCCCCACCTCCAGCTTTGCTCCATTCCCCCCACTCCTGGCACTCCCTGACAGCCTCAAAAGTCCCTCCCCAGCTTTTTTGGAGCCCCCTTCAGATCCTGGAAGGCCACAAGAAGGTCACCTGGGAGCCTCCTCTGCTCCAGCCTGCACAGCCCCAACTCTTTCAGTCTGTGCTCACAGCAGAGCTGCTGCAGCCCTCTCAGCATCCTCCTGGCCCTGCTCTGGACACTCTCCAGCATCTCCACAGCCCTCTTGTCCCAGGGGCTCCAGAACTGGATGCAGTACTCCAGGTGGGGTCTCAGCAGAGCAGAGCAGAGGGGGAGAATCCCCTCCCTGGCCCTGCTGGCCACACTTCTGCTGCTGCAGCCCAGGCTCTGCTTGGCTTTCTGGGCTGCAAGTGCACACTGCTGGCTCCTGCTGAGCTTCTCCTCCAGCAGCATTTGTGGAGTTGTAACTGCTCTGCACAATCGAGGGCAAGCAGCCTGGGGAAGGGTCTGGAGAACAGGGCTGGGGAAGAGCAGCTGAGGGACCTGGAGTTGTTCAGCCTGGGGTAAGGAGGCTGAAAGGAGACCTCAATGCTCTCTACAGCTTCCTGAGAGGAAGTTGGAGCCAGGTGGGGGTTGGACTCTTCTCCCCAAGGGACAGAATGAGAGGAAATGGCCTGAAATTGCGGCAGGGCAGGTTTAGGTTGGGTGTTAGGGACAATAGGATGGGTGTTAGGGATAATGGGATGGGTGTTAGGGACAATAGGATGGATGTTAGGGACAATAAGTTGAATGTTAGGAACAATAGGTTGGGTATTAGGGACAATTTCTTTGCTGCAAGAGAGGTCAGAGATTGGAGCAGGCTGCCCAAGGGAGGTGGTGGAGGTGTTCAGAAGCATCTAGACATGATACTTTGGGACATGGTTTAGTGGGCACAGGGGTCTTAGCTTGCTGGTTGGACTGGATGATCTTAGAAGGCTTTTCCAGCCAAATGGATCCTGTGAAGCTGTGGAGATGACCTGGCTCTCCTGGAAATGCTTATCTGTCTTTGCTTTGCAGCTGGGGAAGGTGCTGGAGCAACCATCCCACCCAGCAGGAGATGAGATCTTCTTTGCATGACAATGGCCTCTGCTGCCAGGGCTGGAATTCCTCCTGTCAGCTCGGAATGGTGACTGCACCGACCTCTGGGACACAATCATCTTCACTGATGCTCTGGACCGGGGGATTGAGTCCAGCAGCAGTAAGTTTGCAGATGACACCAAGCTAGGAGCAGCTGTGGGGCTGGTGGAGGGTAGCAGAGCCCTGCAGAGGGACCTGGCCAGGCTGGATGGGTGGGCAGAGGCCAAGGGGATGAGACTGAACAAGGCCAAGGGCAGGATTCTGCACTTTGGCCACAACAACCCCAAGCAGCACTAGAGGCTGGGGACAGAGTGGCTGAGAGCAGCCAGGCAGAGAGGGAGCTGGGGGTGCTGGGAGAGAGGAGCTGAAGAGGAGGCAGCAGTGCCCAGGTGGGCAGCAGAGCCAATGGCATCCTGGGCTGGCTCAGGAGCAGTGTGGGCAGCAGGACAAGGGAGGTTCTTCTGCCCCTGTGCTCAGCACTGCTCAGGCCACCCCTGGAGTGCTGTGTCCAGTTCTGGGCTCCTCCATTGCAGAGAGATGTTGAGGTGCTGGAAGGTGTTGAGAGAAGGGCAGCAAGGCTGGGGAGGGGCCTGGAGCACAGCCCTGTGAGGAGAGGCTGAGGGAGCTGGGGGTGTGCAGCCTGCAGAAGAGGAGGCTCAGGGCAGAGCTCATTGCTGTCTGCAGCTCCCTGCAGGGAGGCTGTAGCCAGCTGGGGTTGGGCTCTGCTGCCAGGCAGCCAGCAACAGAAGAAGGGGACACAGCCTCAAGCTGTGCCAGGGCAGGTCTAGGCTGGATGTTAGGAGGAAGTTGTTGGCAGAGAGAGTGATTGGCATTGGAATGGGCTGCCCAGGGAGGTGGTGGAGTGGCTGTGCCTGGAGGTGTTGAAGCCAAGCCTGGCTGGGGCACTTAGTGCCATGGTCTGGTTGGTTGGGCAGGGCTGGGTGCTAGGTTGGGCTGGCTGAGCTTGGAGCTCTCCTCCAACCTGCTTGGTTCTATGATCCTATGATTCTCTGCTAAAACACACCACGGGGACCACTCTCTCATCTATTTATGCTGCTCTGGAGGGAGGAGTGGGGCAAAGCCTGCCCACAAGTGAGAGAGCAGCAGAGCAGCTGACTGGAGGGAAATGAGTTTTGCAAGGCCTTGCTCCCTGAGTCACTTGCAGGAGCACAAGGGGAAACTGAGCTCACAGCCAAAGCCTGCTGCAGAAGTGTCCTGGGGCATGATCTAGTCAGTAGCACACGGAGGGATAGAAGTCTTTGGGTTTTGATAGCAAAGGAAGGGTCTGGTCTGGTGGGAAGGGGCTGCAGAACAGGGCTGGTGAGAGGCAGCTGAGGGATCTGGGAATGTTTAGGTGGAGAAAAGCAGGCTGAGGGGAGACCTCATTGCCCTCTAGGACTCCCTGAAAGGAGGTTGGAGCCAGGTGGGTGTTGGTATCCCAACAGGATGAGAGGAGATGGCCTCAAGTTGCACCAGGGCAGGTTTAGGTTGGACATGAGGAGCAGTTTCTTTGCTGCAGGAGGGGCCAGGCAGTGGCACAGGCTGCTGGGGAGGGGTTGGAGTCCCCATCCCTGGAGGTGTTCAGAAACTGCATGGAAATGGCACCTGGGGACATGGGTTAGTAGCCATGGGAGGCTTAGGTGAATGGTTGGACTTGGTGATGGTTGGATTTGCTCATCTTAGAGAGCTTGTCCAGCCAAACCAGTGCTGGGGTTCTGTGTTTCAGTCTAGCTAAGACCCTCTGCCCTGGCAGCAGCTCTGATCCACCTTCTGATCAGAGAATCAAGCAGGTTGGAAGAGAGCTCCAAGCTCAGCCAGCACAACCTAGCACCCAGCCCTGCCCAATCAACCAGACCATGGCACTGAGTGCCTCATCCAGTCTCTGAAGTCAGGCACAGGCACATTTTGAGCCCCTTTATCCCCTGCCAGGCCCATGGTGGCTGAGCTGCAGCACGAGCAGACAGTTTCAGTCTTCCTGAGGTTGGTTTCCCATCAACCTCAACGTGACTGTTGCATGGCAATGGGTTGAGTCCAACCCAAGAGCTGAGAGCCTGGGGCAAACTGGGCTGCCCTACACACTCCTCCCTCCCTGAGGATGCTGTGGGTAGGTGCTGAGCCTGCTGAGCCCCAGCACCGCAGCAGGATGACGAGCAGGGCTTGGCTGCCAAAAGTGAGTGGGAGGCTTGCTGTTATTTTTATCTCCAGCTTGGAGGAACAGACTAAGCATGTCAGGAGCTGCAGCAGGGCTTGGGTGGATCCCAGAGGATTGGGAGCAAGCAGCTGTGGGAGCAGGTTCTGTTGTGTTTGCCCTTAAAGGAACAGTGCACTGAGGAGAGGCTTTATTAACACTGGGATTTCCTTGGTCTTGTTACACCTGCACACCTCAGGTGCTTCTCAGAGGTAGTCTCTGAGGACTAGAAATGGGGAGGTTCAGACTGGATGTTAGGAAGAAGTTGTTCAGCATGAGGGTGGTGAGAGCCTGGAAGGGGTTGCCCAGGGAGGTGGTGGAAGCCTCATCCCTGGAGGTGTTTAAGGCCAGGCTGGATGTGGCTGTGGGCAGCCTGATCTAGTGTGAGGTGTCCCTGGGCATGGCAGGGGGGTTGGAGCTGGCTGCTCCTTGTGGTCCCTTCCAACCCTGAGTGATTTTATGATGCTGTGAGAGGTGAAGAGTTTTCAAACAGCAGCTTGAAAATACTTCTTTTGGACTGAGTTTTATTTGTCCTGGCCTCATCCAACCTGGTCCTGAACACCTCCAGAGAGGTTGTGGAGCACAGAATCACCCAATGTGATCAAAGATACCCCTGAGCCTGATGGGCTGCAGCAAGAGGAGTGTGGCCAGCAGGGCAAGAGAGGTGAGAGTGAGCCCTCCCCTTTGTTCTCCTGAGACCCCACCTTGAATACTGCCTCCAGTTCTGGTGTCTCCAGCACCAGAACACAGAGCTGGGGGAGTGAGGCCAGAGGAGGCCACAGAGATTATTATAGAATCATAGAATCAGGCAGGTTGGAAGAGAGCTCCAAGCTCAGCCAGCCCAACCTAGCACCCAGCCCTGCCCAATCAACCAGACCATGGCACTAAGTGCCCCAGCCAGGCTTGGCTTCAACACCTCCAGGCACAGCCACTCCACCACCTCCCTGGGCAGCCCATTCCAATGCCAATCACTCTCTCTGCCAACAACTTCCTCCTAACATCCAGCCTGAACCTGCCCTGGCACAGCTTGAGGCTGTGTCCCCTTCTTCTGTTCCTGGCTGCCTGGCAGCAGAGCCCAACCCCACCTGGCTACAGCCTCCCTGCAGGGAGCTGCAGACAGCAATGAGCTCTGCCCTGAGCCTCCTCTGCTGCAGGCTGCACACCCCCAGCTCCCTCAGCCTCTCCTCACAGGGCTGTGCTCCAGGCCTCTCACCAGCTTCCTCCCAGAGCATTCCTCAGAGCCAGCAGGGCTGGAAGCTCTATGCCAGTAAACGCTGCAGGCTGGTAAACAGGAGACCATTAAGTGCTGTTTCCCATGCTGGGCTGGTGGAGCTCTCCTGTTTGCTTTGCCTTCACGTGCAGCTGCCTGCCTTGCCCCAGCTGCTGCCTTGTGAAGTCTTATCATTGCTGGCAGCGCTTTGCACCTAGGGCTAGACTGGGCTGGTTGAATTCCAGAGCCTGGATTATGTCCTGTCAGCAAAGAGCCTCAGATGAGTCATCAGATAAAGCTGGATGGGAACTGGCTGGGGGATACTGCTGCTATCACTGCATTCTATCCTTCCCCTAACTGTTCCTATCAAGGCAATCTGAAGCCACTCCACAGCCGTGGGGCTCTGAGAGCGTCCAAGCAACTGTGGCGGTCGAGGACCTTATCGCGTTCTGCAGCCGGGGAAGTTGTTGTGCTTTTGTTCTTCTGCTGGCACGTGGGAAAGCTGAGGCAAGGTTCAGAAATGCTGCTGTGACCTCCAATGCCTGGCAAAGCTGTGCCCTCTTATCGTGGCAGTGCTGGAAGAGGAGGAGGAGGAGGGCTGTAAAGAGGCGGTGGAACGGGAAGCGCCGTCGCAGCTTGATAAGGTGGTTTGATAAAGGCAGCTTGACACAGATTGAAAGCAAAACTGCTCCAGTTAGACAGAGCCTTGACTTGTGCCCCTCAGGTGACTCCTCTGAGTGATTCCCAAGTGCTGGAACCACGTGCTTCTGGAGTTCCATCTCCTTCAAACAGCCTGGCTCCAGCCCAGCACCTCGCTTGGAGCTGCTCTTCATTTCCTGTGGTCACCAGGGAAGCACCACGAGTGGATCATCATCATCATCATCATCACCAGGTGCAGCTGGCACATAGCAATCTTCCTGCTCCTCTGCTACTCAGGTGGCTATGAGTCTCTGGTGGCTCCAGGCCCTGTGACTCAGCCACTCATGGCCAGCTTGTCAAATAGCAAAGATGGCAACCATTCCCTGGGTGTAAGGTCAGGCCTGCTTTGCCAGCCCATTGTTTGGGCAGGAGGGAGTGATGTGGCCCAGCTGTGGCTGAAGTGTGGGCTGTGGGACACTGGTGAGCCATGATGCCATGCCTAGGAGCCTGCTGGCTCTCCAAATGCCCTTGCTGCTTCCATAGTGGCTTGCAAGGAAAGTTTGAGAGCAGTCATAGAATGAGAGAGGTTGAAAGAGACCCCTGAAGGTCACTGAGTCCAATCCCTTTGCCTCAGCAGGGCAGGCAGGAACATGTCCAGGAGGGGGCTCAAAGCCTCCAGAGAAGAGTCATAGAATAGAGTGGTTTATGTTGGAAGGGACCTGGGAGATCATTGAGTTCCAGCTCCCTGCCATGGGCAGGGACACCTTCCACTAGCCCAGCTTGCTCAGGGCCTCATCTAGACTTATACACCTCCAGGCAGGAGGCATCCACAGCCTCCCTGGGCAACCTGTGCCAGTATCTCACCACCCTCATGCTGAAGAATTTCTTCCTACTCTCCAGTCTCAATCTGCCCTCCTCAAGCTTCAATCCATTCCCTCTCATGGGAAGGTCTCCCCAGAGCCTTCCCTTCTCCAAGCTGAACAGCCCCAACTCTCTCAGCCTATCCCCACAGGGGAGCTTCTCCAGCCCTCTGAGCATCTTGATGGCCTCCTCTGGTCCCTCTCCAGCAGCTCCATGTCCCTCTTCTGCTGGGGGCCCCAGAACTGGAAGGAGACTCCACAGCCTGTGGCTCAAAGGAAGAGTAAATCACACCAGAATTGAGGTCTTGGCAAGCATTCAGTGACTGTGGCAGGTCTTGAAGATGAGATGATGACACCAGTGTGGCCCATCAAAGGAGTGGGCCTCCCTGAAAGGATGGTAGATGTTCCCAAGGACTGCAGCATCCTTTTGATGCTCTAAGTGGCTTCAGTGCAGCTGGAGATGAGATGTAATGCAGGTAAACAAGTTGCCCAGGGAGATGGTTGAGGCTCCAGCCCTGGTAAGGCTCAACAGGACTCTGGGCAGCCTGATCTAGAGGAGGATGTCCCTGCTGAGTGCAGAGGGGATTGGACTGGATGAGAGTCTTGGATTGGACTGAGCTGAGATGTAGTGCAGGTAAGTAGGTTGCCCAGGGAGGTGGTTGAGGCTCCAGCCCTGGAGATACTCAAAGTGTGGCTCAAGAGGGCTCTGGGCAGCCTGATCTAGAGGAGGATGTCCCTGCTGAGTGCAGAGGAGCTTGGACTGGATGAGACTCTTGGATTGGACTGGGCTGAGATGTAGTGCAGGAAAACAGACTGCCCAGGGAGGTGGTTGAGGCTCCAGCCCTGGAGATAGTCAAGATGAGGCTCAACATGGCTCTGGGCAGCCTGATCTCGTGGAGGATGTCCCTGCTGAGTGCAGAGGGGCTTGGACTCGATGCGCTTTGGAGGTCCCTTCCCACTCAGACCCTTCTATGATTGGATTCTCTGATTTGGGATCCAAAATAAAAGAGAACCTTACAGGTTGGAAGGGACCTCCAGAGACCATCAAGTCTAAGCTCCCTGCCAAGGTAGGATCACCCAGGCTGTGGTGGGCACAGGAATGCATCCAGGCGGTAGTTGGCACAGGAACCCATCCAGGCATCCAAAAATGGGATGCTCTGCCCCTGGACCAGGGCTGGACCTAGCACAGCTTCTCCAAGAGGCAGCTGCAGCCAGGCACGTTGCTGGTGAGGAGTCCTCCCGGCAGGGCTGGGGGAGCTGGCAGCAGAAGGAGGCGCAGGGCAGCGGTGGCAGGTTCTCACCAACACCTTGCTAATTGCTGCCGTGAGTGTGCCACGGAGGTCATGTTCCGGCAGCCTTACTCACTTCCCGGCCCTCTGCGCTGACATGATGGGCTTGGGAAACGGCCTGTGATGTCAGAGCTGGGCAGTGAACGTCTGCAGGGCCACCTCGCTGCTCCCCTCCGCTGTTCCTGCTGGGACAAGCCACCTGCCCTCTGCTGGCTGCCTTCGCCCTGCTCAGCTCTGCTCAGCTCTGCTCAGCTCTGCTCAGCTCCACCTCCAGCCAAACACCAGCAAGATGGGCATGGCTCTGCTTGCTGCAGGAGGGCTTGGAATGAAGACTTCTGGAGGTCCCTTCCAACCCAGTGCCCTCCTCCAGCCCATTCCAATGCCAATCACTCTCTCTGCCAACAACTTCCTCCTAACATCCAGCCTCAACTTGCCCTGGCACAACTTGTCCCCTTGATCTGTCCCTGGGTGCCTGGCAGCAGAGCCCAACCCCACCTGGCTCCCTTCAGGGAGCTGCAGACAGCAATGAGCTCTGCCCTGAGCCTCCTCTGCTGCAGGCTGCACACCCCCAGCTCCCTCAGCCTCTCCTCACAGGGCTGTGCTCCAGGCCCCTCCCCAGCCTTGCTGCCCTTCTCCAAACACCTTCCAGCACCTCAACATCTCTCTGCAATTGAGGAGCCCAGAACTGGACACAGCACTCCAGGGGTGTCCTGAGCAGTGCTGAGCACAGGGGCAGAAGAACCTCCCTTGTCCTGCTGCCCACACTGCTCCTGAGCCAGCCCAGGATGCCATTGGCTCTGCTGCCCACCTGGGCACTGCTGCCTCCTCTTCAGCTCCTCTCTCCCAGCACCCCCAGCTCCCTCTCTGCCTGGCTGCTCTCAGCCACTCTGTCCCCAGCCTGTAGTGCTGCTTGAGGTTGTTGTGGCCAAAGTGTAGAACCCTGCCCTTGGCCTTGTTCAGTCTCATCCCCTTGGCCTCTGCCCACCCATCCAGTCTGGCCAGGTCCCTCTGCAGGGCTCTGCTACCCTCCAACAGCCCCACAGCTGCTCCTAGCTTGGTGTCATCTGCAAACTTACTGCTGCTGGACTCAGTCCCCTGGTCCAGAGCATCAGTGAAGATGATTGTGTCCCAGAGGTCGGTGCAGTCACCATTCCGAGCTGCCAGGAGGAATTCCAGCCCTGGCAGCAGAGGCCATTGTCATGCAAAGAAGATCTCATCTCCTGCTGGGTGGGATGGTTGCTCCAGCACCGCTTCCCCAGCTGCAAAGCAAAGACAGACGAAGCACTTCCAGGAGTGCCAGGCGGTCTCCACAGCCTGCCTTTAAAGCCTTATTAGTCTTATTACCAGTGACAAAGGACAGAGCTCTGTGGTTTTCCTTTTGGTGCAGGCAGGTGGTGAGCTCCAAGCCCCCACCAGAAAGCTTCGCTTGGTCCCTGGGTAGTGTTTGAAGCGAAAGGGAAAGGGAAAGGAAAGCCTCTGGGTGCAGAAGCGGAGAGCTCCATCACGACAGGCTGCAAGCAAGCTTTTGTTTAGGAGATGCCTTTGTGCTGGGAGCTTTGATTCCGAGATTCTGATCTCATCCTCACCTCCCCAAAGCATCCAGCCCCAGGAAGCAAAGCTACAACTCACATCCTTCTGCCTCGGATTTTTTCCCTTTGCTTTGTGACAACATGTGGCTGGCTGCAGGAGAGCTCTTGAAACCTGCAAGCTGCCACTGCCCTGAAAGTGTCCTCCTCAGCGTGGTAGCCTCCAGCAAGCAGGAGATGATGACAAGTGCCAGGTTCGAGTACTCCACAGCGTTGGATTTTACAGCCGTGAGTGGGTGTCTGGGGAAATTGCTGCTTCCTCTGCTCAACCTCCTGTGGCTGAGAGGATGCTGTGGCTAAGCACACGCTCCCATCCCCCCCACACACACACCTCAAGGTGATGGGGAAGGAATGCTATGGTAGGAATGGAGGAGAAGGTTGCTTTAGGGGGTCTGATTGTACTGCAGGATGGGGGAAAAGCACTTGGCAAGAAGCACCACGAAGTGCCCACTGGAGCCCATGGAGCCTCTTGTGGAGCTATGGGCTTAGGGGCACAGAAGAACTGATCAGGGCCATGGTTGGAACATAATTTCTTCATCTCTCATCACATCCTCAGGTCTTGAATTAAGATGCTGCAGTGACAATGTGTACTCTGGGCAGTTCTGGAGCCCCCAGCACAAGCAGGACATGGAAGTGTTGGAGCCAGTCCAGAGGAGGCCACCAAGATGCCGAGAGGGCTGCAGCAGCTCTGCTCTGAGGACAGGCTGAGAGAGATGAGGCTCTGCAGCCTGGAGAAGAGAAGGCTTGGAGGAGACCTTGGATTGGCCTTCCAGGATCTGAAGGGGGCTACAGGAGGGCTGGGGAGGGACTATTGACAAGGTCTGGGAATGACAAGAGGAGGAGGAATGGGTTTGAAGTGGCAGAGGGGAGATTGAAAGTGGATGTTAGGAAAGGGTTCTGTGCAGTGAGGGTGGTGAGAGACTGGCACAGGTTGAGGGTGGTGAGAGACTGGCATAGGTTGAGGGTGCTGAGACAATGGCACAGGTTGCCCAGGGAGGCTGTGGAGCACAGAAGCACAGAATGTGGTCATTTTCTGTTGCCCTAAGCTGAACTAATTCAAAGCACACCCCAAGTTTAGTGCCTGGCAGGGGATTTCCCCTCTTATCCCAGACAACAGCTTCAAGGTGAATTTGTGGCAGAGCCTGGCAAAGCTAAAAGTGACCTTTTGTAGCAAGAAGCAATCATTGCTCTTTCCCCCCCCCTTAGACAAATTCAGTGAAGCTTTCAGCTGTGAGAAAATTGCCCAGAGCCTTTAATGGAGGGATCCTGAGCTAAGGATCTCTTCTCAAAGGGACCAAAACCAACCCAGCCCGATGGGAATGGCTTCCTCTGAGAAAAGCCTGAAAGTGAAACGAAAAAGCTAAGCTCTGTCCTCCTCCTGCAGCTCCTTCCATGCCTCTTGAAGTATGTTGTGAATTTCCTGGGTAGGAGGAAGGAACAGAAAGGCTAAGCCCCCAGGGAAGGCTTCCTAAATGGCACAAAAACCTCATCCCTCCACGCTCCTCTGAGTGGCAGAACCACCAAATTCCCCAGTCTCAGCGGTTGGGACAGAAGGCTCCTGGCCAGGAAATCCTCTTACGCAAATCTGCTTCCTCCTTGCTTCCTCTGCTGTAAATTCCTTCAGTAACAACCCAGCCTTGGGTGCTGGGAAGGGCTGGAGGCACTCAGCTTTGGAGGAGTATGAACAGCCACACAGTGCCAGCAGGGTGAAGGGTTGGAAGGGACCTCTGGAGAATATAGAAGCTGTGGATCGTGGCTGTGGATCTCTGATCCCAATCAAACAGACCCATAGAATGGGTTAGGTTGGAAGGGACCTCTGGAGAACGTAGAAGCTGTGGATCTCTGATCCTGTTCAGATAGATCCATGGAATGGGTTAGGTTGGAAGGGACCTCTGCAGAACATAGAAGCTGTGGATCTCTGATCCTGATCAAATAGAACTGTAGAATGGTATAGGTTGGAAGGGACCTCAAAGCTCAGCCAGCCCCAAACCCACCTGGCTACAGCCTCCCCTCAGGGAGCTGCAGACAGCAATGAGCTCTGCCCTGAGCCTCCTCTGCTGCAGGCTGCACACCCCCAGCTCCCTCAGCCTCTCCTCACAGGGCTGTGCTCCAGGCCCCTCCCCAGCCTTGCTGCCCTTCTCCAAACACCTTCCAGCACCTCAACATCTCTCTGCAATTCAGGAGCCCAGAACTGGACACAGCACTCCAGGGGTGGCCTGAGCAGTGCTGAGGTTGTAGCCAGGTGGGGTTGGGCTCTGCTGCCAGGCAAGCAGCATCAAAACAAGGGGACACAGCCTCAAGCTGTGCCAGGGCAGGTTCAGGCTGGATGTCAGGAGGAAGTTGTTGGCAGAGAGAGTGATTGGCATTGGAATGGGCTGCCCAGGGAGGTGGTGGAGTTGCTATCCCTGGATGTGTTCAACAACAGACTGGATGAGGCACTTAGTGCCATGGTCTGGTTGGTTGGGCAGGGCTGGGTGCTAGGTTGGGCTGGCTGAGCTTGGAGCTCTCTTCCAACCTGCTTGATTCTATAATTCTGAGCACAGGGGCAGAAGAACCTCCCTTGTCCTGCTGCCCACACTGCTCCTGAGCCAGCCCAGGATGCCATTGGCTCTGCTGCCCACCTGGGCACACTGCTGCCTCATCTTCAGCTGCTGTGGTACAGTCCCCCCAAGGTCCCTCTCTGCCTGGCTGCTCTCAGCCACTCTGTCCCCAGCCTGCAGTGCTGCTTGGGGTTGTTGTGGCCAAAGTGTAGAACCCTGCACTTGGCCTTGTTCAGACTCATCCCCTTGGCCTCTGCCCACCCATCCAGCCCACCATCCATGCTAGCTAGGCTCAAACTAGCACACAGGGCTTGTGGTGATAGGGTGAGGAGAGGGAAACGCTTTGAGCTGGAAGTAAGGAGACCGAGGATGGAGATTAGCAAGAAACTCTTTACCAGGGCTTGTGGTGATAGGGTGAGGAGGGGGAAAGGCTTTGAGCTTGAAGAGGGGAAACTGAGGATGGAGAATAGCAAGAAACTCTTTGCAGTGAGGGTGGGGAGACACTGGCACAGGTTGCCCAGGCAGGTGGTAGATGTCCCCTGCCTGGCTGGTTGGATGAGACCTTGAGCAACCTGGGCTACTGAAAAGGTGTCCTTGCCCACCTCTCTCGACCTGCTGCCCACATCCCTCACCATTGAGGTTTGGAGGTTTTCTGCCTACCTTTAAGTGTTCCTCCTTAGCTATAAACCCAAACAGCGTCCTAAGCATGCAAATATTTGTCAAACACAGGGAGGGAGGAGGTGAGCAGCCATAAATATTCATCCTCCTTAATGAAACACTTCTTCCTGCACGTTTAGTTGAAGGTAAATTTATCAGCTATGCTAATTAGCTGAATTACACCTAATAAGCTTTAAACCTTGTTCAATTTCCATGGCTCTGCAAAAAAAATAACCCCAAACATCCTCCCTACCTTTGCCACAGGGGGAAAGGGAAGGGAGGAGAAAAGAAAGGAGGGTGAGAATCCCTCTGGAGGGGCTCTTGCTGTTGCTCCAAAGATGAAATAGAAGCTCTATAAATACACCTGCAAGTTGTATTAAAGGTTTTAATGCTGCCAGTAATATATAGCTTTAATTACTCTCCCATTGCAAAGAGAGGTTTGGTGAGGGTTTTGTGGGTTTTTTTTGGCTGATCTATTGATTTCCATTGAAGCTTTATTAAAACCAGTAAATTGCATTCTGCTTTGCTTGGCTTTTTCATTTGGCTTGATGAGCACAAGAGAGAAGGGAGGGGTTGGGGGGAGAGAGAAGGAGGAGAAAATCAATGCCAGGGCAAGTTTATCTTAGGGGTTTGAAAAGCTCAGTTTATTGCCTAGGTGCTCCCAGGTGGAGTAGGTGCTGCTGTGCCCAAACCATCACACCCTGGTAAAGAGTTTCTTGCTAATCTCCATCCTCAGTCTCCTCTCTTCCAGCTCAAAGCCTTTCCCCCTCCTCACCCTATCACCACAAGCCCTGGTAAAGAGTTTCTTGCTATTCTCCATCCTCAGTTTCCTCTCTTCCAGCTCAAAGCCTTTCCCTCTCCTCACCCTATCACCACAAGCCCTGGTAAAGAGTTTCTTGCTAATCTCCATCCTCAGTCTCCTCTCTTCCAGCTCAAAGCCTTTCCCCCTCCTCACCCCATCACCACAAGCCCTGGTAAAAGGGTTGTTTGAGTTGGCAGACAGTTGAAATATCCTCTGGCTTGACTGAAAGGTGCCCCTGGAGGAGCAGAGATCACAGTTAGGGAATCCTCTTCATATTTCTCAGTTAACAGTTAAATCATCTCACAGTGACACCTATTGAAGTGCCTCAATCTCTCCAGTGACCTGTCCTGGAGGGCTGCTCTGTGTGTCAGAAGCAGATCAAGTTGTTTCCCCAGTTAACAGCAATATTGCCAGTGGATTAGCAGACCATAAAATGCTGTCAGTGCTGAAGGAGGCAGCTCCTGGTTTGACTTCTGTTATGTAGGTCAGAGCTGCTCAAGAGCAATAACTTTCAGGCTGACTGCCTAGCTGTGTGCCACCCAGGTGTTCTTCCAGGAAAAGAGAGGATGAGCAAATGGATTTGTGGATTTGACCATCTGGTGTGAGCTGTTGGAGCCCTGTTGGAGATTTTACACGTGGCTTGTGTGTTTCTGCCCTAACCAAACCAGCAAGCTGCTCAGCTCTGCCTGCAGATGAATGCAAATCCACCAGCAAAGACTTGGAGCATTTAAAGCTGATGTGAAAGTGGGGGGGGGGGGGGAAAGCTTAAACCTTTCTTTCCTCTTCCAGCTTTGATCAAGAGCAGACCTTTCAAAGTGTCAATACGAAACCAGCAGTGCTTGCTTCGTGAACAGGAGCCCTGAGTATCTGAGATGATGTCATTTAGGCAAGCAGCCTGAGAGATACAATTCCAGAGCAGAAGATTACAGGTGGTGACTAATTTGGGGCAGTTTGAAGAGCAGTGAGTACAAATAACAGTCAGAGAATGGCTCAGCTTGGGAGGGACCTCAGAGATCAGCCATGACTGGTCTCTTCCAACCTGGTTGATTCTGTTCTATTCTGTTCTGTTCTGTTCTGTTCTATTCTGTTCTATTCTATTCTATTCTATTCTATTCTATTCTATTCTATTCTATTCTATTCTATTCTATTCTATTCTATTCTATTCCATTCCATCCCATTCCATTCTATTCTATTCCATTCTATCTATTCCATTCCATTCCATTCCATCCCATTCCATTCCATTCTGTTCCATTCTATTCTATTCCATTCTATCCATTCCATTCCATTCCATTCCATTCCATTCCATTCCAACTAGACTCAGCTGCTCAAAGCCTCCTCTAGCCTGGCCCTTGAACACCTCCAGGCAGGAGGCATCCACAGCCTCCCTGGGCAGCCCCTTCCAGCATCTCACCACCCTGATGCTGAAGAAATTCTTCCTCAGCTCCAACCTAACCCTGCTCTGCCTCAGCTTCAAACCATTCCCTCTTGGCCTGTCTCTAGACACCCTCAGGAAACTCTCCTTACAGCCTTCCTGCAGGATCCCTTAAGCTATTGGAAGGCAGCTCTGAGGTCCCCCTGGAGCCTTCTCTTCTCCAGGCTGAACACTCCCAGCTCCCTCAGCCTGTCCTCATAGCAGAGGTGCTCCAGCCCTTGGATCATCTTTGTGGCCCTCCTCTGGACTTTCTCCCCCAGCTCTGTGCCCTTCTGATGCTGGGGACAGCAGAACTGGATGCAGTTGATTGACTGAACTTACTAGATGTATGATGTTTGTAGATGATGTTTGAACTTATTAGAAGTATAGGGGCACAAATCTTGGGGAAAATCTTCCCTGTGAGGGTGCTGGAAGCCAGGAGCAGGCTGCCCAGAGAGGCTGGGAAGTCTCTTTCTCTGAAGAGATTCCAAACTTGCCTGGGTATTGTGATCCTGGGCAAGCTGCTCTGGGTGCCCCTGCTTTAGCAGGAGGGTTGGACTGGATGATCTCCAGATGTCCCTTCCACCCCCCACCGAGCTGGGACTGTGTGAGAGCCTGTCAGCATTGGCACAGATGGCATTCCCTCCACAGGAGCCAACATTCCAAGCTTTCTTCTTTAAGGAGACAGTGCTCACTGACAAATGGTGACTGGTCAAAGCAATGAGGGAGAGATTCTGCTCAGAGCCATCCAGCTTTCTACAGTGACTTGTGGTCTCATCCCCACTCCCCAAATCTATCAACCAGACAGCAACATCATCAAGTAGTTGGTCACTGTCTGTGATGTGGAGGAAAGGAAGCAGCTTCCCCTGCCAGTCTGCCTTGAGCAACTGTGCAGAACAGCTTTCTGTGGTGCAGAACACCCTTCTGTGGTGCAGAACAGAGAGCTCCCCGAGGAGGATCTCTGCCTGGATAACCACGAGCTGTGTTTTCTGCTGTGTTTCAGAGCTTGGCTGACAAGTGAGAGTGGTTTTTGCTTTGCCTCTCACACAGGAAATCCTGGTAACTGCCTCAGCCAGCTGTGAAGAAGCCACAAAGAAGGGAAGTCCAAACGACAGAACACTTCAGTAGCAGCTGTGTGCAGAAAAGAGACAGGTCAGGAAGCTGAGCATAGAAATGTAATTGACATAACCACTCTTAGCAGACCCCACCTGCAGTCCTGGGTGCAGTTCTGGAGCCCCCAGCACAAGCAGGACATGGAAGTGTTGAAGCCAGTCCAGAGGAGGCCACCAAGATGCTCAGAGG
>WAAF01011414.1:33278-51644 GCA_013400475.1 Tricholaema leucomelas
CCCAGGGAGGTTGTGGAGCACAGAAGCACCCAATGTGATCAAAGATCACATTGGGTGCTTCTGTGCTCCACAACCTCCCTGGAGGTGTTCAGGACCAGGCTGAATGAGGCCTTGAGCAACCTGTTCTATTGAGAGGTGTCCCTGCCTATGGCAGGGGACTTGGAACTGGCTGAGCTTTGAGGTCCCTTCCAACCTAAACCATTCTATGGTTCTACCAAATGCCATCTAGTCCAGCCCCCTGCAGCCAGCAGGGACATCCCCAACTAAACCAGGTCTCTCCAAGCCCCAAACAACCTGCTCTGGAATGGTTTCAGGGATGGAGCATCCACTACTTCTCCAGACAACCTGGGCTAGGGTCTCACTACCCTCAGTGCCAAACATTTCTGCCTTCTCTCCAGTCTGAATCTCCTTCTTCCAGTTCAAACCATCACCCCTTAGCCTGCTCCAAAAGGCTCTGCTCAAAAGTCTGCCCCCAGCTTTCTGCTCAGCTCCTTGAATCACCTCAAAGGGCATCAGATGGTCTCCCTGCAGCCTTCTCCAGGCTGAACTGTCTCAGCCTGGCCTCACAGCAGAGAGCTTCCAGCCCTGCCAGAGGGCTTCCAGCCTTGCCAGCATCGCTGTGGCCTCACTCCAGCAGGTCTGCACTGTGCTGAGGACTCCAGAGCTGGCCCCAGCACTGCAGGTGGGAGGAAGAGGGGGTCTGAGCAGAGCAGAGGGCTGGATAACCACAGAATCAGTCCTGGGTTGGAAGGGACCACAAGGATCAGCCAGTCCCAACCCCCCTGCCATGCCCAGGGACACCTCACACTAGATCAGGCTGCACAGAGCCTCATCCAGCCTGGCCTTGAACACCTTCAGGGATGGGGCCTAAGACACCTCCTCGGGCAACGCATTCCAGGCTCTCAGCACTCTCAGAACAACTTCTCCCTCACGTCCAGCCTGAACGGATACCGAACAAGGCTGGATACCGACGAACCCTCCAGCCCCGCTCCTATCCACCTGCCGCTCCCTCCTCCCTCCCGGCGCGTCCACGTCTCCCAGCAACGCCCGAAATGGCGGCGCCGGCGCCAGGCACGCCGGGAGCGGCAGTGCGGGACCCAACCGGGGCCCAGCCGCCCCCCGGGCCGCCCGCGGCCGCCGGACTCCTTCTCCCAGGGGCTCGGCGGCGGCGCAGGCGCTGCGGGGCCGGGCCGAGGGCGGAGAGTTACCTGCGGGGGCGGAGGGCGCAGGTAGGGCCCGGCGCGGAGCCTGCTGGGATTTGTAGTTGGGAGCGGCGCGGGCCGCCGGGCTCGGCCGGGCGTGGGCCCGCACCGAGGGGAACTACAACTCCCAGGGCGCGGCGGGAAGGAGCGGGCTGGGCGCTGCCGGAGGGCGGGGGGTACGAACGGGAACCTGCCGCTCGGTGCTGCCGGAGGTTGCTCCTTCAGGTGAGGAAGCGGTGGGGAAGCGTGGCCGTGGTCCCTCGGGCGGCGGAAGGCTGTGAGGTGGTGGTGGGAGGGAAGGAAGAAGAAAGCCCCGCGAAGGGCGGCGAGCCCCCGGGCGTGGCCCCATTGTTCGGGGCTGCGGGAGGCGCCGCCGGGCAGGTGAGGAGAGGGGAAGGAGCCGCTACCGCTTTCGGCTCGGCTGCGGGGGGGCCCTGCCAGCACCGCTGGCTACGGAGCGGTTCTGCCAGCCGCGGCCCAGGGCCCCCTCACCGCTGTCCTGCCGCCGGTGGAGGTGGTGAGGTGCGCAGGGAGGTTGTTGGGGCCGGCTCCAGCCCCGCGTCCCGGGCTGCGCCCAGCGGTGCAGCCGGCGGAGCGCAGAGCAGGCCCCCGAACCCCTACCCGGCCTTGAGGTGGGGTGCGAGGGAGCAGCAGCGGCAGCAGCAGTGGTTTGCCCGTGTAGGGCGAAGCTGGGGCAGCTTCTCCCCTCGTTCCTCCTCCTTGCCCAGCTTTTTGGAGGCTGCTTGGCTCCTGAGGCGTTTGATGTTGAAGGGTGGGGGTCAGGAGCTGCGTTTGGAAGCGAATCTTCTCTTCCTTCTGGTCCTACAAAACTTTGGATGCTTTTGTTTTGGTTTGTTTGGGTGTTTTTTTTTTTTTCCCCCTTTTTAAACTTGCTCAAATTAGTTTGGAGCAATCTGAGGCTTCTTAGGGTTTTGAGTGTTTGGTTTGAGGGTTCATGGAATTAGGCGGTTTGGAAGGGACCTCCAAGCTCACCTAATCCAACCCAGCCCTATCAAATCAACCAAACCATGGCACTAAGTGCCCCATCCAGGCTCGTCCTCAGCAATGGCAAATGTTGTTCGTTTGCAGTTGTGTTTGTTCTGGGTAAACTCCAAGCAGGTTTATATCTAACACAGCTCTGTTTTTTTTATTGCACTGTTTAGGAGGTGGAGGTTTAAAAACCCCAACCCTTAACCCATGCGTTTGTGGCCATGCATAGGTCCAGCTTCACCTATTAGCAACCAGATCTCGGGAGGATTCCTTCCTGCTCTGAGTTTTGCAGGCTGCAAGGACAGGAGAATATGTCCCTGCCAGAGATGTGTTGTTGATGACAACAGTTAAGTGTTGGCGTTAATTAGCCTTTGCTCCAGGCACCTTCAAGGTATCCAAGTGCTTCTTGAAGCCAAGCCTAAAGTCTGTATCTTGATTGTCTCTGCTGCAAGGTGTGTGCTTAAAATTGCTACTTGCTGGCTCGTTACACAATCGCCTTGATGTCAGGGGTAGTGATAACAGTGCTTCTCCCGGGTGCTTGTGAAGAGAGCTGGAAAAACAAGTCCTCTTTCGGCTGGAATTGAAGAAAGATTGCTCTATCTGCTCTTCTGCCCTGCAGGTTCCTTGTGAAACACTTGCAGTGTCAATGAGAAATTAGCAGCAAACCACATCCTACACGGGCCGGGTGGATAGCTGGGGAGGATGCGGTGCTCTGCTGCCTGCCTCTGAAGCTGCTGGTAAGTCACAGTTGAGGTCTTTCAAGGTTTGTGAAAGGGTATTTTGGCTTCTCTGGTACCACCTTGAGAGGTCATATGGGAATTAAGAGACTTTTGGCAGCAGGATGAGCTCTAAGAATGAGTCCTGGAATAGGTTTAGAATCCCAGAATGGGGTTTGGAATCACCTTAGGGCCCCAGAATGGGGTTTGGAATCACCTTAGGGCCCCAGAATGGGGTTTGGAATCACCTTAGGGCCCCAGAATGAGCCTTGGCATCACTTTAGGGCCTCGGAATGAGTCTTGGCATCGCCTTAGGACCCCAGAGTGAGTCTTGGCATCACCCTAGGACCCCAGAGAGAGTCTTGGAATTGTCTTAGAGTCCCAGAATGGAGTTTGGCATCACCTTAGGGCCCCAGAATGAGTCTTGGGATCACCTTAGGACCCCAGAGTGAGCCTTGGCATCACCTTAGGGCCTCGGAATGAGTCTTGGCATCGCCTTAGGACCGCAGAGTGAGTCTTGGGATTGCCTTAGGACCCCAGAGTGAGTCTTGGGATCACCCTAGGATCCCAGAGAGAGTCTTGGAATTGTCTTAGAATCCCAGAATGGGGTTTGGAATCGCCTTAGGGCCCTGGAATGAGTCTTGGCATTGCCTTAGGGCCCCAGAATTAAGAAGCTTTTGGCAGCAGGATGAGTTGTGATGGTTCAAACATATCTGCTGAGTGAATTCTACCCCTCCCCTGAAATTTAGGCAACGTTTCTTCTAGTTGCCTTTTTCAATGGTGGCTAAACCAAGGGCACATCAGAATTCAGAAGCTGTTGGCAGCAGGATGAGTGCAGTGACTCCAGCAGGTCTGCTGAGTGGGTTCTACCCTCCCCTTGAAATCTGAGCAGAGTTTCTTCTGTTTGCTTGAAAGAGACTTGCAAAATGAACATTGCTTTGCTCAAACAATGCTCCAGCAATGCTTTGAGCAGGAAAGATCTTGCTCAGGCAGCAGGAACAACAGCTGCACAGCTCTGGGTATGGAAATGGGAGCATCCAAATGAATTAAAGAGCACTTGGAAGGAAACTAAAAGCCTTCCAGTGCTTAGAGTTCATGAACTCTCTGTGTTCTGTTTTAAAAGCAAGAAGTGAGCCTCGATGAGGTTTAGCTTCTGTGTGTTGTGGTGCTCTGGATCCAAGTTGTCACTGATTTGAGGGTTTTTTGTTTCCTATGTGGAACTCTGGTGTGAAATACTTTGTTTTAATTAAAGTGTCTGTGTTCTCAACACTCTGTTGGCATCTCAAGTGCAAAATACTTTCTAATTTGGGCACCAGTTTGTGTGTGACATTATCAAGTTTTCCCTCCTTAATCCAAAGAGAAAACCCTGCCAAATGTGAAACCTACTCTGTGGAGTTGTAAATTGGTTGATCCTGATCAAATGGAATCATAGAATGGTTTAGGTTGGAAGGGACCTCAAAGCTCAGCCAGTTCCAAGTCCCCTGCCATAGGCAGGGACACCAATCAATAGAACAGGTTGCTCAAGGCCTCATTCAGCCTGGTCCTGAACACCTCCAGGGAGGTTGTGGAGCACAGAAGCACCCAATGTGATCTTTGATCACATTGGGTGCTTCTGTGCTCCACAGCCTCCCTGGGCAACCTGTGCCAGTGTCTCAGCACCCTCAACCTCTGCCAGTGTCTCAGCACCCTCAACCTGTGCCAGTCTCTCACCACCCTCACTGCACAGAACCCTTTCCTAACATCCACTTTCAATCTCCNACATACTTGATTTACAACCTAAACCTTCAGCTACCTCATTCAGAAGTGTGGTTACCCTTCAGGTGTGCTGAGTGTTTTGGAGGCTCTGGGGCTTTTTTTTTTCCCTTTCTAAAGTTAAAAGTTATGGGGTGAGATTAGACCTCAAATGGAATACTGAGTTCAGCCTTAGAGTCCTCAACACAGGAAGGACATGGACCTGATGGATCAGATCCAGAGCAGAGCCATGAGAATGATCAAGAGGCTGCAGCACCTCTGCTATGAGGATGGGTTGAGGGATGTGAGATTGTTCAGCCTGGAGAAGAGAAGGCTCCAGGGGGACCTTAGAGCTGCCTTCCAGTACCTGAAGTGGGCTACAAGCAGGCTGCAGAGGGACTGTTTGCAGAGGTCTGGAGGGGCAGGACCATGGGCAATGGTTTGGAATTAGAGCAGAGCAGATTTAGATTGGATGTGAGGAACAAGTTCTGCACCAGGAGGATGTTGGAACACTGCAACAGGTTACTTAGGGAGATGGTTGAGATTCTGTCCCTAGAGATATTCAGGGTCAGTCTGGACAAGGCTCTGAGCAACCTGCTGTAGTGGAGGATGTCCCTGCTGAGTGCAGGGGGCTTGGACTGGATGAACTTTGGAGGTCCCTTCCACCCTAAACCATTCTATGATATGTCTGATAGGTTTGGAAGCTTTTAAAGCAGTTTTGTTCACCTCTGCCTCCCATTCCCATCACTTAAAACCAGTCCAGACTAAACCAGAGCCCACTGAAACAGCAACCAATCTACACATTTAGCTTAGATATTGTCTCTGTCCCACAGAAATAAATAGTATTGGCTGATGATTTGAGGGCAGATAGATCTGGTGGCCTACTTCTGCTGGAACAGCTGCAGGGCAGAGTTTGTTGGAGTCATGAGTGGCTGTGCAGTATTGTTGATGAGTGTCTTGATTTATTTCAGGGCTGGGAATCCTGTCAGCATTCAGCTCATGCTGTGTAGATGTTCATAGTCACAAAGAGGAGGATTGGGCAGTTAGGAGGGGCTTGGCTTCACCACTGATTTTTGTGGTCAGGGTGGCTTGTTCCTCAGAAGTGTTTTTCCAGGTAAGAAGAATAGAGACTTGTTAATGCTGATTTGCATCTGCCTCTGCTTAGGGTTTACAGCTCTTGTAATAGTCAGGTATGGGCAACAATCTGCCTGTGGCATCCAAACAAGGAGGGATTTATCAGCAGGTGTCTTTGCCAACTCTAACTGCTTTGCCCAGAGGAGGTGTTGAAGCCAAGCCTGGCTGGGGCACTTAGTGCCATGGTCTGGTTGATTGGGCAGGGCTGGGTGCTAGGTTGGGCTGGCTGAGCTTGGAGCTCTCTTCCAACCTGCTTGATTCTCTGATTCATTAGCTAAACAGTGAGGCCTTGAGCAGCCTGCTCTAGTGGGAGGTGTCCCTGCCTATGGCAGGGGGTTGGAGCTGGATGATCCTTGAGGTCCCTTCCAACCTAAACCATTCTATGATTCTAAACAGCAGCAGCTCTTTTCTGTAGACAACTGCTCAATCACAAGGCAAACTCCATCCATAGGCACCTCCTCAGGATTGTTTGGACATTAGGACTCATCTGACAAATTCCTAAATCATGGAGTCATCAGATTGCTCAGGTTGGAAAAGACCTTTGAGAGCACTGAGTCCAGCTCTTGAGAGCACTGAGTCCAGCTCTTGAGAGCACTGAGTCCAGCTATTCTCTACCTCTCTTCCAGGCAGTGCCTCTCAGTAGCACATCTCTGTGGCTTTGAAGCACCTCCAGGGATGGATATTCAGCCCCCTCTCTGGGCAGCCTATTCCAGGGTTTGAGAACCCTTTCAATGAAGTTCAGACTTGGTGTGACTTGATTCATAGAGGGGACCCTCTGAGGTTATCTTGTCTAACTCCCCTGCAGTCAGCAGGGACACCTCCAACTAGATGAGGCTGTCTAGGGCCACATCAAGTCTAAGCTTGAATGCCTCCAACTTCTACCACATCCCTGGCCAGTCTGTTCCGTTGTTGCCCCCTCTTATTGTGCAGAACTTCCTCCTGATGTCCAACCTAAATCTCCCCTGCTCCACTTTCAAACCACTGCCCCTAGGTCCTACCACTACAGTCCCTCCCCAGCCTTCCTGTAGGTCCCCTTCAGAAATTGAAATGCAACTCTAAGCTCTCCCTGGAGCCTTCTCTCCAGGCTAAACAGCCCAAATTCTTTTAGCCTGTCTGCTCAGCAGAGGTGCTCCAGATCTGATCATCTTTGTGACCTCCTCTGGATCTGCTCTATCAGACATCTGGACACAGTGCTGCAGGTGAGGTCTCACCAGAGCAAGGCAGAATCATAGAATCATAGAATGGTTTAGGTTGGAAGGGACCTCAAGGATCATCCAGCTCCAACCCCCTGCCATAGGCAGGGACACCTCCCACTAGAGCAGGCTGCTCAAGGCCTCATCCAGCCTGGCCTTAAACACCTCCAGGGAGGAAGCATCCACAACCTCCCTGGGCAACCTGTGCCAGTGTCTCACCACCCTCACTGTAAAGAACTTCCTCCTAACATCCAGTCTAAATCTCCCCTCTGCCAGTTCAAACCCATTCCCCTTGTCCTGACATTCCCAGACCTTGTCAATAGTCCCTCCCCAGCCCTCCTGTAGGCTCCCTTCAGATCCTGCAAAGCCCAGCCTCAATCCAGCTGTAGAAATCAGTTGTAGCACTAAGCCCAGAGTTTTGCTTTTCAGTCTTTGATCCTGGAGCCTTCAAGCTGATAGCAGAGGATCACCTTCAGTAGTTTTTTCTTCCCCCCACCAAGCTGAACTAATCTCATTTTGAAGTGGAGGCAACCAGGCTGTGTGTGTAAGTGCTTTAAAAACCTGAACAGGAATTCAGCAGAGGAACTGCTCAGTGCTTTTTGTTTTTCAGCAAAACAACAGCTCACAAAGGGTCATGGCACAGATTTTGCAGTAATTTCATAGTCATCCACTGGAATTTTTGTTGTTGTTGGTTTGTTTTTGCTTTAGTGTACAAAAATAGTACCAAATAGCAGTTTGTGAGATGAGTCACTGAAGGAGTTTTCCTCTGTGGCTGAAAGCTTTCTTTTTGGGGGTTTCCCTCTTATTAATCTTTGCTTGGAGGACTTTGACCCTCAGATAATGGATTGGATTGGAAAAGGGCCTTAAAGATCATTCAGTTCCAAACCTCCATGGGCAGGGACACCTTCCACTAGCTCAGGCTGCTCAGTGCCTTGTCCAGCCTGGTCTTGAACACCTCCAGGGAGGCAACATCCACAACCTCCCTGGGCAACCTGTGCCAGTGTCACCCTGCTCTCACTGGAAAGAATTTCTTCCTCATCTCCAGTCTCAATCTGCCCTCCTCAAGCTTATATCATAGAATCAAGCAGGTTGGAAGAGAGCTCCAAGCTCAGCCAGCCCAACCTAGCACCCAGCCCTGGCCAATCAACCAGACCATGGCACTAAGTGCCCCAGCCAGGCTTGGCTTCAACACCTCCAGGCACAGCCACTCCACCACCTCCCTGGGCAGCCCATTCCAATGCCAATCACTCTCTCTGCCAACAACTTCCTCCTGACATCCAGCCTGAACCTGCCCTGCCACAGCTTGAGGCTGTGTCCCCTTGTTCTGTTGCTGGCTGCCTGGCAGCAGAGCCCAACCCCACCTGGCTACAACCTCCCTTCAGGTAGCTGTAGACAGCAATCCATTCCCTCTCATCCTATCACTTCCAAGCTCTTGTCAAAAGTCCCTTCTCAGACTCTCTATATAGATTTTCTAATAGCTTTAGGAAAGGCTTTTTTATACTACCAGCTGCAGGTTCTCTGGCAGGGAAGAGTAGGCTGAGAGGTGACCTCATTGCTCTCTATACCTCCCTGAAAGGAGGTTGCAGTGAGGTTGGGGGTTGGGCTCTTCTCCCTGGTATCAGGTGATAGAACTAAGGGCAAGTGGCCTGAAATTGTGCCAGGAGAGGCTTAGGTGGATATGAGAAACAATTTCTTTGCTGCAGGAGTGGTCAGGGATTGGCACAGGCTGCCCAGGGAGGTGGTGGAGTTCCCGCCCCTGGAGGTGTTCAAGAAACCTGTGGACGTGGCAGTTGGGGCTGTGATGATGTTGGTTGGATTTGATGTTCTAGGAGGTCTTTTCCAAGCCAAACAATTCTCAGATTCTGAGAATTGGATGTAACTTCCCTCATGATATGGTCCAGAGAAGAGGCAGATGTTAGAGTATTGACACAGGCAGTGTCTGAGCAATGCAGGTCGACCTGGAGCCAGCTCCTTTAGCTCCCCAAATAGTTCAGTGTGAGAGAGGTGACCTTTCATAGCATCACAGAGTCAAGCAGGTTGGAAGAGACCTCCAAGCTCATCCAGTCCAACCTAGCAGCCATATCCTATGCAGCCAACTAGACCATGGCACTAAGTGCCCCATCCAGGCTTTAGTTTCTGTATGGGATTAGGTGGCAAAAAGCAAAGGTAGGGGAAAGAAAAACCAAAACCTAAACCAGCTCAGCTTGTAGCAGACTCAAATATTCTGTTCCACATTGGGAAGGTCTGTTCTGAGGCAATTGAGGAATGCTCCCTGTTAAGAGACAGACTTCATTAATGCTTCATGGCTGGGCTGTCAGGGGAGAAATTAATGCCAGCCTTGCTTTTTCACAGCACTGCTCCTGCTGCAGATCCATCCCAGCTCAATGCTGCAAGCCAGAGGAGCCTGGAGCTGTGGGGAGGCTTATCAGTGGTGGTGCCAGGCAGTAACCCTTCTGTTGAAGCCACATTGATTTCTTTTTTTTAGATCCTGGGTGTGGAATAGTCTCTGCCTGGCCCAGTTTGGAGCAGGCTGATAAGGTTCCCTGTTTCTTAGCAACCACAGGCAGCCATAGGCAGAAACCTGCCCCTCTGCAGCTGGAGGGATAACTCTGAGTGTCTCAAATTTGTGTCTTGAACCAAGGTAAGTCATTCCTCTCCCCTCCCCACCTCCAGTGTATTTAATTTAAAGGGGTTTGTAGTCAAATAAAAGCAGTGTGTGGTCAAAAGTTCTTGAACAAAAGGAAAGGATGAACTTCTCTGGCCTGAAGAGGGGGTACAAGAAAGCTGAGGAGGGGCTTTTGTAAGAGACAGGGTGAGAGAGGGAGCCTGGAGAGGAGAAGGCTCCAGGGAGACCTTAGAACAGCCTTCCAGTAGCTGAAGGGGGCTACAGGAGAGCTGGAGGGGAACTTTTCCTGAGGGTGTCTAGAGACAAGACAAGGGAGAATGGTTTGAAGCTGAGGCAGAGCAGGGTGAGACCAGAGAAGGGAAGACTCCAGGGAGACCTTAGAGCTGCCTTCCAATATCTGAAGTGGGCTACAGGATTGAAGCTGAGGCGCTTTTCCTGAAGGTATCTGGAGACAAGACAAGGGAGAATGGTTTGAAGCTGAGGCAGAGCAGGGTGAGACCAGAGAAGGGAAGACTCCAGGGAGACCTTAGAGCTGCCTTCCAGTAGCGGAAGGAGGCCACAGGAGAGCTGGAGAGGCACTTTTCGTGAGGGTGTCTAGAGAGGGTGAGACTGGAGAAACGAACCTTCCAGGGAGACCTTAGAGCTGCCTTCCAGTAGCGGAAGGAGGCCACAGGAGAGCTGGAGAGGCACTTTTCGTGAGGGTGTCTAGAGAGGGTGAGACTGGAGAAAGGAACCTTCCAGGGAGACCTTAGAGCTGCCTTCCAATAGCTGAAGGGGGCTGCAGGAGAGCTGGAGAGGGACTTTTGAGAAGGGCTGTGAGTGATAGGATGAGAAGGAATGGATTGAAGCTTGAGGAGTGCAGATTGAGATGGGAGATGAGGAAGGAATTCTTTGCAGTGAGGGTAGGCAGACACTGGCACAGGCTGCCCAGGGAGGCTGTGGATGTCCCCTCCCTGGAGGTGTTCAAGACCAGGCTGGCTGAGGCCTCGAGCAACCTGGGCTGGTGGGAGATGTCTCTGTTTATGGCAGGGGGCTTGGAACTGAATGATCCTTAAGGCCCCCTCTACTTTAAGCCATTCTTTGAATCTCTAAGACATTCTAACTTCCTTCCCTGTTCTTCCTTAGAGCTGGGAGTGCCCTGGGCATGGAGGTGCCATACGTCCTGCTCTTAACTCGACTGGTAGCAGAAGTTGCCAGCAAATCTGCTGAGAGCTCAGTGAGTACTTCATGGCTTTGGGTTGGGGCTTTTTGTTATGTCATGCCAGCTGCTATCAAAGACCAGACCAGGTTATTTCTTCTGCCATTGAGCAGAAATGAACCTAGGCTGGCAGTGGTCAGTAACTGGAGCTTGTGCAGAAGGTCAGTTTGCTGCGGTGGCTGATGGCCTGTTAAAGCATTGCCCTATCACAAGAGGGCTATGGATGGGCTGGAAGGTGCCCAGAGAAGGGCCACAAGGGTGAGCAGAGGGCTGGAGCTGTGAGGAGAGACTGAGGCAGTTGGGGCTGTTCAGTCTGGAGAGGAGAAGGCTCCCAGGTGACCTTCTTGTGGCCTTGCAGTATCTGAAGAGAGCTACAAGAAAGCTGGGGAGGGACATTTTAGGCTGTCATGGAGTGATAGGACTGGGGGGAATGGAACAAAGCTGGAGGTGGGGAGAGTCAGCCTGGATGTGAGGAAGAAGTTCTCCAGCATGAGGGTGGTGAGAGCCTGGAAGGGGTTGCCCAGGGAAGTGTTGGAAGCCTCACCCCTGGAGGTGTTAAGGCCAGGCTGGATGAGGCTGTGGCCAGCCTGATCTGGTGTGAGGTGTTCCTGGCCATGGCAGGGGGGTTGGAACTGGCTGCTCCTTGTGGTCCCTTCCAGCCCTGACAATTCTATGATTCTACTTAAGAACACATGAAAAAGCAAACCCAGAAGCTTCAACAGGCATCTGGCATTGGGACACTGCCAGCTCCTGTGCCTCTGATCAATTCAGACCTTGGCCAGTTATTGCTGTGCACTTTGACATGAAATGACACCAGAATGGGTTGGGTTGGAAGGGACCTTAAAGGGATTCTATGGTTCTAGTCAAATGCTTGGAGAAGAGCAGGGATGTAACTGATAACTGTTCAACAAACTCACCCTTTGGAGTCACTTGGCACTTTTAACTGCAAACCATCCAAAACATGGATACCAAAACGTTCACTTTTTGGATGGCTGAGAAGCTCTAAAGCAGAAGACTGCTTCAGAAAAGAGCACAAAGTTCTGCTTGCAGGAGAATCTGACCAACAGCAGTGGTCCTAAGCCAGTTATCTGTCTGTCTTCTGGTCCTTTACTGCAGTTTACCTCCCTGGGATGTGCTGACAGCATGAAGTCAGGCTGCTAATTTCACTTGTGACAGTCCCAACCGTTTCTCTTGATGGCTTTGATTTTTCTCTCCCCTGGATGTGAAGGGGTTTGTGTATCAGCAGAACAATACTGGCTGTGAGGTGCATTTAAGTTACTTCTGTGCCTGAATATAGATCAGCTCTTGCTGCTACTGTGAACAAGAATGCTCCATCTCTCTTTAAGACTGATTTGACTTCTATATTCATAAGGGAAATGAACTTGTGTGACCCACTCTAGGTGATCCTGCTCTGGCAAAGGGGTTGGACAAGATGATCTCTAGAGGTCACTTCCAACCCCTAACTGTGATTCTGTGATGATCTTTAAGGTCCTTTCAAACCCACAGCACTCCATGCAAACAAACAGAAGCTAAGCTGTGTGCCATCAGCATCTGTGAAGCTCTTCTCTACTACACAGTGAAGGAAGAAGCTCTTCTGGTTCTGCTGGGATGTCTCTGCAGAGTGTATCAGAGAATCAGGCAGATTGGAAGAGAGCTCCAAGCTCAGCCAGCCCAACCTAGCACCCAGCCCTGCCCAATCAACCAGACCATGGCACTAAGTGCCCCAGCCAGGCTTGGCTTCAACACCTCCAGCCACGGCCACTCCACCACCTCCCTGGGCAGCCCATTCCAATGCCAATCACTCTCTCTGCCAACAACTTCCTCCTAACACCCAGCCTAGACCTGCCCTGGCACAGCTTGAGGCTGTGTCCCCTTCTTCTGTTGCTGGCTGCCTGGCAGCAGAGCCCAACCCCAGCTGGCTACAGCCTCCCTGCAGGGAGCTGCAGACAGCAATGAGCTCTGCCCTGAGCCTCCTCTGCTGCAGGCTGCACACCCCCAGCTCCCTCAGCCTCTCCTCACAGGGCTGTGCTCCAGGCCCCTCCCCAGCCTTGCTGCCCTTCTCCAAACACCTTCCAGCACCTCAACATCTCTCTGCAATTCAGGAGCCCAGAACTGGACACAGCACTCCAGGGGTGTCCTGAGCAGTGCTGAGCACAGGGGCAGAAGAACCTCCCTTGTCCTGCTGCCCACACTGCTCCTGAGCCAGCCCAGGATGCCATTGGCTCTGCTGCTCACCTGGGCACTGCTGCCTCCTCTTCAGCTCCTCTCTCCCAGCACCCCCAGCTCCCTCTCTGCCTGGCTGCTCTCAGCCACTCTGTCCCCAGCCTGTAGTGCTGCTTGAGGTTGCTGTGGCCAAAGTGTATAACCCTGCACTTGGCCTTGTTCAGTCTCATCCCCTTGGCCTCTGCCCACCCATCCAGCCTGGCCAGGTCCCTCTGCAGGGCTCTGCTACCCTCCACCAGCTCCACAGCTGCTCCTAGCTTGGTGTCATCTGCAAACTTACTGCTGCTGGACTCAATCCCCTGCTCCAGATCATCAATAAAGATGGAGGTCCCTTCCAACCCCTAACTATGATTCTGTGATTCTCTGATGATCTTTAGGGGCCTTCCCAACCCACAGCACTCCATGCAAACAGAAACTAAGCTGTGTGCCATCAGCATCTGTGAAGCTCTTTTCTATTAACCAATGAAGCAGCAGCTCTTCTGGTTCTGTTGGGATGCCTCTGCTGAGTGTAGATGTCCTCTCCTGCAAGTGGAGCAAAATAAAGGGAGAAAAGTAGTTCTCAGCACTCATTTTTACCTATATTTTTTTTCTGAGCCCATCTGTTAAGAGCATTTCTGTGGTGCTGTGGGCAGGAGAAGTCCCTCTCTGACCTGTGCTGCACTGAAGAATTTAGCAAGTACATTTCTGCAGCAGGTTTCCTTTTTTTGGAGGCTTTGTGTGCAGAGTGTGCATTTGTTCTCAAAGTGTGAGTGTGGGGAGCAGCTGCCAGGTCAAAATCAGCTTGGTGATGCATCAAGCTTCTTCTGCCCTTGTCAGATTGCTTAATGGTGGGGGGAGGGAAGACAAAGCCACAGCAAATTTAAACTGCAGCTGCTGCTTGGTCCTCTGTTCTCTGTGGGTTTTCTGTTTTCTTCTTGTGGTTGAAGCATTTAATGAAGTTTAAAAGGCCTGAAGGGCCTGGATATGATGGAAAGAGCCACAAAAAATGATCTTTTCTTTCCCTTTTTGAAGTCAGGGATTTAGTATTGAGTGCCAAGCACCATCAAGTGTTGTGGTAAACCTTGGGAGAGGTTCTGGCTCTGTCCTCTGGTCAGATCTCACCTGGAATAGTGCATCCAGCTCTGGAGCTCTCAGCACAGGAAGGACATGGACCTGAAGGAGCAGGTCCAGGGCAGAGCCATGCAAATGATCAAGAGGCTGCAGCACCTCTGCTAGCAGGACAGGCTGAGGGAGCTGGGGGTGTTCAGCCTGGAGAAGGCTCCAGGGGAACCTTAGAGCTGCTTTTCAGTACCTGAAGGGGGCTACAAGCAGGCTGCAGAGGGATTGTGTGCAGAAGCCTGCAGGGATAGGACCAGGGGCAATGATGTGGAATTGTAGCAGAGCAGATTTAGGTTGGATATGAGGGACAAGTTCTGCACCAGGAGGGTGCTGGAACAGTGCAACAGGTTGCCCAGGGAGGTGGTTGAGACCTCATCCTCAGAGATATTCAGGGTCAGTCTGGACAAGGCTCTGAGCAACCTGCTCTAGTGGAGGATGTCCTTGCTGAGTGCAGAGGGAGTTTTAGTGAATTAGAAGGGTTAGGTGATGGGTTGGACTCAGTGACCTCAGAGATCTTTTCCAACCAGGCTAATTCTGTGTTTCTGTGACTTTTGAGGGGTCTCTTCCAAGCCAAACCATTGATGAAGTGTCTGCTCTTGGTTTATTTAGGTTTCAGAACCAGAATGCTGTGTGGATATGTTGGATTCAAACAGTTCCTGTCCAGTAAGCAACCAGTGCAGTCCAGGTAAAGTTGAATCACTCTTCAATAACATTCCAAGATTGGTTTGGACAGTTCAGAAGGAAATAAAAGCTCCTGATTTAACTGGAGGGGGAAACCCAATCAGCAGCACAGGTACACAGTAAAGTTTTTCTTCCTCTGTACACCCAAGGTTATGCTTCTCATGACTCACAAGTGGTGTTCCTGCATGGGAAGGAGAGCAGGCAGCTGTTAACCAGGTTGTTCTTCTCTCTGTAGCATGCAGCTGGGTTATGTAAGAGCTGCTGCAACTGCTTTAAAGCCCTAAACAGCTCAAACTATGAGCATGGAGAAAGCAGAACTGCTGTGCTGTGTGTTGAAGGGAGCATGAAGAACCATGTCAGTGTTTTCTTGTCAGCACAGAATGCCTCCTCCTGCCCTGTGCCACACATGTGGACTTGTTTGCTTTTAAGGGGACTTCAAAACTTGTGCTGTTGTTTGCCAGCAGTAGGAAACAGGAAAAAAAATGAAGCTTGTTTTTTTTAATGACATTTTTGTGCAAAATCAGAGAAGTAGAAGCAGGAAAATTGCCTCAGAGCCCACAGTAAGAAGAAAATTAGGGATTTAAAACCTGGAGTCTGCTTCTGGGTTCAGTCATTTCTTTTGTGGTGGTTGTTAAGGCATTTTTGAGGCTATTTTCACTGGTTTGGTAGCTTCTGTAACTGCTGTTTCAGTTAATATTGCATCCAGCTCTGCTGTCCCCCAGCATCAAAAGGGCACAGAGATGTTGGAGGGAGTTCCAGAGGGGGCCACAAAGATGGTCCAAGGGCTGGAGCAGCTCTGCTGTGAGGACAGGCTGAGGGAGCTGGGGGTGTTCACAGTGGAGAAGGGGAGGCTCCAGAAGGACCTCAGAGCTGCCTGCCAGTACCTGAAGGGATCCTACAGGAAGGCTGCAGAGAGACTTTCCTTAGGGTGCCTAGAGAGAGGCCAAAGGAGAATGGTTTGAAGCTGGGGCAGAGCACTTACAATGTTCTGCTCAGGCCACAGCTTGAGTGCTGTGTCCAGTTCTGGGCTCCTCAATTCAAGAGAGATGTTGAGGTGCTGGAAGGTGTTTGGAGAAGGGCAGCAAGGCTGGGGAGGGGCCTGGAGCACAGCCCTGTGAGGAGAGGCTGAGGGAGCTGGGGGTGTGCAGCCTGCAGAAGAGGAGGCTCAGGGGACCTCAGAGCTGCCTTCCAATAGCTGAAAGCATCCTACAGGAAGGCTGCAGAGGAACTTTCCCTGAGGGTGTCTGGAGACAAGACAAGGGAGAATGGTTTGAAGCTGAGGCAGAGGAAGGTGAGACTGGAGAAGGGAAGACTCCAGGGAGACCTTAGAGCTGCCTTCCAATCACTGAAGGAGGCTACAGGAGAGCTGGAGAGGGACTTTTGAGAAGGGCTGGGAGTGATAGGATGAGAAGGAATGGATTGAAGCTTGAGGAGGGCAGACTGAGACTGGAGATGAGAAAGAAATTCTTTGCAGTGAGAATGAGGAGACACAGGAACAGGAGATGCAGGAACAGGAGATGCANCTGGGGAGGGACTATTGACAAGGTCTGGGAATGTCAGGATGAGGGGGAATGGGTTTGAACTGGCAGAGGGGAGATTTAGACTGGATGTTAGGAGGAAGTTCTTTACAGTGAGGGTGGTGAGACACTGGCACAGGTTGCCCAGGGAGGTTGTGGATGCTTCCTCCCTGGAGGTGTTTAAGGCCAGGCTGGATGAGGCCTTGAGCAGCCTGCTCTGGTGGGAGGTGTCCCTGCCTATGGCAGGGGGTTGGAGCTGGATGATCCTTGAGGTCCCTTCCAGCCTAAACCATTCTGTGATTCTAATTGAGGGATGACCCTGCCCACGGCAGGGTGTTGGAGTAGCTGCTCTCTGAGGTCCCTCCCACGCTAAGCCATTCCATGAATAGCTTAATTTGTGCTTCTAAAGGACCTTAGCTGTTGCACAAACAATTGCCTGCAAGCCACGGGGTTGTGTTCCCTTCAATCTTCTGCTCAGCTGCTAATCTCCCCAATATCTTTGGTGTCAGAGAAGTGCTTTGATGCTTCCCTTCCTCTTCCCTTTGCCCTTCCATTGGATCTGTTTGTGTTCAGATGAAATGTCAGATGGGATTTATTACTGTGGCCCTCAAAAGTGCTGCTTCTCTCCCAGGAAAAGCCCTTGCAGCAGAGCTGTTTTCAAATCAGCACCTTGCTAATAGTTTACTTTATGGGATAATTGATACCAGTGTGGCTCAAGGCTCTCCAGAAGTGGATTTTAGCCAGCACAGTAAGGGCTTTTTTCCCCCCCTCCACTCCCCTCTCTTTAAATGTAGACTGTAATATGATCTAGTAGGAATATCCTTCTAATCTTCATCTCTCAAGTCAAAGCCTCCAGTGAAAGCAGCACAGCTTTATTGTATTAAATGAAGTTGTTCTTGAAAGATGTGCCCTGAATGGGGTGGTTTTCTTCTTTGCCTTAACACAGATGTGCCACTGTGTGCATTGCAAGTGAAATGGAGAGCTCTGAGCAGCCAAGACATAGGCCAAGAGGAAAGTTTAATCAGTTTCCAGCCTGAATGGGAGGGTGGCTTGATAGAAAGCACTTGCCACCTGTCACAGAACAGCTTAAACAGGCTGGGCTTCTTCAAAGGACACCAATCATACAGCACTGGAGAGGGCTGAGGTATGGCAGTGTCAGCTCTGGAGCCCCTCCACACAGGAAGGACATGGACCTGGTGGAGATGATCCAGAGTAGGTCATGAAAATGGTCAGGGGTTGGAGCACTTCTGCTGCCAGGACAGGCTGAGGGAGCTGGGGGTGTTCAGCATGGAGAAGAGAAGGCTCCAGAGAGACCTTAGAGCTGCCTGCCTGTATCTGAAAGTGGGCTACAAAAAAGCAGGGAAGGCTCTTTTGCCAGGAGCTTGGAGTGATAGGATGAGAGAGAATGGAGTGAAGCTTGAGGAGGGCAAGATTGAGGCTGGAAATGAGGAAGAAATTGGACTGAAGCTTGAGGAGGGCAAGATTGAGGCTGGAAATGAGGAAGAAATTGGATTGAAGCTTGAGGAGGGCAAGATTGAGGCTGGAAATGAGGAAGAAATTGGATTGAAGCTTGAGGAGGGCAAGATTGAGGCTGGAAATGAGGAAGAAATTGGATTGAAGCTTGAGGAGGGCAAGATTGAGGCTGGAAATGAGGAAGAAATTGGATTGAAGCTTGAGGAGGGCAAGATTGAGGCTGGAAATGAGGAAGAAATTGGATTGAAGCTTGAGGAGGGCAAGATTGAGGCTGGAAATGAGGAAGAAATTGGATTGAAGCTTGAGGAGGGCAAGATTGAGGCTGGAAATGAGGAAGAAATTGGATTGAAGCTTGAGGAGGGCAAGATTGAGGCTGGAAATGAGGAAGAAATTGGATTGAAGCTTGAGGAGGGCAAGATTGAGGCTGGAAATGAGGAAGAAATTGGATTGAAGCTTGAGGAGGGCAAGATTGAGGCTGGAAATGAGGAAGAAATTGGATTGAAGCTTGAGGAGGGCAAGATTGAGGCTGGAAATGAGGAAGAAATTGGATTGAAGCTTGAGGAGGGCAAGATTGAGGCTGGAAA
>WAAF01011416.1:0-15069 GCA_013400475.1 Tricholaema leucomelas
GGAGGTGTTCAGGAAAAACCTGGATGAGGCATTCAGTACCATGGTCTAGATGCCTGGATAGGGCTGGGTGACAGGTTGGACTGGATGTTCTTGAAGGTCTCGCCTAACCTGGTTGATTCTATGATTCTAACCATGTTCAAGGGATGCAAAAGGATTTATCTCTTCATATGTGAAGGTTAACTTGTATAACTTCTTGACAAAGGACGTTGTAAGTGGTGCAAGTTGTTGTGTTGTATAAAAACATTCCCATTATTTCATAGGGGGCATAACTAATCAAAAACTGCTTCATCCTGGAATATTTCATTGCAAGCCTGACAATCACCCCCAGGAAAAATCGTGATGTGTTGGTCCTGATTCGATACATACACTTGAGGACCTTGCTGCCCTGGGACAGATTATTTAGATGTATAGATGTATTTAATACCTGACTGCCTGTGATCTCATGGCACTGTCTCAGGTGATTCTCACCCAACGGGAAAGGGCTGTGGTGGTATTTGAGCTCCCTTCTCAGTGGTGTGGGCACTGATAGCCTGCCAGACGTCCTGCCAGACTGCGCAACCTTCTTCTGCTGGAACAGTGTTTCAGTGGAAAAGGTCACTTCATCCAAAGCAAAGTGTTTCATTTAAAAGTGTTGCCTTTGGGACAAAACTCATTTTGAGGGGGAAAAAAAAAAAAAAAGAAAAAGGAAAGAAAGAAAAAAAGGGGGGGAAAAGGAGAGTGAACACTTTGATATGGTCGAAACGCTTCATTTGGGTCTTCCTGCAGTGCAGTGTTTCAAGATGACTTCTTCCCCTGTTTCAAAAAGGGAAGTGCATTGTAAAACCAAATGAAAAATGAAAAAAGCAGAAACTGAAGCAGAGCCCTTGAGTCATCCCCACATCTTTTCTTTTTCCCCTGCTGTTTTCCTTCAGGGAGATGCTTGAATATCCCTGTTTTTTGTTCCATTCTGGAATGGAAAACCTCTTAGAATCACTGAACTTTCCCCAGGTTCCTACACAACTGCTTCCCTGCTCTTGGGGACAATTTCTGTGCTAAAGGCCAACATATTGAACCAAGGTTATCTTCTGGCTCTCCAGCTGGCCTAGATAATCCTCTTGGCCCATGCTGAGCTCTGCTAAAAAAAAGACAGAGCTGATAGAAAACTTGCCCATCCTTTACTAGGCAGAAGGAGAAAATGCTGGGCTCCACAAAATATCCTGAAGTTAAGCTCTGAGTTTTGCTACTGGAGACACAATGGGCAACAGCAGCCATGCCAGGTCTGCAAGCTCAGGAGCAGCACAGGGAACAATCAGAGAGCCCACTTCACAAAGCCTGCATCACATATATCCACTCGACCAGGACAGCAGCACTGACTGGGACCAGCTCTCTGTCACTCCTAGCATTATGTTTAAGGCCAGGCTGGATGAGGCTGTGGCCAGCCTGATCTGGTGTGGGGTGTCCTTGCCCATGGCAGGGGTGTTGGAACTGGGTGATCCTTGTGGTCCCTTCCAACCCTGACTGATTCTCTTCCAACTTATTTTGCTACCACCAGCCTGTGCACTGCTCCAAGCCCAGGGTCAAATATGTTGGTCTGTGACATTCTGGTGCGCATCAAGAAAAGAGTGTCCAGCAGGTCCTCTCTGCTCTACCCTGGTGAGAACACACCTAGAATACTGTGCCCAGTTTTGGGCTCCCCAGTTCAAGAGTGACAGAGACCTACTGGAAATAGTCCAGCAGAAAGCAAGAAGGGTGACCGGGGGACTTGAGCGTCTCCCCTACAAAGAGAGACTGAGAGCCCTGGGGCTGTTTAGTCTGGAGAAGAGAAAACTGAGAGGAGATATGATCAATGTCTACAAATACCTGAGGGGTGGGTGTCAAGTGGCTGGCGTCAGCCTCTTTTTGCTGGTCAGCAGCAATAAGACAAGGAGCAACATCTACAAACTGAAACAGAGAAGGTTTCACCTCACCATGAGGACAAACTTCTTTACAGTGAGGGTGACAGAGCACAGGAACAGGCTGCCCAGAGAGGTTGTGGAGTCTCCTTCTCTGTAGACTTTCAAATCCTGCCTGAATGCATTCCTGTGCAAACTACCCCAGGGGAACCTGCCTTGGCAGGGGGGATTGGATTGGATGATGTCTGGAGGTTCCTTCCAACCTCTAAAGTTCTGCAATTCTGTAATTCTGTTCTGATGGCAGGCAAGCAAAGGACCATGCTTTTTGCTGCCACACTGAAGGAAGATATTTTTTTTCCTTGCCTCATCTTTTCTGCAGCATTTGGGAGCTCTTTAGAGGGCAACGTTTTCCACTTTGACCTGCCTCATTCCTTGAGGTGTTTCCCAGTACACAGAAGTCCTGTAACACCTCACCCTGCAAGGCTCTGCTGCTGGTTAGCACACAAAATCCCAGCCAGCAAATAAACAACTCCTTAAGAGATGTTAGGCTCATTACTGGAGTATAAACCAAGATGTTTCCATTTTTTAAAAGCTTGCTTTGAGAACATAGTTGAAAAGTTTTTGTTGTTTTGGTTTTTTTCTGCCACAGAAGTAAAACTTGGGGTGAATTTGAAAGGTGAAAATCATACTTCAGGCTCAAGGAAAGTGTATTGTTTCGTTTTAGAGTTTCCCAACATTCCCTAATTTAATCTCTGTAAAGAGAAAAAAAAAATATAAATAAAATTTCCAGCTTTCATGTGGGAAAAGTCAGGATGCAATTTTAGTGCAGTTTCAGTGCTTGTTGAAGGTCTTATTTATGACTGAAGCAGCATCTTTTCTCACCCAGACTAACTGCAAAATTGACACAAAGCTTCCAGATGTGCTAATCACACCCAACTGCAGCAAGCTGCACCCAAAGGGTGTCATGTCCTTGCATTCTTGTGCCCAGAGAGGTGCCATGCAGGGAGTTGTGGTGCTGCCACGAAAAGGGAGTTAAAAAAAAAAAAACAGGAGATGGGATTTGCACTGCTTTGGGGGTTTTTAAAGCAAAGCAACAGACTTTTCAGAGTGGAAGTCCAGCCCTGGCAGAACAGATGTTGTAACTTATCACATTTATGGTGGAAACTTGAAGGCCAGGAGGGAATTCAAACAGCAAATACTTAGCAGCTTAAACCCAAATAACCAGAAAGATACAACATGTATCAGAAAACCGAAGGGAGTTGATTGGTCTGAGGGAGCAGTAGGGGGTAGAAACGAGCAATTAAAGAGCAGGAGGAGGAAGAGGAGGTGAAGGAGGGTATTGTCGAGGAGCAAAGTGAATCCCTTAAATGTACATGGGTAAAAACACATGATCTCTCATTAAAATCATCTGCTGTCCTGCAGGGCCTGAGTGTAACACGAACTTTATCTACCTCATAGAAATGACAATGCGAGCTGAGGGCAGGGTTACAGGGCAGTCAGATCTACTCTAATTAACTGCCCCAAACTTCATTAACTCAGCAGGTGTGTCCTTATGCCCTTCCAGAATGTTGAAAAACAGCCAGAAGTCAGACCTCTGAAGTGACAGATTGCCAGTCTCAGCTGAAACTCTGGGTAACACAGAGTCCAATGCCTGAGCTGCACAAGGAGAGGGAGAAGAAGATAGAGACCCTTCTGAATTCCCTGTGTTGCCCTTACTAACAACTCAGGGTAGCTAAACTCTTGAGCTTTGGGTTACTGGGTTACAGGCTGCCTCCCTTTTCCCCCCCTTAACCACTTTCGCTGCTGTGATTAATTGTTTGCCAGCTAAGAGATTGCTTATCAGATTGCTTATTAGCCTCTATCAGCTGAGCTGAACAGGGGCTTGTTTGTATGAGGCTGAAGTTTTGTGAGAGGCTACAGAGCTGATTGAAGCCGTAGAGGAGAGGACGTCTGGAAGAGGGTGTCAGGGTACAAAACTACCTCTGGCAACCGAAGTGCACTTTCCTAAGCAAGGCATCTGGTAGTTAAGCACCAGTACCATCCTGTCAGCCCCAGCCAGTGGTTTGCTCCAATCTAACATGAATTTCATGCTATTTCCTACGGTAAGAGGAAAATGTATTGTGAAGCTTTACTGAAGGCTGTTAGTCATAACGCTGCTTACTGAAGTCTCTCATCTTCCCTCTAATTAATCCATGCTAATTTCCTCACCAGATGAATACCCCAATCTGGAGTCCAAAATAGAATCCCAGTTTGCTCGTGGATTCAGTATGTTGCAAATTATAGCTCTCCTAGCAAGGAAAAAAAAATGTGGAAAGTGAAAGATCCAGACAAGATCTTATGAATGTGAGGTGGTGTGGAACCTGAGCTGGAGAACTGCAGAACTGAGCCCCATCTCTGTCTTTCCTCTGCAAGATCAGTCCCAAGAAGCCATACTCCACAAGAAATCCCCTCCAGTGATAGGATCTTTCCACTCTGTGCTATTCTACCCTCGTTTTTATCAGCATGGAGATGGGAGCCTATATATATATACAAGCTTTATCAGAAGATGTAATCTCTTTGGATTAGAATGGCAGAAAGGGGATTTTAGGAGGTCCTGGTTCAACGGGTTTTTGCCTAATTCAGCACAAGCTGTGGGGAGTTGGGGAAAGAGGACAGTGGGGATTGCATTTGGGCTGCTCTCAAACGCTTTTTCTTCCCACCAGCACCACAACAGCTCAGTTCCTGCTGTAGTTTATGGAACACAGGGTCACAGCTGAAAGGATCAGAAAGGATGCAGAGAGCCATCAGTCATTTCCCTCCGCAAAACTAGTCTTTCTGCAGCCCTTCCTGGCAGACATGTTATTCTCAAAGATTCCCTAAAATAGCAAGCCTCCCTCTCTCCAGACAGTCAGCAAACACTTAATTCTTGTCACTTTGATTTACTCGTATCTTACTTGAAATCCCCTTCCTGCCGTTTAAACCTGTTTCTTCTTTCCTGTCCAATGGCTGTGGTTCTTTCCCACCCTCCCTGTAGCCTCACGACTAGTCTCCTGTCTCTACACAGCCTTTTATTCCTCTCAGCTCCATGCTTTCTATTCCTCTCTGTGTTGGAGTAGCACAGGTAGGCATTCAGACACAGAGAAGTGAACACCCCAGAGACACGTGCACATGGGGTTGCGTGTCCTTGCCTGTGCTCCTCCATGCATGCACGCACTGCGTCCAGCCTTTTTATCTCTAAGTACTGAAGGTGCTGGTAGCGACATGGGTCTCTTGAGCTGTCAGAGAAATAACCAGCTCTCCCAAAGCCCCAGGCACCAAGCACTGTGAAGTCCTTGTGGAAAATCCCCTTAGCGTTCAAGAGCAGCAAAATTCAGGGAAAACAGTTGTAAAGGTCTCCCTCTCCATTGCCTTCCTATGTGGCTGGCCGAGCAGGGGAGACACAGCAAAGAGAGTGGCCGTGCACTCTCAGGCATGATGATGCACAGGGTAGATTCCAGGGAATCGGAGGAAATTTTGCTAGAAATGTGGCGTGCAAAGAGGTACTGTAAGTTCCAGCTGGTTTGAATTTTCTCTGTATTTATAAAAAATAAATTGATACTTTATTACCTAATCAAAGTAGTTACTCATGCGTTTTCTTCTCCCCCTCCCTCCTCAAATTTAGCACGGGTGTTTCAAATGCTAATATAGAGCTTGCAAAAGAACAAGAGAGCCTTTTTGTAAGACTTTTTAAAAGACATCTTAGAGGATGCTTAATAAAGAGGCAGCATGGGGCAGTGTCTGGGCTGAAGCCTTGACAATCAGGGTGTTTGGATTCCTTCCCAGCTCTGGCACAGCTCCAGAGCAAATGCTCCTTTGCTTTGTGACTCAGTTTCCTCTATTACAAAGCAAGTAGGACGAGGGAGGTTATTCTTCCCTTGTACTCAACACTNTTCAGGAAAAGCCTGGATGAGGCACTTAGTGCCATGGTCTAGTTGACTGGTAGGGCTGGGTGATAGGTTGGACTGGATGATCTTGGAAGTCTCTTCCAACCTGGTTGATTTTATTATATACTGAACTTACCTTTATGTATGCCTTGACTGCACAAAATGCTATCACCAAATCACAGAAACATCCAGGTTGGATAGGACCCTCGGGATCATCAAGTCCAACCTATTACCCTCCTCTGTCAGAGAGCTGAAAACTGTCACTCGTACCATCAATCACCCCTGCATCTCACAACCTACTAAGCACTATAACACATTCCTTGCAGTACTGACCTCTGCAGCCCCAGGCAAGGAAAATTCGTGCTGTAAAATACCTGTGCTCAAGGACTTACAACAGTCCATTGCAAACTCAGGACTTCCTGGGTGCAACCTGGGGCAGGTATGGCGGTGCAGGAGTAGCTCCTCACACAGGTGAGCTGGCCTTTCAGAACCTGCTTTGATGGAGAGGTCTACCTCAGATTTGAGCTAACTAGGTAGCAAAACAGGGTAAGTATGCCAAACTAACCAGGCTGGTTTTGCTGGCATTGCCAATGTGGGGAAAAAAAGGGAAACAATGAGAGTATGTGATGAACTCTGCTTTTGCTCACAGGTTTTACTGGTAGCTGAGCATCACTGATAGAGGAGTATGTGCAAATATGGTGGACAACAAGGTTAAATCTTTTGCTTTTGATAGGGTTTTGAGCAGACAATTCCTCATTTTGTTTGGGGAAGTTGTGCAGTCTGGAGAAAGAAACCCCTGGAAAAAATAGAAAAGAAACCTCTTTTTCCTAGAAAAGCAGCAATTTTGTTTAAAAAAAAGAAAAAAAGAAAGTTTGCATAAAAGCAATGATAAATACTGTCTTTTGTTTAGTTTCACATGTTAAACCAACATGAAAGGAACCTCAGCATCATGTGGTTTTATTACTGCTCGCGTTCTCAGCACCGCTTTTAGAATCATAGAATCATAGAATGGTTTAGGTTGGAAGGGACCTCAAGGATCATCCAGCTCCAACCCCCCGCCATAGGCAGGGACACCTCCCACTAGAGCAGGCTGCTCAAGGCCTCATCCAGCCTGGCTTTAAATGCCCCCAGGGAGGAAGCATCCACAACCTCCCTAGGCAACCCGTTCCAGTGCCTTACCACCCTCACTGTAGAGAACTTCCTCCTAACATCCAGTCAGAATCTCCCCTCTTCCAGCTTAAACCCATTCCCCCTCATCCTGACATTACTAGACCATGTAAGTAGTCCCTCCCCAGCTTTCCTGTAGGCTCCCTTCAGATACTGGAAAGCCACTATAAGGTCTCCTTGAAACCTTCTCTTCTCCAGGCTGAAGAGCCCCAACTCTCTCAGCCTGTCCTCAGAGCAGAGCTGCTGCAGCCCTCTGATCATCTTCGTGGCTCTCCTCTGGACCCGCTGCAGCAGTTCCATGTCCTTCTTGTATTGGGAGCTCCAGAACTGCACACAGGAGTGGATGGTGACACTGGCCTGGGACAAGTCACTTTGCATTGCCAGCCCCACGCACATCCTCAGCACATGCAGCTGCAGGCACAATCTGAGCTCAGCAAGTGACATTCCCTGAAAGACAGCTTGAGACTTTCAAATTCTGATTTTATAAAGACAAAAGAGTGAATCAGCCCTGCACAAGGGAAGGGAAACCTCTGAAAGGACCTCTGAGAAGAGCTGCTCCTGAGGGCAAGATCATATCTCCTTGTATGAGCAAGAGGACTTGGGCAGTGCCTTCAGTTGTACTTGGGAACAAAGTTCCATTCCTTAAAATAGAATACAGAATAAAGTGTCCCTTCAACATCCCTCTTCAGCCACAGACAGACCCACTTTCATCCTCCATATTTCTCCCCTTGGCACTGCAGGTACAGGCACATCTATGCCTCATGCAGTGCTGGGTGGGTGCAAACACATCCACATCATCACCCTGCTAGGCACTGCCACCAACCTGTACACAGAGCTATTCCAGCAGAGCCACAACCACAGCCCAGCACAGGACTATGATAAACGTAATACATAATGAGGATAGAAGATCTGGTCGTCAGCTGGAGAGAAGCAAGTCGTCCCCACTCAGCACATTAGTTTGGATAAATTATGATTTATTTGTCTTGACATGTTTGATACAGAGAGATATGATGGGCAATGAAAGGGGAGGGCCTTTGAAGAATGTGCTTTGCCATGATTGTACTGATATACATGGTTATACTGCTGATCTGGAAGAAAACTCATATTATATAGACAGGATTGTGTTGAACTTGCTGGCCAAGTGCTAGGCAGGATGGGAGACATCATCTCCTGCCACAGCACAGTATCACAGTATCCAATCTGCTACGCACTTCACTGTCTGCAGAGGTACTCGAGTGTCACCCAGGAAATATAATGAAAATTCCTGTTTGTCACTGTCACAGTGTGACATTATTGTGACCATGTTTCAGGACCTGCAAGGAGGTCAAGAAGGTGCCCTCCCAAGAACATGCGAGTTGTCCTCATGGGATTCAACAAGCTGAGAGGAAAGCTGGCTTTAGTGTTTATTAAAGGGTGGAGGTCCTCATGTTAAACACATGGGACACAGAGAAACTGTTATGTCATTATATAGGAAGGAATATTAATGAGGACCAAACAATTTCATGAAGCTAAGCAAGGATCTTGTGCTTCAACCAGAGATGCATTCTGTTTGCCTGACTTCCTCTCCATCTATGCCTTGAGTTTTTACAGGTCTGCATGGCAAACCAGAGATATGTCTAAATGGTGGGGAGAAGGCAGCAGAGGACAGTCAACAGAGATAGACATACTCTTCCTGAAGAAGACAGGAAAAGATCAGCATCTGAGTATTTAGCTGAACACCCCTTCATAATTCCAAGTTTCCTTCCCTGTTGACATCATGAATCAAGTTGAACAATCTCAAAACCCATCTGAGCTTTGTGTTTCATCTCACGTTGAATCCACTGTCTGCAGACATTTGTTTTGCTTTCATTTATTCCAAAGTCCTGGTCTGAGATGCAGAGGGGGAGGTTTTTTTCCAGCAGGTGCTTGTATGGCAGGAGAAGAGGAACTCAGTTGGTGACTCAGCTTTGTACTAACAAGGAGAAATTAAAATCTAATGCAACTTCATGCAACCAAAGGCAGTGAAATAGGCACTTGATCTAATCAGTGTTTTCTGAAGGAATTAAATGCCAATCTATTTTAAAATGCATTTCACTGCAACTTAATGAGAGTAATGGGGGGAAATCAATTGGTCGTGTAATTTGGAATTTCAATAATATAAACAATAAATGCTAATTAGGAACATTCCTATTAATGTCATAAAATTCTTGGGTAGATTGTACTTGCATAATTGAAGTTTGACAAAACTGCTTGAAGAGTTTGAGGCCTGATAGCAGTTGCTGGGACACGGACAGAAAGTAGAGTGGAGTCTGTCTTTGAGTCGTTTTTGCTGCAGGGAGCCAACAGATTCTGGAAGGAATGTAAAAAAAAAAAAAAAAAGAAACAGGACCACCCCAAGATAGCTCTGATCCTTCAGAGCTGTAGAATGACAGGACATGGAAGTGAGCAACTCTCATTTGTACTGACAGAACTCATTTCACATCCTTGAGACTGTACGGCAACCACTAGCAACAGGCTGAAAGTCTTTTCTCCTGCCATGTATACGAAAATCACTGATGTGAAAGCGAGCTGCCCCCCCAGGTTTGAGGTCCAGCAGCTCCCCAGCTGAAGTGTCAACTTCTCCGAGGGTGGTCAACACTTCTGCTTTTGCTGAGTAGTGGACATGAGCTTTAAGTAAGAAAACCTGCTTTTAATGTCTACAGGGAGGTAGGACTGCTAAGAAATAACTTGTTTCCTTCTGAAAGGCATGGGTAAAACACCTGAAACAGATAGAAATCTCTGCACCAAAAATATGCACCCCTGAGGCAAAGCCCACTTGGTAGCAGAAGGAGGGTTGAGCTGATTTTCTCTCAGTGGATTCCAGCCCCTTGCCTGGAGGCACAAACTTTTCTACATGGGTCTGCTGATCATGGTACAGATCAGCTTATGCCGATCCTCATGCAAACAGCTTAGGCATTTTATGTTCGCCTCTTAAGGAAGGTGAGCAATCCTCCTACACTTCGCAGCCCTGATGCTCTTGTCTCATCGTGGATTTTGCTAGGACCTGTTTTTCTCTAGTGCACCCAGAAGAGTAAAAATCAATGAAATTTGGAAAATCAATAAAAATATATCAGTATTTATTGGTTCCAGATTTTAAGCAAGGTCCTCTTCCCACCCACCCCCCTAGATTTGTGTTCCCTTGAAAATGGTAGTTTTTTAGGTTTGAGGACATTACCATTGCTGCTTCTTGCAACTTTCCTTCATGTTATTACTCTGTCCCTCTTTGTAATTTTTTTTTCTTTCTGCCATGTGAAAGAAATGGAGATGAAGAAACAGAAAACGTTTCAGGACTGACAAAATGAGGATGCACTTCACTAATACGGCATTGAGAAGAAAATATTGCTGCAACAACTTTTGGAGTCTTACAGGGCATAATGTGGTGTTGAAAAGCCTGGGTTTTTCTTTCCTTCCACAATGTTTTATGGTCTCAGTCAGGCCTCTCAGTGCAATCACCACTGCAGTTTCTCCCCTGACAGAAGGGACCTTTCTTCACACATCCTCTAACACAAGCACTAACTGGCTGCTTCCCACACCTGCACCCTGTGCGTACAGCGCACTGCTGCCCATGGCTCCTGTGGGCTCAGTCCAGCTCCTCTGCAGCTGAAGAGCAGCTCTGATGGTAGGTGACCTACTATCCCGAAGACTAAATTCTGTCTACTAACTTGCTGTTTGTGTGCAACATACTTATTTAGCAACATGGTGGGGTTTGCAGGACTCGGCTACAAAGGAATTGCAGGTAGAGGTGGCAGCTCATTCTGGGTTCGATTTTCTTTTTGCTGTTGCCCCAGAATGTGAGAGGGAGTCGCAATTTCTGCATTTCCATCAGGAGCCGTTCGTGCCCCAAGCTGTTCCTCCCTGGGATTAGACCGCTCGTATTTCTCTCCTGCTCTGGCAGCAAAGAGAAACTGATCACCTGTGAGCAGCAGGCACCCCTCCCTGGAAGGATGAAAGGGTGACGCCAGGCTCTTACCCCTACCCCCATCTCAGCTCCCTGCCTTCAGGACTGAGTTAAGGGACTGTGCAGGAATTGGTACCATGTGCTCACGCCGCCTTCCCGGAGATTAGCCCCATATGGAGAGAGAGCCACATTCCCCTCCATTTGGGATGGGGGTTGATCTAAATGTATAGCAGGCATTTCTTGAATATATATGACAGCCCAGGAGATAGACTTCAAACGTCACCAAAGCTGGCCCCTTCTCATTGATCTTTGAAATATACAGCCTGGCTTATTATGTTGTAAATACACTTTTAATAAGCAGTGTTGTAGTCTTAAAATATGTTCCTACCTGACTGTGGAGTCTACAGTTCCTCACAATCAGCCTCCTTGGCTGTATTTTAAACGTACAATGTGCGGTCCCAGGTCAGTCCACCATGAAAACCCTGTAAATTGTCCCATCAATTTAGAGTTGGATGCAGCATGGGCTGCAGGAAAAGGGCACTAAGTGGTGCAGCTCCCTGCCAAAAGAAGATACTGAAAGGAGCAGCTCAGCAGGATCCAAAGTACGGCTCATGGATGTTTGCCCTTGTCCAGGGTTATTTCTACAGGTAATATAATACCAAGAGTTACCAATCTTAAGGACAAAACCTTTTAGGAAGGTCATTGTTCTTCATGCCTTAGGCATCAGCAGAAGAACCATAGGACTTATCTGGCAGCCGTCGTCTCCTATTCCCCTCCAAAATGTCTGCTAATGCCCGTAAAACCCCAGACTCCCCTCTAGTTTGAGTCAGTGTGATAAAGAACCTCAAGGCTGAAGGAATCCAACTGACAGTTCATGAATAATGCATCTCTTCATAGAATGATAGAATGGTTTAAGGTTGGAAGGGGCCTCAAAGATCATCCAGTTCCAACTCCTTGCCATAGGCAGAGACACCTCCCACTAGAACAGATCACTCAAGGCCTCATCCAACCTGGCCTTGAACACCTCCAGGGAGGGACCATTCACAACTTCCCTGGGCAGTCTGTGCCAGTGTCTTATCATCCTCACTGGAAAAAACTTCTTCCTAACATCTAGTTTGAATCTTCCCTCTTCCAATTTAAACTCATTACCTCTCATTCTGTCATCAAAAGACCTTGTAAATAGTCCCTCCCCAGCCTTCCTGTAGGCTCCCTTCGGATACTGGAAGGCCACTAAAAGATCTCCTCTAGGCTTCAGTGCCCCACCTCTCGTAGCCTGTCCTCATAGCAGAGGTGCTGCAGCCCTCTGAACATCTTCATGGCTCTCCTCTGGACTCGCTCCAACACTTCCATGTCCTTCTTGTGTTGGGGGCTCCAGAACTGCACACAGTACTCCAGGTGGGGTCTGAGGAGAGCAGAATAAAGGGGGAGAATCCTCTCCCTTGCCCTGCTGCCCACACTTCTCTTGATGCAGCCCAGCACTCGGTTGGCTGTCTGGGCNCCAGCCTGTCCAGGTCCCTCTGGATGGATCCCTTTCCTCTAGCAAGTCGACTCTGCCACACAGCTTGGTGTCGTCTGCAAACTTGCTGAGAGTGCACTCGATTCCTCTGTCCATATCACTGACAGTCCTCCCAATAGGTTTTTCCCAGTTCAATTACTGAAGTCAGTCAAAATTGTTGAGAACAGAGAGAAGGCAGATTTCCTCCCAAATACTTGGGGACATTAGTGAGATATCAGAGACCACAGATATCACAGAATCACAGATTGTTAGGAGTTGAAAGTGATCTCAAAAGACCATCTAGTCCAATGCCCCTGACAGAGCAGACTCATCTAGAACAAGTCACATAGGAATGTGTCAAGTTGGATTTTGAATGTCTCCAGAGAAGGAGACTCCACAACCTCTCTGGGCAGCCTGTTCCAGTGCTCTGCCACTCTCACAGTAAAAATGTTTTGCCTTATGTTTACATGGAACCTATGCTCCAGCTTGCACCCATTGCCCACTGCACTGTCATTGGGCATTATTGAGCAGAGCCTGGCTCCATCCTCATGACACTTGCCCTTCATGGCAGTGACTTCTTTGATGTTCACATAAACATTAAAGAAGTCACTCCTCAGTTTCTTCTCTCCAAGCTAAAGAGCCCCATCTCCCTCAGCCTTTTCTTACAAGGGAAATGTTCCACTCCTTTAATAACTTTTGTGGCTCTGTGCTGGAGTCTCTCAAGCAGTTGTATGTCTTTCTTGAATTGAGAGGCCCAGAACTGGACACAACATTCCAGATGTGGCAGAGTAGAGGGGCAGGAGAAATTCTGTTGACCTATTAGCCACATCCTTCTAATGCAACCTAGGATGCCATTGGCCTTCTTGGCCATAAGGGTATGTATGTACCCATAAGGGTACATTGCTGGCTCATGATCATCCTTCTGTCTACCAGGATTCCCAGGTCTTTTTGCCAGAGATCTGCTCTCTGACATGCCCTAGCCTATACCAGTACCTGACGTTGTTCTTTTCCATATGCAAGATTCTACAATTGTCCCTGTTTTATTTCATTACATTTCTTCCCAGTTTTGTGAAATAACATGTTGCAGGAAGCAGGTTGAGATCAAGCAACTTCTGCCAGCTTCAATTTAAACTCAAATAGCAATTGGGAATGATAACAGGTCTACATCCAAGATTTCTGAAGAGAGACATTACCATGTGAAGGCCACTCTGTGAGGTGGTCAACTGCATGGACTGGGACAATGCTGGGATCTAGTTACAACGAGTTACAAATGTCACCCAGAATTTTCTTCACAGAAAGTAGACATCTCACACAGAAGAACTCTGAGGTAGCAGGATGAATCCAGTCTCTACATGGATGCAAGGAATACAGGATGTAGGAGGTATGCAAGAAATGGGCAGAAGGGTTAGATCAACAGAAGAAGCTGCACTGCACAGGTCAGAAAGCAAGGCAATATGTTGACCCCAAATTCCCACGTGCTTAAAAAACTCCAGTGGTGGTAAAACTGTTGCTTTTCAGCTAATATTTCTGGAGTTTTGCTCAAATTCTGCTAGAATTACCTGCCAGAGTCATTGAGACTGGAGGCAGACAGCACAGCAAATAAGGGCTGCAAATTAATGTGGCTGAGATGCGATCAGCCTCTCAACTTCCAGCCATCCTTCACTGAATGGATGTGTAATCCCACTGTCACATTAATGGAGTAATTTTGCATGACATTATCTTACCTTCTGCTGGAAAGGAAAAAAAAAAAGAGGACAGGAAAGCACTGTGCAGTGGTTTGCTTCTCTCTTGTGTGCTACTGTCCCTTGGAAACAAGCAACCTCATGAAGCTGTCAATGTCTGGCATTCAAATCCACTGGCCAGTCTGCATGATTGACACATTATTGGTTAAATACAGCTCTTTATTGAAAATTTGAGGTTCTTTCATTCACCTTGATACTTTGCAGGTCTTGCAGATGTTTTCTTCCCAATGTTCCTGACACCACATACCCATCGTGGTGCATAAAGGAACAGGAGCAGCACTCATGTGACACTGGCAGTGCTGTGGCACAGGGTTCAGCAGGACCCTTCCTCAAGGGCCACTTGACCAGTGATTTAGCAAACATTTGCCTCTGCCTTGGGAGGCTAGAAAAGGTTGAAGACGAAGGTGGGAATCAGTCTTGTGATGTGAGACTGAAGAAATGTTAGCATCCTGCCAGGTTGAGCTTTCACACCTTCCTGCAGGTAGAATCACAGAATCATAGAATCAACCAGGTTGGAAGAGACCTCCAAGATCATCCAGTCCAACCTAGCACCCAGACCTATCCAGTCATCTAGACCATGGCACTAAGTGCCTCATCCAGGCTTTTCTTGAACACCTCCAGGGACAGCGACTCCACCACCTCCCTGGGCAGCCCATTCCAATGCCAATCACTCTCTCTGGCTGTGAAGAACTTCTTCCTAACATTCAGCCTAGACCTCCCCTGGTACAGCTTGAGGCTGTGTCCCTTTTGTTCTGTTGCTTGTCTAGGAGAAGAGACCAACCCCCACCTGGCTACAACCTCCCTTCAGGTAGTTGTAGACAGCAATGAGGTCTGCCCTGAGCCTCCTCTTCTCCAGGCTAAACAACCCCAGCTCCCTCAGCCTCTCCTCACAGGGTTTATGTTCCAGGCCCCTCACCAGCTTCGTCACTCTTCTCTGGACACGTTCCAGCACCTCAACATCTCTCTTGAATTGAGG
>WAAF01011416.1:15471-30984 GCA_013400475.1 Tricholaema leucomelas
TGTGATGGCACTCAAGATGACCTTTTCCATGACCTTGCCTGGCACTGAGGTCAGGCTGACAGCTCTGTAGTTTTCTGGCTTCTGCTTTCAACCCTTCTTGTGGATGGGCATCACATTGGCAGCTTCCAGTCTTTGGGGACCTCTCCAGTGAGCCAGGACTGTTGATAAATGATGGAGAGTGGCTTGGCCAGCTCATCTGCCAGCTCTCTCAGCACCCTAGCATGGATCCCATCCAGGACTTGTGAGGATCCAAGTGCCTCAGCAGGTCCCTTACTTCTTTCTCACGGATTACAGGGGCACTATACTGGTCCCTGGCTCCACCTGCCAGCTCAGGAGGCCAGTTGTCCTGGAGACAACCTGTCCCACTATTGAAGATTGAGGCAAAGAATGTGTTAAGCACCTCTGCCTTTTCCCCATCCTTTGTCACTATTCCTCTCTCCACCTAATAAGGACTGGAGGTTGTCCTTGCCCCTTCTCTTGCCATTAATATATTTATAGAAACATTTTTTATTCTCCTTGACAGCCGTGGCCAGCCTAAGTTTTAAGTGGGCTTTTGCCTCTCTAATTTTTTTCCTATAAGACCTAGCACCATCCTTGAACTCTTCCTGGGATACCTTCTTTTTTTCCAAAGGTAATAAGAGAAAAAGCTCTCTTTGCAATGGTGCATCAGATTCCCCCATATCATTGACTCTCAGAGCAGGAGCTTTTTTAGGAGAACACCAGCAAAAGTGGTGACACCTGCTCTAGTGGGAGGCAGGTGGTTGGAGCTGGATGATCCTTGAGGTCTCTTCCAACATAAACCATCCTATGATTCTATAATTCTATGAAAAGCAAATGCCTTTGAAATCTAAACCACACAACCTGGTGAGACTGTGACTAGAGACACGCCTTTCTTCTACATCTGAGGGAGAGTTGCTTGTGACTCAGCCACATATTCCTGTCCTTAACCTGGTGACCAACCGAAACCAGCCCCAGGCTCAGCAGCAGGTTCCGTACGTGATAACGTCTTGCAAGAAAGAGATCTAAACACTTCTCTTCCCCTTCCCCCTAAAATCTCAGTATATCTCAGTTAGGAATGCTCAGAGGTGACTCTTCAAATGCTGTTTTTCTTGCAGATGATTTCCCCAGCCCACTCCCAACAAAACCTCAGCTCCTTGGGAAGGAAGATGCCAAGTGGGTTAGGAAAAGGGCTTTTCTTGTCTTGTTAGTTGCCAAGAAGAAAAATACATCTTAAAAAGCCATAAAAGTGTAATTCTCCCCTACACACATCCCAATAAATCAAAGATAGCTAAAAGGATTTTCTTCAGTAAAAGAAAAATCATCATTTCTTGCCCTATACAAAGTGTGAAAGTTTTAGCCTGAGAAAAGAAATTTTTCAGAGAATTATGATCATGTGAAACCAAGGGTTAGAAAGAAAAGCTCGATGTAACCCAAGCACTGGCTTTTACTATTATGAAAGCTATAATGTATGAAACACTACAGAGGTATGGGAAATATATTCCTTTCCACAAGAGGAATTGTCAGAGCCTAGTGTCTATGAACCAAGATTGATTACACAGAAACTGTTTTTTTCCAGTTGACATTTATTTTGCAGAAATATTAATGAGGAAACAATTCCTTTTCCCTGCAGTTCAACCCGAGGTCATTCCCCAAGTCTGCTATCAGCCCAGACAGCCCATCTGAACGTATCGAATGCGTGCTCTTGAGACATGAACTATGGTAGGCGTGTTTGGGGAATAGTGGTGAACCTGGATTTCAACCTTATTCTGAACTACTGTAATTGAGTGAAGAAGTGTTTCTTTGGCGCTGGCTTTATCAGCCTTTCCCTAACCTCTGAAGGACGGCTGAGCATCTGCACATGCGCTGCTTCTGCCTACAGCAACTCTTCTAATTGTTCTCAAGAATCCCTGCTCTCATTAACACAACAAGAAATCTGTAGCAGATCTGACTGGGAAGAAGGTCATTATTACCGGCATTTCTGCTGCAGATGCCTGGTTTGAAGGCAGACAGCCTGTGATTGCCGTGGGTTTGGGGTTTTTTTGTTGTTGCAAAGGTCGTGAAGTACACATGAAGATTCCTCTGAACTGGCAGCACATTTAGCTTCGGTGGTTACAGCAGATTATTTTTTTACAGGTCTCCTGAACCATAGTAGCAAACCACGTTACTACTAGCTGAAGTGACCCTGCATGGACATTGATGAAGTGGTAAGCTGCAAACCATGGCAGCTGTGGGGTGGGTATTAGTGACACCTAGCCGTTCCTGTGGCAGGAGGGATCATCAGGGCATATGTGGGGGATCAGGTAGCTCAGAGGCTGGACACACAATTTACAACCTTATATCCTAGAAAGGTTGTTGGGAAAAAAAAAATCATCTCAGTTTCATCTTCTCTTCCTCTGCCACTCCCAGGCACCTGGAAGTTTGTACTTGAAATGCCAAAGTGTAACTCCTGAAATCTGTGGGTGCCAGAGCTGCTAGAAATTTCTTTTTATAGACAAATGGTGAGAAAGGATGTGCAACAAAATACAGAGATGACCTCCTACACGACACAGAGGGCTCATCCCACGTATTTTTGGATGTGTTAACACTATCCTCCTGATCTGCGCTGTAGCTGCTGTCTGTTGCTTTCACAGCCAGTGGAGAGAAACAGATACCTCCAGGTAATGAGGGAAGTAAGTCCTTCTTCATACAAGGGTGCTCAACAGACAGGGTGAATTTGCATCAAAAGGTGTTCCACAAACAAGAGGTATCCCAAATGACAAGTGCAAATTAGATGCCGACCTTTCAGGTGGCTGCATCTAGTGAAGAGAAGACACACATTAGTAGCAACTTCTCCTTAGAATCATAGAATCAACCAGGTTGGAAGGGACCATTCAGTGCAACCTATCACCCAGCCCTACCAGTCAACTAGACCATGGCACTAAGTGCCTCATCCAGGCTTTTCTTGAACACCTGCAGGGATGGTGACTCCACCACCTCCCTGGGCAGCCCATTCCAATGCCAATCACTCTCTCTGGCAAGAACTTCCTCCTAACATCCAGCCTAGACCTCCCCCAGCACAATTTGAGACTGTGTCCCCTTGTTCTATTGCTGGTTGTCTGGGAGAAGAGACCAACCCCCACCTGGCTACAACCTCCCTTCAGGTAGTTGTAGACAGCAACGAGGTCACCCCTGAGCCTGCTCTTCTCCAGGCTAAGCAACCCCAGCTCCCTCAGCCTCTCCTCACAGGGCTTGTGTTCCAGGCCTCTCATCAGCTTCATTGGCAAGAACCTCAGTCCTGAATGGTCTCTTTTCTAGTGTGTATATGTGTGCTGTGGTCACCACCCTGTGCAGCTGTGCAGCACTAACTTACACTGAACCAAGTAACCCAAACATCTAAAGTGACATTTCCTCTAAAATCTTCCCTTGCCATAGGCAAGCTTTCAGATAATATGGGGTTTATACCTCTGCCCTGGCCAGGCATAGACAGCCACTGATGAGGAGAGATAAGGGGTCACGAAGGAACATCTCAATAGATAAGTTCTGCCACAGAACTTAGCCATCCCCTTGTTGGGCTTTCTTGCCCAGTGACCAGCTTCTGTGGACTATCACAGCAAGCACACCCACTAGTTAGAGCAGAGAGTTTGGAAGAGCTGTAAGCATTGCCTACACTGCCCAGGGCTCTTCCTCTCTGCCATGAGTCCCCAGGCTAGCTGTATGAATGTGGTCATTTGGCAACTGCTGACAGACCTTGCTAATTTGGACCCTGTGTTAAAGAACTGCCCTGGGTCCATCTCCAGCTGAACATCCATATGTCTTAATTGGGAAGGAGAAAGCAGGAAAATGCCCAGGATTTTCCTATATGCAGGGAAAATGTAGGGGAGGTGTATGCCAAGTGAAGCTAGCAAATGCCAAGAGAACCTGGCAGCACCAGCCCCCTTTCAGCCACAAACCTGAGGCATGTTCTCCAGAGGATCTCTGTCTGCAGACAGGTTGTGGGGTGATCACAGAGGACCCAGATCCCACCCAGGGTGCCCCGCAAAGCATTCCTTGCCATGGCAAGGGGATCAAAATGAGGGCATGCTAACACACCTCTGAGGGGGAAAGTTCAGGTCAGAAACATGTCAAGCAAAGGTGAGCAGACGTTTTGTGGGAATCCATCCTGTGACTTTTTGATTGCAGTTAATGCTTTGGAGGAAGAGGTATGTGGAGCTTTCTCTGCTCTCTTTACAGAGGAGGCTTGAGGACCTTCAGCCGCTTATTGCTGCTGCTAGGCTGCATGCATAAGCAGCAGCCTTCAGCCCCTAGAGAGACTGAGCCAGCCCTAAATCCACTTCAAAGCAGAAAAGAACATTACAGTCTGTGCGTGAGGGTCTTAGCTTCTCACACGGCTCTCGCACTCTGGTTTTATGGCATGAAGCACACAGCCCTTACGACAGCAGTTCAGCTGCATTTCTCTTGGCAAGCTTGTTCCCATCAGACATCATTCAAGCACTCTTTGGAGTGGAAACGAAAGGGAGCAAAAAGTGGCCCCCTTGAAGTTCTGCTCAGTTGGGCTGCTTGTGTTCCTGAAAAACACATCTACCTTTTTATAACTCCCCAAGTTCACATTCAGAGAGCCTGGCTGGCTTGTTTTGCACAGGGTGTGTGGAGAGGTTGCATGCCCATGTTCGATGATCAGAAATATGTGCTTGCATTCTGCACTCCTGCAGGCATGTGGGGAAAGGTGAGGTGGGTACAAGGGCTGCTTTGTGATGTGCATGCACGTACTGGAAAGAAATGGAAAGCAGAGCTATGTAAAAGGAGGGAGATAGATAAAGACAGCATGTGAGCAGGAGGGTTTTTCCAAAGTCAGATCCATGGAGCATTCATTCTTGTCCTCACTGCCCTCTTGCTCTTCTATCCAGTCTCACCACTAGCAGCTTTCCTAGGCACACAGCACTGACATGGGCACAGCCTGCAGCACATATCTCCAGCAGGTCTCTGTGGTCACCGTGGCAGTGTGAGCAGTCAGGGCCATAACAGTTATTCTGGAGCTGTATGGCTCACTTCCCTCTGTGGGTACACAGGGCATGATAGGCTTTAAATCATCAACAAATAGTACTCAGTGCTGAACTATCTGCAGCTGCCTGAAGCCTGTTATGATCAATGGAAAGCTTGCCAGTGACTAGTGTGACCTTCCTGCAATGCAGCCTTCTGACAGAGGAGATTCAACTCCTTATTTCCCTTGACAAATTCCACCCACAAGACAGTGGTGCAGAATAGTTTGCTCTTGGGGGATGGAGTGAGCACTGCCTTTGTCAGAAACAACTCTTGGCTTTTTAAGTATCAGATGTGTTATGGAATTATTTTTCTTTCCAGCTTGGCAATGTCCATTTAAGGCAGCTTAAATGAAACTTGACCTGATACTGAAGCTGAGAGCTGATGTCAGAGGGAGATTTTAGCTGTTTATGGGCAGAATGTTTTAAGCTGAAATGTCCAACATAATTTTGATGGTGGAAGAGATCAATTGTATCCAGAAGTATTTGATGTCATTCATGTTTTCTGTTTTGACATCTCAACAGCAGGACTTGGCAGACTGGTTACACCTGGATTCTTTTTCTGTGAGCTCTGTGAGGCTGTTTCTCTTCTGGATGTGAGCTGTGTGGCTTTGTCCCTTCTTTTGTCAAAGAAGACTCCTGAAAGATTCCCAAGCAGCCAGTCAAGGGTTAGCCAGCCCAACCCTTCCAGTTCTTGATTTCCTGTGTCACCATAAAATCAAAAGTTAATACCTGATTGCCTGAATACCAGCCAGGAAAATGGATATGCATTAATGTTCAGCTGCACTGCCAATATGCATGAACACCTGTCATAGGAAAGCCATGTCCAAAGATGCTTGCATGGACAACAGCATCAGCATCCCAGGTTGCACACTTAGCCATTACATGAGTACCCAATCTCATTTATACAAGTATTCAACACCATTTTCCTCTGTTTTTTCCTCTCAGGCTTTGCTTGTTGCTTGTCTTGCTCATCAATGCATGCACACACATTCCCTTGCCCAGGGTGCATGGAGAGGTTGTAGCATGAGTGCTTACATTCTGTGATTCTGTGACCTACAACCTCCCTGGAGGTGTTCAAGGCTGGGCTGGATGAGGTTTTGAGCAACCTGCTCTAGCAGGAGGTGTCCCTGCCCATGGCAGGGGAAGGTTGGAACTAGGTGGTGTTGAAGGTCCTTTCCAACCCATTCTATGAATCTGTGAATTTGTAGCTAGTGCATTTGTGGACAAGCCTGTGAACAAGTACTTCACTGCTAGGGTATCTCTGAGTAAGTGCTCACATGAGTATTCTTTTGCCTGCAAATTCTCAGGTAACTCCTCACCAGTTCATACAAGAGCAAGTACTTGCTTTGGGGTTGGCCTGCCAATACATAGCTGAAGATACACTTGCCTGAGTTTGTGTCCACGTGTGGGTCTGCATGCAAATGCAGGTTCAGAGAATCTCACCTCAAGTTTTGTTTTGTTTTGTTTTGTTTCAGTACACCTTTTCAGATTGAATTTGACTGCAGTAAGTATTCACAAGAAAAGAAAGCAACTGGGTGGGGGGTGGGGGGGAGGATGGGGACGAATGCCTTCAAAGCAAATCATGGCTCTCACTCAGATGGATAGTGGAGGAGTCTTTTTTTCTGATACTGTCCTTCCTGCTCCTGTGATATGCATATGACTCTATAGGTTTCCATTTGAGGCCCGAGAAACTCTGCTAGTTCCCTGCTGTTGCCCACAAGCCAAAAAGGCGATAAGGGAATATAATGAACACAAACAAGGGTAGAGACTGCATTTGAAGCGTTTTGTTGGTTGGTTTTTTTTTCCCTCCAGGGACAGGCAGGACTCACAGATGTAGGAATATTATTGAATTCCTTTGGATACATTTGATCTCTCAGCCAAAAAAAGTATGTGGGACATTTCCGCTTATTTTTAAAACATTTCTGCCACAAAACAGTAATTCAATTAGCCAAAGCTCCCACTGATGTCAGCCTTGAGCTTCAGCCTGACTGAGCATTTCTCTCTGTTGTGAACACAAAAGCCACCTTAAAGGGGAGCAACCGGTCTACATATGTTCGGAAAGGGAAAGCCTTCATGAAGTCTTCCATAATGTAAAGTGAAGGCGTGTAATGAGCAGTGTGCTGCTTATTAAATGCACCCATGCGCAAACTGGCCTTCGCCAGTTGGGTTGTGATGTTTCAGCCCAGCTTCAGGTGCATCATGCAGCCATGAAAGGTGTTTAAGCCTCGTGCTGAGGTACCTCGTTGCGCTCTTCTCCAGGTAGCCTGCTTGGTTTGGCTTCTTTCTTCCCCCCCCCCCAGCGAAGAAAACAGGAAAGCCAACGCTTGCTGGTCTGTGAGGTCTGCTTCATTTTCATACATTAACTGAGGGCTTCAAATTCTTCAGGACAGAGCTGTTCAAAAGACATTACTTCCCTTGGAATAACTACCTCTTCCTCCTCCTCCTCCTCCCCAAACAATTACCTTGGCCACATGTTTTGTAAAAACCACTTTTCACAAAACCAGCATCTTCTGTGAAACAGAACCTGCCAGTTCTCTTTTAATGCAACAATAAATGTGAGGTTTTAATTTCATCAACCTCAGTAAATTCAGAAGTTGCTCTTCCCCCAGAAGCTTTAGGTCTGCCCCCTTGTGCATAAGCCCTCCAATAGGGGAGCTCGCCAAATGAGAAGATGAAAATACTTCCCAGTGAAACCATACCTGTATAATTTTGATGCCTCTCAGGTTGCAGGGGAAAGTGCAATTTAAACGTGTCCAAAAAATCAGACAATTAAAGTTACTTTAAAAGTAATATCAGAGACACATTATTTAACATCCTTTGGGTATATGCAATGGGATAAGGTGATAAACTGAGACTGAGATGTTGCAGTGGCGATGTGTTTGTAATACCTAGGTGGATGAATAAGAAATTAAATCAGGCCTCTATGACATTTGCTTAGATGCAGCCAGGCTGAGATCACTTGAAAGTTGTTTCTGTGTCATGGCTCGTTGGAGCCACCCTTGAAATTAATCTCTGCCCATCCTTGATGAGCAAATCTCTACCAATAGAAAAAAAAAGACACCTCTCCTAAAAGGCAAATCTTCTCAAAAACCCTGTGCCTGGAGTACTATGTGAGGGCAAGAGAGCATGCAGGATGCTGCCAAGCCTTCTCCTGCTCTGAAAGGTGTCCCTGACTCTGTGGTTCACCATCCGGATGGTGGGAGGCAAAGCAGATGGAGCTTATCGGTCCACGCTGCTTGATGTGGCTGAGTTGACTCCCAGCATAAACAAAGAATTTCCTCCTGTGCATATGCACACATCTATGTACACTGAGAACAAGCTCACACTTGTGGAAGAAATGTCTTATGTCTCTGTGGCTATAAGCATGGTGCCTGCAGTCCCCTGATCTGCCAGCTCCAGCCTTCTGCACACACTGTAGGTTGCTCAGCCAGGTTTCACCTATGGGATTAGTGGAAGTGTGGAAATGCATGGTCACATCTTCTGGACACTCTGCCTGCTGCAGAGGCTGGTCAACAGAGTTCATTAGAAGGCAGTCCTGAAAGGCCAGGGATTCCAGGAAGGCTGGACAATGCTCAAGAAGGAAATCTCAAAGGCACAGGAAGAGGCCATCCCCACGTGCTGAACAATAAGTCAGTGAGGAAGAAAGCTGGCCCAGATGAGAAGAGAGGTTTGATTGCTGCTTAGGGAGAAAGGGAGAGCTTGTGGTCATTGGAAGGGGCAGAGCACACAGGAGGACTATGAAGTTGAGGAAAAACTATGAAAGCGAAAAATTAGAAGGGCCAAAGCCCATATAAAAATCTGTCTTCATCTGGTAGACTCTGTCCTTTATTGGGTGCATGGCGGAACATAGTGGTCAAGGATGAGGAAATGACTGAAGTACTCAATACCTTCTTCACCTGAATCTTTATTAGTGGGACTAGTTGTTGGCTGGATACCCATCCCCATGAATGGCAAGGTGTGCTAGTAGGATGGGGAGCAGAGCAAAGCTCCCATAATGCAAGAGGAAACAGTGACCTGCTATGCCTCGTAGGCATACACAATTCTATGGAACTGTATGACATACACCTGAGAGTGGTGAGAGAGCTGGCAGAAGTGCTTGGAAAGCCACTTTCCATCATTTATCAGTAGTCTTGGATAACTGGGGAGGTCTCAGTTGACTGAAGATTGGCAACCTCCAGTCCTTATTAGATAGAGAGGAGAACACAGTGACAAAGGATGAGGAAAAGGCAGAGGTGCTTAACACCTTCTTTGCCTCAGTGTTCAGTAGTGGGACAGGTTGTCTCCAGGACAACTGGCCTCCTGAGCTGGCAGGTGGAGCCAGGGACCAGTATAGCGCCCCTGTAATCCGTGAGGAGGAGGTAAGGGACCTGCTGAGCCGCTTGGATCCTCATAAGTCCATGGGGCCAGATGGGATCCATTCCAGGGTGCTGAGAGAGCTGGCAGATGAGCTGGCCAAGCCACTCTCCATCATTTAGCAACAGTCCTGGCTCACTGGAGAGGTCCCCAAAGACTGGAAGCTGCCAATGTGATGCCCATCCACAAGAAGGGTCGAAAGGAGGAGCCAGAAAACTACAGAGCTGTCAGCCTGACCTCAGTGCCAGGCAAGGTCATGGAACAGGTCACCTTGAGTGCCATCACACAGCACCTACAGGATGGCCAAGGGATCAGGCCCAGCCAGCATGGGTTTAGGAAGGGCAGGTCCTGCCTGACCAACCTGATCTCCTTTTATGATCAGGTTACCTGCCAGGTGAATGTGGGGAAGGCTGTGGATGTAGTCTACCTGGACTTCAGCAAAGCCTTTGACACTGTCTGCCACAACAAGCTCCTGGCTAAACTGGCAGCTCGTGGCTTGGACAAATTCACTCTGTGCTGGGTCAGGAACTGGCTGGAAGGCCGAGCCCAGAGAGTGGTGGTGAATGGTGCCACATCCAGTTGGCAGCTGTCACTAGTGGTGTTCCCCAGGGATCAGTGCTGGGCCCAGTCCTGTTCAATATCTTTATTGATGATCTGGATGAGGGGATTGAGTCCAGCATCAGTAAGTTTGCAGATGACACCAAGCTAGGAGCAGGTGTTGATCTGTTGGAAGGTAGGAGAGCCCTGCAGAGGGACCTGGACAGGCTGGATGGGTGGGCAGAGGCCAATGGGATGAGATTTAACAAGGCCAAGTGCAGGGTTCTGCACTTTGGCCACAACAACCCCAAGCAACGCTACAGGCTGGGGACAGAGTGGCTGGAGAGCAGCCAGGAGGAAAGGGACCTGGGGGTACTGGTGGATAGTAGGCTGAAGATGAGCCAGCAGTGTGCCCAGGTGGCCAAGAGAGCCAATGGCATCCTGGCCTGTATCAGGAACAGTGTGGCCAGTAGGACGAGGGAGGTTATTCTTCCCCTGTACTCAACACTGGTCAGGCCACACCTTGAGTACTGTGTCCAGTTCTGGGCTCCTCAATTCAAGAGAGATGTTGAGGTGCTGGAACGTGTCCAGAGAAGGGCAACAAAGCTGGTGAGGGGCCTGGAACACAAACCCTATGAGGAGAGGCTGAGGGAGCTGGGGTTGTTTAGCCTGGAGAAGAGGAGGCTCAGGGCAAACCTAATTGCTGTCTACAACTACCTGAAGGGAGGTTGTAGCCAGGTGGGGGTTGGTCTCTTCTCCCAGACAACCAGCAACAGGACAAGGGGACACAGTCTCAAGTTGTGCCAGGGGAAGTATAGGCTGGATGTTAAGAGGAAGTTCTTGCCAGAGAGAGTGATTGGCATTGGAATGGGCTGCCCAGGGAGGTGGTGGAGTCACCGTCCCTGGGGGTGTTCAGGAAAAGCCTGGATGAGGCACTTAGTGCCATGGTCTAGTTGACTGGATAGGGCTGGGTGCTAGGTTGGACTGGATGATCTTGAAGGTCTCTTCCAACCTGATTGATTCTATTCTTTTCTATTCTATTCTATTCTAAATATGATGCCCATGTACAAGAAGGGCTGGAAGGAGTACCCTGGGAACTGCAGACCTATCAGTCTGACCTCAGTGCCAGGAAAAATCACCCTGAGTGCCACCATGCAGCACATGCAGGGCAACCAGGTGATCAGGCCCAGTCAGAGTAAGTTCATGAAAGGCAGGTCCTGTTTAATGAACTTGAAGTCCTATGACAAGGTGACCTGCTTAGTGGATGAGGGAAAGGATGTGGATTTTATTTGGACTTTAGCAAAGCCTTTGGTACTGTCTCCTACCGCATCCTCCTGAAGAAATTGGTTGCTCATGGCTTGAATGGGAAGATGCTTTGCTGGGTTAAGAACTGGCTGATGACCAGGCCCAAAGATTGGGTGTGACTGGAGTTAAATCCAGTTGGAAGCCAGTCACAGGTGGTGCTCCCTAGAGCTCAGTATTTGGGCCAGTTCTCTAATATCTTCATCAATGATCTGTGCAGGGGAATTGAATGCACCCTCAGTAAATTTGCAGATCACACTAATCTGGGATGGAGTATGATATGTTTTAGAGTACTAAGGTTCTGCAACTGGACCTGGACAGGCTGAAGCCAACGTATGAGACGCAAAAAGCCAAGTGCTGGTTCCTGCACTTGGGTTACACCAACCTCATGCAACACTATGGGCTTGGGGCAAAGTGACTGGAAAGCTGCCTAGCAGAGGGACCTAGGGGTGCTAGTTGACAGCTGCATGCTCAGGTGGCCAAGAAGACCAACAGCAACCTGGTCTGTATCAAGAATAGCGTGGCCAGTAGTACAAGGGAGGTTATTCTTCCCCTGTACTCAACACTGGTCAGGCCATACCTTGAGTGCTGTGTCCGGTTCTGGGCTCCTCAATCCAAGAGAGCTGTTGAGATACTGAAACATGTCCAGAGAAGGGCAACAAGGCTGGTGAGGGGCCTGGAACACAAACTCTGTGAGGAAAGGCTCCAGCAGGAGCAGGGAGGACATTCTGCCCCTGTACTCTGCACTGGTTAGGCCACACCTCGAGTACTGTGTTCAGTTCTGGGCCCCCCAGTTTAGAAGGGACATTGAGATGCTTGAACGTGTCCAGAGAAGGGCGACGAGGCTGGTGAGAGGCCTCGAGCACAGCCCTACGAGGAGAGGCTGAGGGAGCTGGGATTGTTTAGCCTGGAGAAGAGGAGGCTCAGGGGAGACCTTATTGCTGTCTACAACTACCTGAAGGGTGGTTGTGGCCAGGAGGAGGTTGCTCTCTTCTCTCAGGTGGCCAGCACCAGAACGAGAGGACACAGCCTCAGGATGCGCCAGGGGAAGTTTAGGCTTGAGGTGAGGAGAAAGTTCTTCACTGAGAGAGTCATTGGACACTGGAATGGGCTGCCCAGGGAGGTGGTGGAGTCGCCGTCCCTGGAGCTGTTCAAGGCAAGGTTGGACGTGGCACTTGGTGCCATGGTCTAGCCTTGAGCTCTGTGGTAAAGGGTTGGACTTGATGATCTGTGAGCCATCCAGGGTCTGTTCCTGGTAATTCACAGCAGTGGAGTTTAGCAGGCAAGCAATAAGGCAGTGTGCAATAGCAGCACAGCTGGGCACAGCAGAGAGAGCAGGCAAAGTGCAGGGAAGCAAAGCAGGGATGCAAAAGCACATTGTTCACCTGTGTATCTCCTTTTATCAATGTGGGCTGAGATTAATTGCCCTTTGGCCACAAGAATAGCCAATCAGGATGGCAGTTAGCCAAACCATACCATATTAGGCAAAAACATTGGCTTGCTTTTCCCTAATTTGGGGAAAGCACAGGCCTTGCACTAGGCAAGCACAAGCTAAGTGTATGTACCTTGTTTACAACAGAGCCCTGAGCAGGCCAGACTCAGTGGCTCCAGGTTCTTTTGTGTCTGTTTCCTGCGATTGCTTCTCTGGTGGAGCAGAAAAACATGCCTAGGCAAGGCAAGACATGTATGAGCCTATTTTGGGTCTGCCAGGCCTACCACAACACTGAAACACAGCCTTGTGAGGAGAGGCTGAGGGAGTTGGGATTGTTTAGCCTGGAGAAGAGGAGGCTCAGGGGTGACCTCATTGCATCTACGACTACCTGGAGGGAGGCCAGGTGGGGGTTGGTCTCTTCTCCCAGGCAACCAGCAATAGAATAAGGGGACACAGTCTGAAGTTGTGCTGAGGGAGGTCTAGGATGGATGTGAGGAGGAAGTTCTTGCCAGAGAGAGTGATTGGCATTGGAATGGGCTGCCCAGGGAGGTGGTGGAGTCACTGTCCCTGGGAGTGTTCAGGAAAAGCCTGGATGAGGCACTTAGTGCCATGGTCTAGTTGACTGGATAGGGCTGGGTGCTAGGTTGGACTGGATGATCTTGGAGGTCTCTTCCAACCTGGTTGTTTCTATGATTCTATGAGGAGCATCTTTAAGGAACTGGGGTTGTTTAGTATGGAGAAAAGGAGGCCAAGGGAAGACCTTATTGCTCTCTACAGTGACATGAAAGGAGGTTATAGTGAGAAAGGTGTTGGTCTCTTCTTCCTAGTAACAAATTTTAGGATGAAAGAAAATGGATTCAAGTTTTGCCAAGGGAGATTTAGACAAGATATTAGATGAAACTTCTTCAATGAAGAAACTTCACCATCTGCCGTAGCAAACTCCTGGCCAAGCTGACAGCTCTTGGCATGGACAGAGGCACTCTGTGCTGGGTTAAGAACTGGCAGCTGTCACTAGTGGTGTGCCCCAGAGATCAGCGCTGAGCCCAGTTCTGTTTAATATCTTTGTTGATGATCTGGATGAAGGGATTGAGTCCTCCATCAGTAAGTTCGCAGACTACACTGAGTTGGGAGGGTGTATTGATCTGTTAGAGGGTAGGAGGGCTCTGCAGAGGGACCTGGACAGGATTGAGAGATGGGCACAGTCCAACTCCATGAGTTTTAACAAGGCCATGTGCAGGGTTCAGCGCTTTGACCACAACAACCCCATGCAGCACTGCAGGCTGGGGACAGAGTAGCTGGAGAGCAGCCAGGCAGAGAAGGACTTGGGGGTGCTGGTAGGTAGTAGCTGAAGATGAGCCAGCAGTGTGCCCAGGTAGCCAAGAGAGCCAATGGCATCCTGTCCTGTATCAGGAATAGCATAGCCAGCAAGAAGAGGAAAGGCTTCCTGCCCCTGTACTCAGCACTGGTCAGGCCACAGCTTGAGTACTGTGTCCAGTTCTGGGCCACTCAATTTAAGAAAGATGTTGAGCTGCTTGAATGTGTCCAGAGAAGGGCAACAAGGCTGGTGAGGGGAATAGAGTACAGCTCTGTGAGGAGAGGCTGAGGGAGCTGAGAGTGTTCACCCACAAGTGGAGGAGGCTCAGGGAAGACCTCTTTGCTCTCTACAGCTACCTGAAAGGAGATTGTAGCCAGGTAAGGGTTGGTCTCTTCTCCCAGGCAGACAGTGACAGAACAAGGAGACATAGTTTTAAGCCGCACCAGGGCAGGTTTAGGCTGGATGTTAGGAAGAAGTTCTTCACAGCAAGAGTGACTGGCATTGGAATGGGCTGCCTGGGGAGGTGGTGGAGTCACTGTTCCTGGAGGTGTTTAAAAGGAGGCTGAATGAGGCACTTACTGCCATGGTTTAGTTAATTAGAAGGGTTAGGTGATAGGTTGGACTCTCGAAGGTCTTTTCCAACTTGGTAATTCAGTGATTCTCTGATCTGGAGATGTCCTTGCTCACTGAGGAAATGTTGAACCAAACAATCTGCAAAGGTCCCTTCCAACCCAAACCACTGAGTGTTTCTAGTCTTATGAATCTTATGATTCTAACAGCAGCTACAGCCATTGAGTACTTGGAGGTGTATGGGGGCAGGCTGCCAGTCTGTGGGAATTTCAGAGTTCGACCTTGAGAGAGGCCTGTAAGGGGTTACACCAGCTCTTTAGAGCTGCGTGAATTGAGGCCGAGAGGACAAGGAGAGAGCTAATGGGGAAGAACTCTTTTGCATGTCTCATTAGGGACTTCATCAGCTTGATCAGGGCTCAGCTGCCCACCTGCTCTGACATCAGTCTGATCTGCAGGGCTTTGTGAGTGGCAGATCTGTGCACCCTTGTGTGCCACATCATTATGGCATAATGAGGAGCAGCTGGGGAGCAGGCATGCCACACCCTTTCCATTCAGTGACTCCCAGAGACTCCAGGATGCTCCTGAAAATAACTTATGGAAGACACTCCTGTTGCAGCACAATGCGGTTCACAGAATCACACAGGATCACAGGATATTAGAGGTTGGAAGGGACCCAAGGAGCTCATCAAGTCCAACCCCCCTGCCAGAACAGGACCACACAATCTAGCACAGATCACGGAGGAAGACATCCAGACAGGCCTTGAAAGTGTCCAGAGGAGACTCTACAACCTCTCTGGGGCGCCTGTTCCAGTGCTCTGTGACCCTTACAGTAAAGAAGTTCCCCCTTGTGTTGAGATAGATCCTCTTGTGCTGCAACTTAAACCCATTGCTCCTTGTCCTATCACAGGGAGCAAGTGAGACCATTCTGGCTACTCCTGATAACCTTCTTCNCATTCTGGCTACTCCTGATAACCTTCTTCTCTTCC
>WAAF01011417.1:8500-22848 GCA_013400475.1 Tricholaema leucomelas
CCTGGCAGCAGAGCCCAACCCCAGCTGGCTACAGCCTCCCTGCAGGGAGCTGCAGGCAGCAATGAGCTCTGCCCTGAGCCTCCTCTTCTGCAGGCTGCACACCCCCAGCTCCCTCAGCCTCTCCTCATAGGGTTTGTGTTCCAGGCCCTTCAGCTTGCTTTATGTGAGGGGGAAAAGAAGTCCCCAGGACCCCAGTTGTGGCCTCATGGGAATCACAACTTCCTCCTAACATCCAGCCTAGACCTGCCCTGGCAGAGCTTGAGACTGTATCTCATAGAATCATAGAATCAGTCAGCATTGGAAGGGACCACAAGGAGCAGCCAGTTCCAACCTCCCTGCCTAGGGACACCCTACCCTAGATCAGGCTGCCCACAGCCTCATCCAGCCTGGCCTTAAACACCTCCAGGCATGAGGCCTCAACTACCTCCCTGGGCAACCCATTCCAGCCTCTCACCACTCTCATGCTCAACAAATTCCTCTTAACCTCCAGGCTGAATCTCCTCACCTCCAGCTTTGCTCCATTCCCCCTTGTTCTGTTGCTGGTTGTCCCCTTGTTCTGTTGCCGGTTCCCTAGCAGAAGAGACCGACCCTCACCTGGCTACAACCTCCCTTCAGTACTAGAAAGTTTATTTCTGTAGCTTTTTGAAGATAAAAGAAAAGTACTAAGAAAAGCAACAAATGTTTAGCTGCAAACATTGCAGGAACTGTATAAATAAAGAACAGTGAACAATTGTTTCCACTCTGAAGCATTGCCCTATCCCTTCATAACAAACAACTAACCCTGTGTTTCTTCTGAGGGTGAGACAAAGAGGAGGAAAACAAAGGACTATTTATAACTTAAAGAGTGCTTACATAATTTCTGTTGAAAGGTCAAAAAAAAAATGCCTCTTGCATTGAATTTTACATCAGCCTCAATCTCATCTGCTTATACACATCAACATTTTTATTTCACCACATAAGAACCTACTGCAAATATCCTCTCTGGCTAGCAGAGACTTGGACTTTGAGAGCATTTCCCACCTAACATTCTCATAGTCATAGAATCATAGAATCATAGAATGGTTTAGGTTGGAAGGGACCTCAAGGATCATCCAGCTCCAGCCCCTTGCCATAGGCAGGGACACTTCCCACTAGAGCAGGCTGCTCAAGGCCTCATCCAGCCTGGCCTTAAATGCCTCCAGGGAGGAAGCATCCACAACCTCCCTGGGCAACCTGTGCCAGTGTCTCACCACCCTCACTGTAAAGTCCTTTGCAAACACTCATTCAGCCTTGCCAGATTATTGGGTGGCAAGTTAAGAGCAGCTTCTTTTATGCAGACAGAGAACAGGCAGCAGAAATTTAGCAGCTTGTCCAAAGCTACACAGGAAAGTTGGTAGCCAAGTTAGGACCTGAATATTTGCTCACTCTGTGCTGTGAAGAGAATATTGCACTTCCTCTCCAGAAACCTTGGAAAAGTCCACAGAGGGATCATTTATGTTTTTCTTGCCACAAACTCTGGTCCAGAAATGGGTAATCATCAGTCAGATTTGCTGAACAAGTGTTTGAATTTAGGATACATTTCCAGGCAATTAAAAGAGTATTCTAACAGAACAGGCAGTTAAATTACTCAGCATTGCTCAGGCCACCCCTGGAGTGCTGTGTCCAGCTGTGGGCTCCTCAATTCAAGAGAGATGTTGAGGTGCTGGAAGGTGTTGAGAGAAGGGCAGCAAGGCTGGGGAGGGGCCTGGAGCACAGCCCTGTGAGGAGAGGCTGAGGGAGCTGGGGGTGTGCAGCNTCATGGGTTAGTTAACTAGATGGGTTATGTGATAGGTTTGACTCTGTGATCTTAGAGGTCTCTTCCAACCTGGTTTCTTCTCTGATTCTGTGAATTACCAGCAACAATTCCACCTCTTTGTGCTGCAGGGACTTTAGTTGAACTCAGAACTCCATGGGAACCAAGTAAAGACTGGATAAGGCACTTAGTGCTCCTGATTGGCTAGGGCTGGGTGCTAGGTTGGACTGGATGATCTTGGAGGTCTCTTCCAACCTGCTTGATTCTATGATTCTATATCGTGGTTCCTACCTACTAGCTTTGCTGGGCAACTCTCCAAGTCTCTGTGCTACGAATCCCCAGTTTATGCTAATCTGCTTGTACTCACCCTGAAATCTCTTAGTTGTGTCCCCAGTCACGTAGCACGTCTCAGCTGAGGCAGAACGACAGCCGTGTTTTGCCTTCGTGCTGTGTGCTAACTCGTCGGAGGCCCACAGGGCCTGGTTCCTCCGTACCAGCCTGTGAGCTGCAGTCAGCAGCGCTCCGGAGCCGCAGCTGCTGTATCACAGTCTCACAGTAACACCAAGGCTGGAAGAGACCTCACAGATCATCAAGTCCAACCCTTCACCACAGAGCTCAAGGCCAGACCATGGCACCAAGTGCCACGTCCAATCCTGCCTTGAACAGCCCCAGGGACGGCGACTCCACTACCTCCCTGGGCAGCCCATTCCAGTGTCCAATGACTCTCTCAGTGAAGAACTTTCTCCTCACCTCGAGCCTAAACTTCCCCTGGCGTAGCTTGAGGCTGTGTCCTCTTGTTCTGGTGCTGGCTGCCTGAGAGAAGAGAGCAACCTCCCCCTGGCCACAACCACCCCTCAGGTAGCTGTAGACAGCAATGAGCTCTGCCCTGAGCCTCCTCTTCTCCAGGCTAACCAATCTCAGCTCCCTCAGCCTCTCCTCGTAGGGCTGTGCTCGAGGCCTCTCCCCAGCCTTGTTGCCCTTCTCTGGACACGCTCAAGCATCTCAATGTCTCTTCTAAACTGGGGGGCCCAGAACTGGACACAGTACTCAAGGTGTGGGTATTAAAGCTGGCTTGAGGCTTACTTCCCTATCTTTACAGACAGATCCTAAGCCTCCTAAAGCAGGGCTTAGACGGGAGTTTAGACAGATCAGCGGTATTTAGTTCCTCCAAAGCGCTGCGCAGCTGCTGCTTCACACCGAAGGCGCTTTTGTTTCTCTGCCTGCGAGAGCTGCGGGCCCCTCGGATTTCGGCCTGGCCCGAGACGGACCACTCTGTCCCAGCGAAGACGAAAGCCGCAGGCCCGCCCCAAACAGACGGCCCGCGGGAAGCGCGGCTGAGCACCTGGGGCCCTTCTCTCTGCGACAGAAGGCAGCCCCCTCACACCCGATCCCGGCGACAGGCGGCCGCAAACCGCCGCCGCCGCCATACCCCTCCACACCCCCCCCACAGAGCCCAGGGCCCCGCGCTCGCTGCGCGGCTCAGCTAGCCCCACCCCCCGCGGCGTCACGTGTGCCGGCCCTACCAATGGCGGCCGCCGCGCGGAGCCTCGCGGGAGCGGCGCGGTACTATTTAAGGCCCCCCCCCGGGCCTTATCTCTCTCTTTCCGTGCTGCCTTCCGCCGTGGTAAGGTTGGGGCAGTCGCTCTCGCAAGGACTGATGATGGGGTGGGGGGGATGGGAGCTGCTTGAATCTTCCCTTCATTTTGCCCTCTCGGAGCCTGGCGGTGGTCCGGGGAGTCAACACAGGGGGATAGAGAACTTTTCCCTCACAAAAACCCAGTGCGGAGCCACCCCCTCCGCCCTGCATCCTGTCGTGAGGCACAAGCGGTCGCTCTCCCTTTCCTCTTCCCCGGTTCGCCCTCGTTGCTGCGGGCTGATTTATCTCTTCCTCCGCAGTGTGTGGCATGGGCCGCATGCAACCTCTTCATGGCGGTCGCTCAGCGAGAAGGAAGGCTGCAGGAAGCGTCCCGAAGCCTTGAGATGCCCCTGCAGGCTTTGTCCGCCGGCCTGCCGCGCTCAGCTGCTCCCGGCGTGCGCAGGAGCCAAAGCGCCATGGGCCTTGGCAGTGGAAAGCCAGCACGGGGGGCAGCTGGAGCCGTGCCACCGAGCAGGCGCCTGTAGGTAAGGGGCCACACCGACCTCCTCATGCCTCACAGCCAGGAGCTTGCTAGACCAGGCTTTGGACCTCGGAAATGAAAGGCTTTGAATCCCGTGACTTTGTAGCACTGAAAACATACACGGCGAGGAAGTGCCTGTGTGCACTTAGATCCTTCTGGCCGTATGTGCAGCTCCACATCTCTTACTTAAGAACAAGCAGAAGGATACAAACGCACACAGGCACTTCCTCACCGTGTTTTAAGTGCTACAGAGTCTCAGACCAATGGTTTCATTTTTTACAGGCTGCATCAGGAACAGCGTAGTTGGAGGGTACTGAATGCTGCAGGCACTTACATTTATTACCAACATTTCAAGCAAAGTCACTGATTGCAAAGGCCTTTGGCCCAGTCTTGTAATGTCTGTGATAGTGACTGTGGCTGTCTGTCGTGGCTGAGCTCTGCATGATTTGATAGGTGGTGTATGTAAGGCAAAAACATCAGTTTGTTAAACCTGGAAATTTGCTTAGCTTTAGGGTACTACCAAGTATAAAATCAATTTGGGCTTAATGACCTCTGCATTGTTTCTATCTAGTTTTAAAAGATGCTGCTAGTAAGTTCTGATAATGATCTTGGCTTAAATGGTCTCTGTGAGCTTGTAGAATAGGACTTACAAGGTCTGTAATTAAACAATTGCAAGCAACAACTACTAAGTAACAGAGTGAACAGCTAAGTAACAGAGTGAACAGCTAAGTAACAGAGTGAACAGCTAAGTAACAGAGTGAACAGCTAAGTAACAGAGTGAACAGCTAAGTAACAGAGTGAACAGCTAAATATAATGGAATCATACAAACAACCAAGTTGGAAGAGAGCTCCAAGCTCAGCCAGTCCAACCTAGCACCCAGCCCTGGCCAATCAACCAGACCATGGCACTAAGTGCCTCAACAATATAAGAAAATAATGAATTAATAACAAAATTAACAAAATTGCAATTAATAACAAATTAATAACAACAATTAAGCCAGTCACCAGTGGTGTGCCCCAGGGATCAGGGCTGGGCACAGTCCTGTTCAATATATTTGTTGATGATCTGGAGCAGGAGACTGAGTCCAGCATCAGTGAGTTGGCAGATGACACCAAGCTAGGAGCAGCTGTGGAGCTGTTGGAGGGTAAGAGAGCCCTGCAGAGGGACCTGGCCAGGCTGGATGGGTGGGCAGAGGCCAATGGGATGAGACTGAACAAGGCCAAGTACAATGTTCTACACTTTGGCCACAACAACCCCAAGCAGCACTAGAGGCTGGGGCCAGAGTGGCTGAGAGCAGCCAGGCAGAGAGGGAGCTGGGGGTGCTGGGAGAGAGGAGCTGAAGAGGAGGCAGCAGTGCCCAGGTGGGCAGCAGAGCCAATGGCATCCTGGGCTGGCTCAGGAGCAGTGTGGGCAGCAGGACAAGGGAGGTTCTTCTGCCCCTGTGCTCAGCACTGCTCAGGCCACCCCTGGAGTGCTGTGTCCAGTTCTGGGCTCCTCCATTGCAGAGAGATGTTGAGGTGCTGGAAGGTGTTGAGAGAAGGGCAGCAAGGCTGGGGAGGGGCCTGGAGCACAGCCCTGTGAGGAGAGGCTGAGGGAGCTGGGGGTGTGCAGCCTGCAGCAGAGGAGGCTCAGGGCAGAGCTCATTGCTGTCTGCAGCTCCCTGCAGGGAGGCTGTAGCCAGCTGGGGTTGGGCTCTGCTGCCAGGCAGCCAGCAACAGAAGAAGGGGACACAGCCTCAAGCTGTGCCAGGGCAGGTCTAGGCTGGATGTTAGGAGGAAGTTGTTGGCAGAGAGAGTGATTGGCATTGGAATGGGCTGCCCAGGGAGGTGGTGGAGTGGCTGTGCCTGGAGGTGTTGAAGCCAAGCCTGGCTGGGGCACTTAGTGCCATGGTCTGGTTGCTTGGCCAGGGCTGGGTGCTAGGTTGGGCTGGCTGAGCTTGGAGCTCTCTTCCAACCTGCTTGGTTCTATGAATGCCTACTGGAATGGGCTGCCCAGGGAGGTGGTGGAGTCGCCGTCCCTGGAGCTGTTCAAGGCAGGATTGGACGTGGCACTTGGTGCCATGGTCTAGCCTTGAGCTCTGTGCTAACGGCTTGGACTTGATGATATATGAGGTATCTTCCAACCTTGGTGATACTGTGAATGAAAATGTGGTAATTTCTGTGTTTTATGTGCTGCTTAGGGGTCCTACTTGGCATGTTCAGGTTTGAGATATTGTAGACATGAGTGGTCCCACCTAAACTCGAATCAAAGCTCAGGACTCCCTGGGAAATACCTTCTCACAGAAGGTAAGTGTGCTCTAGACTAATGATAGTTACAGGTAGCTTTGAATATTTCCTTCTTTTGATAATTCATGAAGTTCAAGTTAATTGTAATGCCCCTTTTGAGTCAGTGCTAAGTTCACATCATCTTAGTCATCTCATGGTGCTCTATTCTACTCCCCTTTTATGCTTTGCCCTCTTAAGTCTGGCAGTGTCTTAAGTGGCCAAAAATGAGGGGTATAAAAATTCTCTCTCAAACCCAGAGGTGAAGTTAAAACTTGTCTTTGGATCATGCTGAGAGGAACACAGTCCTGAGGCTGCTAAACTTTAGTAAGCTGTTAAACCAGCTATTAACAACTTGTAGGTAGAACCTGAACTTGTACCTGATGCTGTCTGGGTCTTTGTGTCTGTTTCATCTGAATTTTGCCTTTTTCAGGTTTCTCAAGTCTGTCTGTTGTGAGCCTGTGTGATAAATGTCTGGAGTAAAGAGAGTTCCTTGTGAATTGCTTGGTCTCCAGGTATGTAGTGTGAAAAGGATTATCAGATGTTTTAGATTGCTTTCTGTATGGAATGAAGTTCAGGTAATCCTTACCAGAAAAAGGAAGGAAACAAAAATTGATTTGAACTCATCCAAATAGGAAAAAAAACTGAGGGAGGTTTAGGATGATGGATCCCTTCTTTCTAACACTTATTCCAGTCTGCCTGGTCCTCTGGGATGGAATCCACATGAGTAGTATGGGGAAGGGAAAAGCTGTCCTCTAGCAATGAAGATACTAGTGTTGAGAAAAGGCTCTGACATGGGGGCTGCTGTCATGGAGGATGTCCATGTAGCTATACTGGTAGATAATAGGCTGAAGATGAGGCAGCAGTGTGCCCAGGTGGCCAAGAGAGCCAATGGCATCCTGGCCTGGCTCAGGAGCAGTGTGGGCAGCAGGACAAGGGAGGTTCTTCTGCCCCTGTGCTCAGCACTGCTCAGGTCACCCCTAAAGTACTGTGTCCAGTTCTGGGCTACTCCATTGAAGAGAGATGTTGAGGTGCTGGAAGGCATTCAGAGAAGGGTGACAAAGCTGGCGAAAAGCCTGGAACACAAACCCTATGAGGAGAGGCTGAGGGAGCTGGGGGTGTGCAGCCTGCAGAAGAGGAGGCTCAGGGCAGAGCTCATTGCTGTCTACAACTACCTGAAGGGAGGCTGTAGCCAGCTGGGGTTGCTCTCTTCTTCCAGACAACCAGCAACAGAACAAGGGGACACAGTCTCAGGTTGTGGCAGGGCAGGTCTAGGCTGGATGTGAGGAGGAAGTTGTTGGTAGAGAGAGTGATTGGCATTGGAATGGGCTGCCCAGGGAGGTGGTGGAGTCACCATCCCTGGGGGTGTTCAGGAAAAGCCTGGCTGGGGCACTTAGTGCCATGGTCTGGGTGATTGGCCAGGGCTGGGTGCTAGGTTGGACTGGCTGATCTTGGAGGTCTCTTCCAACCTGCTTGATTCTATTCTATAACTCTGTCATGTAGGATGTTCATATCACTATAGCTCAGCCCTAAGCCAGTTACTTTTTCTGTGTGCTTGACACTACAAATGAAACAAAACTTCTCCCAGGCACCCAGTAACAGAACAAGATGACACAGCCTCAAACTGCACCAGGGCAGGTTTAGGTTGGATGTTAGGAAGAAGTTCTTCATGGACAGAGTGATTGGCATTGGAATGGGCTGCCCAGGGAGGTGGTGGAGTCCCCATCCCTGGAGGTGTTTAAGAGGAGGCTGGATGAGGCACTTAGTGCCGTGGGTTAGCTAATTAAAAGGGTGAGGTGATAGGTTGGACTGGATGATCTCAGAGGTCTTTTCCAACCTGGTTGATTCTGTGATTCTTTTACAGGGAGGAATCCAACATGTGCAAGGAACTTCAGCCACTAACAAACATCAGCTTACCATGTCCTGAGTGGCTGATCTCTGAATTCACACCAGATGACTTCAGTTACCACCTGCAATGCATTGTGTTGAGAGTGGAATCCAGACAAGCAGTGGCTAAAACAGCACACCTTCAGTGAGCATGCCCAGTCAAATGAACCTCACCATTTGATGAGACATGTTTCTTAACCTGTAATGAGAGGAGAAGGAGGAGGAATGGGTTTAAACTGGCAGAGGGGAGATTGGAGCTGGATGTTAGGAAGAAGTTGTTTGCAGTGAGGGTGGTGAGACACTGGCACAGGTTGCCCAGGGAGGTTGTGGAGCACAGAATCCCCCAATGTGATCTTTGATCACATTGGGGGATTCTGTGCTCCACAACCTCCCTGGAGGTGTTCAAGTCCAGGTTGGATGAGGCCCTGAACAACCTGTTCTAGTGGGAGGTGTCCCTGCCTATGTTGAGAGGTTGGAACTGGATGAGCTTTGAGGTCTCTTCCAACCTAAACCATTCTGTGATTCTAAATGCTGTAATTTATTACAATGCCTGTGTGAATTAAATGGAATAAACCATGAAAGTGCTACCACAAGTTTACATGTTCTGAACTTTTCCTGTTGAAGTGCTCAGCCTAGAAGAGAGACTCCAGGGGGACCTCGGAGCTGCTTGCCAAGAGCTGAAGGGATCCTGCAGGAAGGCTGCAGAGGGACTTTGCATCAGGGGCTCTAGAGACAGGCCAAGGGGGGAATGGTTTGAAGCTGAGGCAGAGCAGGGTTAAGACTGGAGCTGAGGAAGAAGTTGTTGAGTGTGAGGGTGGCGAGAGTCTGGCACAGGCTGCCCAGGGAGGCTGTGGCTGCCTCCTGCCTGGGGGTGAAGGCCAGGCTAGATGAGGCCTTGAGCAGCTGAGTCTAAGAGGTGTCCCTGGGTATGGTGGGGAGATTGGAGTAGATAAATGTCCCTTCCAACATAGGCCATGCTGTGAAGCAACACATGCTAATCCCTAGCCTGGTCTCTGGGCACAGGGCTTGCTTTGTCTTCTGTGCAAAGGTCTAGCAAGAAAAGAAAAGCTTTTCTTTTTCAGTGGGAACAACTGCTGAAAGCCCACATTGGAAACCTCTTCCTTCCCAGAAATTTGAGTTCTGAGGAGCTTGCCAATATCAAGAGTTTATGTGACTCCTGCTTAGTAACACAGATTTATTCTCCCCAGGGTTTCTATTGCATTGTTCACAAGATTCTACAGTTTAGATGCAGGCATTAATTCCAGTTAGGGTTAGGTTTATGACTCATTGTGGCCTTTATTAAATCATACCTATTGATCTTCAGTGGGAAGCCTGAGAGCCAATACTCAGGAATGGCTCCTTCTTGTCCTAGCAATTCCTTTGAGTTGATGGTTAGCTGCCTGCATCTTCCTTACTTTTCCCTGTGCCTTCCCCTAGCGTATCTGAGATTCTTGAGGTCATGCAAAGAGCAAAACAGCAAGGTGAGAACAGAGGCTTGGCACACTTGTATCTAAGGAAGGGTCTGAGGGCATCCCATGTACTCCCCTTGGTTCAGTGCAGGCAGACAGCTCTTAAAGTAGCTTATGAGATGGAAAACTCTCTCTTTCTGGTCAGTAGTAGAGCACATCTCCTCCAAGCTTTCTCCATTTGGTTCCAGGTGCCACTCACCCTGGGTTTTTCCACACATCAATACTTTTGCCTGTCTAAATGGAGGCAAAAGCTGCATCACTTTCACTGATGTGCACTGCTCAAAGAAGACCTTTCCTGCTCAGTGGGCTCTGATGTGAAGATCAGACATTTCCTCTCATGCTTTGGTACTGAAGTTCTACAGCTTTAGCTCCATGCATTAGTACTGAGCACAACACTATAAAACATTTGTGCTCTTTCAGGTGAAGCAGAAAGGTAGAAGGCTCTGAGCAGCCTGATATAGGGTAGGGTGTCCCTGCCCATGGCAAGGGGATTGGAACTAGATGATCCTTGTGGTCCACTTCCAACCCTCACTGATTCTATGATTCTAAGCTGACAACAGTGGCTTTGCCAGCTTCAGATTGTGTTGTATGCTTCTTGTCAGACACAAATGCCACAGTGTGGCCGGCAGAGCAAGGGAGGGGATTCTTCCCCTTTACTCTGCTCTCCTCAGACCCCACCTGCAGTACTGTGTGCAGTTCTGGAGCCCCCAGCACAAGAAGGACATGGAACTGCTGGAGCGGGTCCAGAGGAGAGCCACGAAGATGCTCAGAGGGCTGCAGCAGCTCTGCTATGAGGACAGGCTGAGAGAGTTGGGGCTCTGCAGCCTGGAGAGCAGAAGGCTTCCAGGAGACCTTAGAGTGGCTTTCCAGTATCTGAAGGGAGCCTACAGGAAGGCTGGGGAGGGACTATTGACAAGGTCTGGTAATGTCAGGACGAGGGGGAATGGGTTTGAACTGGCAGAGGGGAGATTTAGACTGGATGTTAGGAGGAAGTTCTTTACAGTGAGGGTGGTGAGACACTGGCACAGGTTGCCCAGGGAGGTTGTGGATGCTTCCTCCCTGGAGGCGTTTAAGGCCAGGCTGGATGAGGCCTTGAGCAACCTGCTCTAGTGGGAGGTGTCCCTGCCTGTGTCAAGGGGTTGGAGCTGGATGATCCTTGAGGTCCCTTCCAACCTAAACCATTCTATGATTAAACTTAAATACACTTCATTAAGATCATCAGCAGGAGCCTAGGAAGAGTGTGCATGAAAAGCAGAGGATGAAAGACTGCTGGAGTTCCAACCTTGGCAGTGCTGAAAGCAGGGAGGCAGTAGGTCATGCAGATCCTTGTTTAATGTAGCAGGTGAGGCTGTTTTATTGCCTTCTCAGTGGCACATTGCACACTAAAGCAGAGGTGCAGTGTGGTTTGTGAGTCAAGAGTGGTTTCCAGGCTTTCTCCTGATCAGTGAGAGGATTACATGAAGATTGTGTTGTACAACTGAATTTCTACAAAAGGAATACAGTAATTGACTCATGCAATTGAATTTGTATAAAGGAATTTGGCTTAGCTTTCATTAGTGCTGCTGCCATTGAGACATTACAGATGATGTAGGATGATGTAGGCTTGAGGCAATGTGGCTGGAGAGCTGCCTGGCAGAAAGGGAGCTGGAGGTTGTAACAGACAGGCAGCTGAAGGTGAGCCAGCAGTGTGCCCAGGCAGCTGAAGGTGAGCCAGCAGTGTGCCCAGGCAGCTGAAGGTGAGCCAGCAGTGTGCCCAGGCAGCTGAATAGGAGCCAGCAGTGTGCCCAGGCAGCTGAATGTGAGGCAGCAGTGTGCCCAGGCAGCTGAATGTGAGCCAGCAGTGTGCCCAGGCAGCTGAATGGGAGCCAGCAGTGTGCCCAGGCAGCTGAAGGTGAGCCAGCAGTGTGCCCAGGCAGCTGAAGGTGAGCCAGCAGTGTGCTCAGGCAGCTGAATGTGAGCCAGCAGTGTGCCCAGGCAGCTGAAGGTGAGCCAGCAGTGTGCCCAGGCAGCTGAATGTGAGCCTGCAGTGTGCCCAGGCAGCTGAATGTGAGCCAGCAGTGTGCCCAGGCAGCTGAAGGTGAGGCAGCAGTGTGCCCAGGCAGCCAAGAAGGCAAATGGCATCCTGGCTGGGATTAAAACTGCTGTGGCCAGCAGGAGCAGGGAGGAGATTGTCCCGTTGGACTCGGCTCTGGTGAGGCCACAGCTTGAGTGTTGTGTTCAGTTTTGGGCACAACCCAAGAGAGATGTGGAGGTGCTGGATGGGTCCAGAGAGGGCAACGAAGCTGGGGAAGAGCCTGAAGAGTAAATCTGATGAAGATCAACTGAGGGAGCTGGGGATGGGTAGTGTGAAACAGAGGAGGCTGAGGGCAGACCTAATTGCTGTGTACAGCTACCTGAAGGGACCTTGTGGAGAGGCTGCTGCTGGGCTCTGCTCACAGGGAATCAAAGACAGAACAAAGCGGAATGGCCTCAAGCTCTGTGTGAGGAGGTTTAGACTGGACATTAGGAAGAAGTTTGTCATGGAGAGAGTGGTCAGGGACTGGAATGAGCTGCCCAGGGAGGTGGTGGAGTCATCCAGCCTGGCTGTGTTTAAGAGTGGTTTGGATGTGGTGCTTGGGGCTATGGTTTAAGGTGAATGTTGTAGAGCAGGGTTCTAGATTGGACTTGGTGATCCTGAGGAGCTTTGCCAACCTGCCTGTGTCTGTGACTCTGTGAAATTCCAATTTCTGTTTGGCTAAAGCATGACCTGTGCCTGAAAAAAAAAGTTGCTTCATGCAGTGTGGAAAGTGAAAGAAAACCAATAACAGCTCTGCAGAAAATAATCTCTGTGAGCTACTCAACAAGACTGCAAACTGTAATGTCCTCAGAGCTTCAGTAATGGATCCTATTAGGTTCACCACTTCTTTGTATTTTTAACTCAACATAAAATACTTACACCAGACTTTACTGCTAAAGTAGCCAGAAGGGAACAAAGCCAAGCAAAGCAGATAGGAGGCTGCAGCCTGACTCCAGAAATAATCTGCTCTTTCCCACACACCCAGACTCAAGATGCTCATTTCAGGTCCAATGTGGCTCAGAGCTGCTGCTGTGCTGTGACACAGCATGGGTTTGTCTTTTCCAGATACTCATGGGCTTGCTCTAAACTTCCCTTCTGGTCTTTCCTGCTGATGTTTCAGTTTGCAGTTTGGTTATGGGCTGTCTGTCCTATGCTGTGTGGGGTGAATGAGGAAAAAAAAGAGAGAGAGAGGAGGAGAAAGAGAGAGAAAGAGAGAGAGAGAGAAAGAGAAGGAAAAGTCTCAAGCTGTGCCAGAGGAGCTCTAGGCTGGATGTTAGAAGTTGTTGGCAGAGAGTGTGATTGGCATTGGAATGGGCTGCCCAGGGAGGTGGTGGAGTGGCCGTGGCTGGAGGTGTTGAAGCCAAGCCTGGCTGGGGCACTTAGTGCCATGGTCTGGTTGCTTGGCCAGGGCTGGGTGCTAGGTTGGGCTGGCTGAGCTTGGAGCTCTCTTCCAACCTGCTTGGTTCTATGATTCTAGGTTGGGCTGGCTGAGCTTGGAGGTCTCTTCCAGCCTGCTTGATTCTATGATTGGGCAAGGCTGAGTGGTAGGTTGAACTGGGTGAGCTTGGAGGTCTCTTCTGACCTGCTTGATACTATGAAGTAGAATCTGAAAAGGCTTGTTGAATTTAGGTGTCTTTAAAACGTCCTAAAATAAGATGTGGAAGCTTAGCTGGAAGTCCCTAAGCTCTGTAAATCCATCTGGTGGATGAGAAGCAGTGGGGGGTAGGTCTTGAAACCCTTTCACTGAAATTCAACTGATCTCTGTTTGCTCCAGCAGAGGTCTGTGCCCTCCACTCCTCTCTGCAAACCTTTTGAGGTTGCTATTCATAACCTCATGCCTCTTCTTTATCCCAGCAGCTCCTCCCACCAGCCCTTGCTACAAGGCCTGAAGGTTTGGTGTTACATAAAGTTGGGTTATTTATGCCATTTCTCACTCATCCTCAGGCTGTTTACCTGAACTCATCCTTGATCATCTCCACCAGGGCATCACAAGTCTCTGCTTTGACTCACACACTTTCCCCAAGCACTGCCTTTGTTTTTTGCTTTAAGAACAGTAATCTTTCTTCTTCCAGATTAGTGATCCATGCTTCTACTGTGGCTTCTGCAGGCTAATTGTTAATTATTCCCTTTCCACCACGTTTATTTAGAGCAATTGCATTATTGCAGCCTGCCTTAAGAGTATGATTCAGTTTCTTCTTCTGTGAGCACAGAGAGAGAGAGAAAAAAATCCCTTGCAATTTGCAAGCAGCACTTTTAAAGTGGTTATAGATTGTGACAGAAGTGCTTTTGTTTCGATTCTGTTGGATTTCTGCATAGCTTATTGCATGTTTTTTATTGCCTTAGCATAGAATCATAGAATCAAGCAGGTTGGAAGGGACCTGTGAGCTCAGCCAGCCCAACCTAGCACCCAGCCCTGGCCAAGCAACCAGACCATGGCACTAAGTGCCCCAGCCAGGCTTGGCTTCAACACCTCCAGGCACGGCCACTCCACCACCTCCCTGGGCAGCCCATTCCAATGCCAATCACTCTCTCTGCCAACAACTTCCTCCTCACATCCAGCCTAGACCTGCCCTGCCACAGCTTCAGGCTGTGTCCCCTTCTTCTGCTGCTGGCTGCCTGGCAGCAGAGCCCAACCCCACCTGGCTACAGCCTCCCTGCAGGGAGCTGCAGGCAGCAATGAGCTCTGCCCTGAGCCTCCTCTGCTGCAGGCTGCACACCCCCAGCTCCCTCAGCCTCTCCTCACAGGGCTGTGCTCCAGGCCCCTCCCCAGCCTTGCTGCCCTTCTC
>WAAF01011418.1:19554-37356 GCA_013400475.1 Tricholaema leucomelas
CTTCTAAACTGGGGGGCCCAGAACTGGACACAGTACTCAAGGTGTGGTCTGACCAGTGCAGAGTACAGGGGCAGAATGACCTCCCTGCTCCTGCTGACCACACCATTCCTGATGCAGGCCAGGATGCCACTGGCTCTCTTGGCCACCTGGGCACACTGCTGGCTCATGTTCAGGCAGGTATCAATCAGCACCCCCAGATCCCTCTCTGTCTGGCTGCTCTCCAGCCACTCCGACCCCAGCCTGTAGCTCTGCATGGGGTTGTTGTGGCCAAAGTGCAGCCCCTGGCACTTGGAGCCATTGAACACCATCCCCTTGGACTCTGCCCATCTGTCCAGGTGGTCGAGGTCCTGCTGCAGAGCCCTTCTGCCCTCCAGCCCAGCCACATCTGCCCCCAGACTGGTGTCATTCTACACTTTTATTAAGTTGCATTAAAAAAAAAGAAAAGCCCAAACCAACAAACCAAACCAAATTTCTTCATTGCCTTTAGCTTCTTTGGATTTCACTCTTAGCAGAGGTACTTTGAGAACCACCCCATGGGTTAGTATAGGTTGGGGACTGACCTGTTGGAGAGCAGTGAAGGGGGAAAAGGTTCTGGGGGTCCTAGTGGGTGGGTGGTTGACTATCAGCCAGCAGTGTGGCCAAAGCCATTCTGCTATGGACTAGAAAGGCTGTGGTCAAGAGAAGTTCTCCACTGCCTCTACTCTGCCCTGGTGAGGCTGCATCGGGAATATTGTGTCCAGTTCAAGGCCCCTTAGTTCAAGAAGAACCTCAGGGAACTCCTTGAAAGACTTTAGCACAGAGCTGCAAAAATGATGAAGGCAATGGAATATCTTCTTCATGGGGAGAGCCTGACAGAGCTGGGGCTATGCTTCTTGGAGAGGAGAAGCCTGAGGCTGACCTCATTCATGCTGGTAAAGATGTGCAGGGTGAGTGCCAAGGGAATGGAGCCAGGCACTGCTTGGTGATGTTCAGTTCAGTGTTCCATAGAATCATAGATTCAAGCAGGTTGGAAGAGACCTCCAAGCTCATCCAGTCCAACCTAGCACCCAGCCCTATCCAGTCAACCAGACCATGGCACTAAGTGCCTCATCCAGGCTTTGCTTCAACACCTCCAGGCACAGTGACTCCACCACCTCCCTGGGCAGCCCATTCCAATGCCAATCACTCTCTCTGACAACAACTTCCTCCTAACATCCAGCCTAGACCTCCCCTGACACAGCTTGAGACTGTGTCCCCTTGTTCTGTTGCTGCTTGTCTGGCAGAAGAGACCAACTCCTACCTGTCTACAGCCTCCCTTCAGCAGTGAGGTCTGCCCTGAGCCTCCTCTTCTGCAGGCTGCACACCCCCAGCTCCCTCAGCCTCTCCTTATAGGGTTTGTGTTCCAGGCCCCTCATCAGCTTTGTCACCCTTCTCTGGACACCTTCCAGCACCTCAACATCTCTCTTGAATTGAGGAGCCCAAGACTGGACACAGTACTCAAGGTGTGGCCTGACCAGTGCTGAGCACATGCTGTGATGGTTTGGGTGTTCCCCACCCCCNAGTTCAGCCAGCAGCCTCAGCTCCCCAGCAGGCAAGGAGAAGAGAACAGCCCAGAACGAAGTGCCCAAGCAAAGTGCCCTAATCTTTGTTTTGTCTTTCTTTGTACACATCTCAGCAAGACTGTGAGGGAAGTAGACCTCACCATTGTTTTCATTTCTCAGCCTATCATCTAGTTCTTCTCACCAAAACATTCTAGCTAGGCTCAAACTAGACACATGGGCAGAAGAACCTCCCTTGTCCTGCTGGCCACACTGCTCCTCATGCAGGCCATGATGCCATTGCCTCTCTTGGCCACCTGGGCACACTGCTGCCTCATCTTCAGCTCCTCTATCCCAGCACTCCCAGGTCCCTCTCTGCCTGGCTGCTCTCAGCCACTCTGTCCCCAGCCTGTAGTGCTGCTTGGGGTTGTTGTGGCCAAAGTGCAGAACCCTGCACTTGGCCTTGACCAATCTCATCCCATTGGCCTCTGCCCACCCATCCAGCCTGGCCAGGTCCCTCTGCAGGGCTCTCCTACCCTCCAACAGCTCCACACCTGCTCCTAGCTTGGTGTCATCTGCAAACTCACTGCTGCTGGACTCAATCCCCTGGTCCAGGTCATCAATAAAGATGTTGAACCTTTAGGGCCATAATTAGGTTGTAAAATATTTTCTACCTAGCCTGTATGCCAGCTCTCAGGCTGGCAAAGAGAAAAATGTAGAAGACTGAGAGACACTGTTTAATTAAACTCCATTTCCCCAAATATGGTTCCTAATGAAACTACTGACAGGCAGTTAAACATAGTGACATGAGCCAATAAAATGCTGGAGCCTGCTCATTTTCAAATATTCAATTAAACCTGACCTGCTGTCAGCTAATTCATGCTTACTGGAAAATCTAATTATGTCAAATAATGATTATGTTAAATCCAGAGTTTTTGCTTGCACACAGCACTTAACTCTCCCTCCCTTCACCCTGCCCCTCTCTCCCTCAAGCTGGAGAGATGACTACAAAGCAGAGAGTGGCTCAGTTACCTGCAAACCAGGGCTGAAAGGGAGGCATAAACAGAAGAACCCAGTCACAGAATAAACCAGGTTGGAAAAGACCTTGAAGATCATTGTATCTAACCTATCACCCAACACCTTCCAATTAACCAGAGCATGGCACTAAGTGCCTCAGCCAGCCTCTTTTTAAACACTTATCATAGAATCATAGAATGGTTTGGGCTGGAAGGGACCTCAAGGATCATCCAGCTCCAACCCCCTGCCATAGGCAGGGACACCTCCCACTAGAGCAGGCTGCTCAAGGCCTCATCCAGCCTGGCCTTGAACACCTCCAGGGAGGAAGCAGCCACAACCTCCCTGGGCAACCTGTGCCAGTGTCTCACCACCCTCACTGTAAAGAACTTCCTCCTAACATCCACTCTAAATCTCCCCTCTGCCAGCTTAAACCCATTCCCCCTCGTCCTGACATTCCCAGACCTTGTCAATAGTCCCTCCCCAGCCTTCCTGTAGGCTCCCTTCAGATACTGGAAAGTATCTTCTGAGGATAGAGACTCCACCACCTCCCCAGGCAGCCCATTCCAATGCCAATCACTCTTTCTGCATAGAACTTCCTAATATGCAGCCTGAACCTGCCCTGGCACAGCTTAAGGCTGTGTCCTCTTGTTCTGTCACTGGGTGCCTGGCAGAAGAGACAGAATGTCTTAGAGTGGCAAAGAGCTTCAAGCTCATCGAGTCCAATCATTAATTTCACACTGACAAGTCCTTGACCAAACCAAACCCCTCAGCACAACATCTCATCACTATGAATCACTGTGCTTGGAAAGCACCACTAGGATCAGCCAGTCCAACCTTCATCCCAGCAGCCTTCATCACTAGACCATAGCCTCAAGCACCACAGCCACTCTCCTTTTAAATACCTCCAGGGATGGTGACTCCACCACCTCCCTGGGCAGCCTGTTCCACTGCCTGACCACTGCTCAGCAAAGAGCTTCCTGCCAACATCCAACCTAAACCTCCCCTGATGCAACTTGAGGCCATTTCCTCTTGTCCTATCATTAGTTATTCAGCCTCACTACAACCTCCCTTCAGGTAGTTGTAGACAGCAATGAGGTCTGCCCTGAGCCTCCTCTTCTGCAGGCTGCACACCCCCAGCTCCCTCAGCCTCTCCTCACAGGGCTGTGCTCCAGGCCCCTCACCAGCTTCATTGCCCTTCTCTGGACACCTTCCAGCACCTCAACATCTCTCTTGAATTGAGGAGCCCAGAACTGGACACAGCACTCAAGGTGTGGCCTGACCAGTGCTGAGCACAGGGGCAGAAGAACCTCCCTTGTCCTGCTGGCCACACTGCTCCTGAGCCAGCCCAGGATGCCATTGGCTCTGCTGCCCACCTGGGCACTGCTGCCTCATCTTCAGCTGCTCTCTACCAGCACCCCCAGATCCCTCTCTGCCTGTCTGCTTTCCAGCCACTCTGTCCCCAGCCTGTAGTGCTAGAAAGATGACAAAACACAATCTCAGCACTAAAGAGATTTTTCACCAGGGGAAGCCACTTCATCAAACATTTATTTTTTCTTTTTAAAGCTGCTGAACAAGGAAAAAAAAAATCAGATTTTATGACCTAGCCAGAATGAAAATGAAACTTTTGCTTGTTAACTGTCTTCAAAATTGCAGGCATTTCACCTCTCTAGCAAAGAGGTACTGAGAAATGCCTAAATAGGATTGAGCAGGGTAGGGATTTTGAGTGAAACCCCTGATAATCCTTAATTGTTTCATTTTATGGCCTAAGTTCCATTTTTCAGTGAGGCTTTAGCCAATGCAACTGCATCATTTAAGAACACAGAATCATAGAAGCACAGAAACATCCAGGTTGGCAAAGCCCCTTAGGATCACCAAGTCCCACCAACAACCTTACTCTACAAGATTCATCTTAAACCATATCCTTAAGCACCATACCCGAAAGGTCAAGAAGAATTCTTCCAAACCCTTGATTTTTCCTTGATGTTTTCCACCATAAAAGCATCCTGCAGAAATTTCCTGAGAGATGTTGTGTGAATAGAATAGAATAGAATAGAATAGAATCAACCAGGTTGGAAGAGACCTCCAAGCTCATCCAGTCCAACCTAGCACCCAGCCCTAGACAATCAACCAGACCATAGCACAATGGTTGCAGAATGCCACATTGAGGACTAGAAAACCTTGAATGGTTTGAACAGGCATAAGGAAGACAAGGATTAGATGGTCCTGCCTGATGATTAAGGTCAGGAATGAGGAGTGGGAAGACATCAAAATGACAAAAAATAGCATGTAAGATTATGGTGGGAAGAGTCAGATCTCAGGTTGTGCCAGGGCAGGTCTAGGCTGGATGTTAGGAGGAAGTTGTTGGCAGAGAGAGTGATTGGCATTGGAATGGGCTGCCCAGGGAGGTGGTGGAGTCACCATCCCTGGGGGTGTTGAAGCAAAGCCTGGATGAGGCACTTAGTGCCATGGTCTGGTTGATTGGACAGGGCTGGGTGCTAGGTTGGACTGGCTGAGCTTGGAGGTCTCTTCCAACCTGGGTGATTCTATGAGGTCACAAGCCAAGAACTTATCAGTCAGAAAGTGACTGTTTTAAAGAGGCTCATTGCTCAAGTATGAATGTGGTCACATCTGCAACCTCTGTGATAGACAGAGAGTGAAAGACCCAGGAGGCCTGTGTGAAGCCTGAGGATATGATGCTTCTGACAACACCTCTACTGAGACTCACACCTGTGACTGATAAAACAGCTCTGCCTCTTTAGGTGACAATTTATTCAGCTCTCACCTTATCTGAATTACATTTCATAGAATGGCTCAGGCTGGAAGGGACCTCAGAGACCATCTACTCCAGCCTCCCTGCCATGGGCAGGGACATCTCTCTTCTAGACTGAGCCTCATCCAGGCTTTGCTTGAATACCTCCAGGGACAGTGACTCCACCACCTCCCTGGGCAGCCCATTCCAATGCCANTTGGAATCCTCTGGACTGGCTCCAACACTTCCATGTCCTTCTTGTGTTGGGGGCTCCAGAACTGCACACAATGCTCCAGGTGGGGTCTGAGGAGAGCAGAGCCAAGGGGCAGAATCCCCTCCCTTGCCCTGCTGCCCACACTGCTCTTGCTGCAGCCCAGCACAGGGTTGCTGTCTGGGCTACACTCACACTGCAGGCTCATGTTGAGCTTTTCATCATCCAAATTCTGATAGAGCCCCTTCTAAATATGTGATAAGCAAATGTTACTACCAATGGATTACTCCACACCAAAATTACTGTATTGAGACTTTTTTGCCTCTATTTAAAACAAGAAAACCTTTTTCAGTTTCCACACAGAGGATCATATCGAGGTGCTGCTGTTCCTCATTCTTCAGTGTTAAAAGAGCTTTGATTATGGTTTGGAATAGTCAGTAGTTGTAGCAGTATGTTGTGTCACTTTCACATCACTCTGTTCTTTGCAAGGACAATTTAATTGTGGTTGGAAAGCTATGACTTGGAGAGAGACCTTGGGGTATTGGTTGACAGTTGACTGAGTATGAGCCAGCAGTGCCCAGGTGGCCAAGACAGCCCCTGGCATCCTAGCCTGGATTAAAAACACAGTGCCCAGCAAGGACAGGGAGGTGATGGTCCTCCTGTGCTCAGCAGTGCTGAGGTCACACCTCAAGTGTTGTGAGCAGTTCTGGGTGCCTTGCTCCAGGAAGGACATTGAGGTGCTGGAGCTTGTCCAGAGAAGGGCAATGAGGCTGTAGAAGGACCTGAAGCACCTGGGCTGTGAGGAGGGGCTGAAGGAGATGGGAGTGTTCAGCCTGCAGAAGAGAAGGCTGAGTGCAGACCTCATTGCTCTCTGCAGCTCCCTGAAAGGAGGTTGGAGTGAGGAGGCAGCAGCCTCTGCTCCTTGGTAGCAAGGGACAGGAGCAGAGGAAGTGATTCCAAGCTGCACCAGGGGAGGTTCAGGATGATGCTAGGAAGTATTTCTTCCCAGAGGGAGTTCTCAAACATTGGAATGGTCTGCCCAGGGCAGTGCTGGAGTCACCATCCCAGAGGTATTTAATCAGCTGTGAAGCTGGCACTTAGGGACATGGTTTAAGATTGACCCTAAAGTGGTTTGAAGGTTGGGCTGGATGAGCTTTGAGGTTTCTTCCAACTGGATGTATTCTGAGATCCTGTGCTTCTGTATCTCAGTGATTTTAGCATTTGCATGCTCAGTCATATTTGCTGCATCATAGCACTGACAAATACATTCAGCTTACAAATGTGTCCAGTTCTGGGCTCCTCGTTGTGCCAGGGCAGGTCTAGGTTGGATGTTAGGAGGAAGTTGTTGTCAGAGAGAGTGATTGGCATTGGAATGGGCTGCCCAGGGAGGTGGTGGAGTCACTGTCCCTGGAGGTGTTCAAGCAAAGCCTGGATGAGGCACTTAGTGCCATGGTCTGGTTGATTGGCTAGGGCTGGGTGCTAGGTTGGACTGGATGAGCTTGGAGGTCTCTTCCAGCCTGCTTGATTCTATTCTATTCTATTCTATTCTATTCTATTCTATTCTATTCTATTCTATTCTATTCTATTCTATTCTATTCTGTTCTATTCTAAATATGGAACACAGAACATCTTTATTCCAGCTAATGCACTCCTTAAGTTCAGTTTCCATTTGAAACAGGACCTGGGCTAGCATCCCCTGCCTTCATCTATCACTGCTGATGGCTACATTTTAACTCCTTGGTCAAGCTCAACAAGATTTGACACCAGAGTAAGAATCTCAGAAAGACAAAAGTTCCTGTCCTGTCTATGAAAAGTGGCAGGCTGAGCCAAATGAAGAAGCCCAAATTAATTTTGCAGGATGGGGAAGGCAAATTGAATTCAGTGCCTACATCCAGTCACTTTGAAAAGTCATTCTGTGAATTAGCTGCCAGCTGGCCCATTCAGCACAGGGACACAACCAAACAAACCACAGCAAATAACAACTTTTACCCAGCAATTTTATTATATCTATATAGTATATAAGGAAAAAAAAACTAATCAGAAATAGGTTGGCAATTTTTCCTTACTGAAAGACAAATAAATGAATCAATAAATGTGTTTCCTGATGGAACTATAAGTAAATAAATAAACCCAGACAGTGTCTTGGACTGCAACAAGAGCAGTGTGGCCAGCAAGGCAAGGGAAGGGATTTTTCCTCCCCTTTACTCTTGTCAGACCCTACCTGGAGTCCTGTGTTTTTTGTTGTCACTCTGTGCTGGGTGGCTGTTTGCTGTGGAGGGTCTGTGGAACTGGTTGTCACTCTGTCCTGGGTGGCTGTTGCTCAGTCTTTTGCTGTCTTTGTGACTCTAGTAGAGTACATGAAAGAATACACTGCACATGGAGGCTGCCACTTCCTATTCCTTATGGAACTAGATCTTCTTTGAGGTCCTTTCCAACCTAAACCAGACTATGATTCCATGGTTTGAGGACCTCTGCTCTTGTCAGACAGCACCTTGGGTACTGTGCAATGTTCTGAAGCCCCCAACACAAGAAGGACATGGAACTGTTGGAGACAATCCAGAGAAGGTGAAGTACTGTTTGCAGTTCTGGAGCCCCCAACACAAGAAGGACATGGAACTGTTGGAGACAATCCAGAGTAGGTGAAGTACTGTTTGCAGTTCTGGAGCCCTCAACACAAGAAGGACATGGAACTGTTGGAGCCAGTCCAGAGAAAGTGGAGTACTGTGTACAGTTCTGAGCCCCCAACACAAGAAGGACATGGAACTGTTGGAGCTAGTCCAGAGTAGCTGGAGTACTGTGTGCAGTTCTGGAGCCCCCAGCACAAGAAGGACATGGAACTGCTGGAGCGGGTCCAGAGGAGAGCCACGAAGATGCTGAGAGGGCTGCAGCAGCTCTGCTCTGAGGACAGGCTGAGAGAGTTGGGGCTCTGCAGACTGGAGAAGAGAAGGCTTGGAGGAGACCTTAGAGTGGCTTTGCAGTATCTGAAGGGAGCCTACAGGAAGGCTGGGGAGGGACTATTGACAAGGTCTGGGAATGTCAGGACGAGGGGGAATGGGTTTGAACTGGCAGAGGGGAGATTTAGACTGGATGTTAGGAGGAAGTTCTTTCCAGTGAGGGTGGTGAGACACTGGCACAGGTTGCCCAGGGAGGCTGTGGATGCTTCCTCCCTGGAGGTGTTTAAGGCCAGGCTGGATGAGGCCTTGAGCAGCCTGCTCTAGTGGGAGGTGTCCCTGCCTATGGCAGGGGGTTGGAGCTGGATGATCCTTGAGGTCCCTTCCAACCTAAACCATTCTATGATTCTATGATTCTAAGTTCAGAGCCAACCATCCTCAGCTATGTTTAACTCCTCTATGGATGTTCTGATGCCTGCCAAGAAGCTGAGTCCTGCAGGATTTGTGCTAGTGGGACATTAACAGCACCTCCCTTTGCTAGAGCTGCCCATTTTCACGACCTCTCTGTGAGAAAGACATCCTGGAGGCTTGTAGCTTTTAAATTAACTTGAAATTGGATTGTAGGTTGAAGTGCTTAGTCTGTAACAAAGCATGGAGGTGAGGAATGCCTGTGTTTCAACAGGGGCATCACCAAACTAAAGGAGCTTAATAGAAGACATCTGCTTAGCAGGTTCAGAGAGCTTCTCCTGCTTCTCTACTCTGCCCTGGCGAGGCCACATCTGGAATACTGTGTCCAGTTCTGGAGCCTTCAGGTTCAATAAGGACCTTGGATAACTACATGAAAGAGTTCAGCACAGAGACACAAAGATGATGGAGTGGAACATCTGCCTGATAAAGGAGATGTGTCCCTTTAACTTGGAGGAGACTGACAGCTGACCTCACTCATGTTTATAAAGATATGGAATCATAGAATCAGTCAGAGTTGGAAGGGACCACAAGAATCATCTAACTCCAAACCCCTGCCATAGGCAGGGACACCTCACATTAGATCAGGCTGTCCAGATCCTCATCTAGCCTGGCCTTAAACACCTCCAGGCATGAGGCTTCTACCACCTCCCTGGGCAAACCATTCCAGGCTCTCACCACCCTCATGCTGAAGAACTTCTTCCTAACATCCAGTCTGAATCTACTCATTTCCAGCTTTGTTCCATTTCCCCTTAGTCCTATCATACCTGACAGCCTAAAAAGTCCCTCCCCAGCTTTCTTGTAGGCCCTCTGAAGATATTGATAGCCACAATAAGGTCTTCTGGGAGCCTTCTTCTCTCCAGACTGAACAGCCCCAACTCCCTCAGTCTCTCCTCATACGAAAGGAAGTGTTGGGAAGATGGAGCTCAGGCTCAGCTCAGTGATGCCCAATGTTAGGAGAAGGGGCAATGGGTGCAAGCTGGACCAGAGGCAGTTCCAATAGAACATAAAGGAAATATTTTTCCCTGTGGGGGTGACAAATCCCTGGAGAACAGGTCCCCAGAGAGGTGGTAGAGACTCCTTCTCTAGACACTTTCAGGATCAATCTGGATTCATTCCTGTGTGACCTGCTCTGGGCAGCCCTGCTTTGGCAGGGCTGTTGGACTTGATCTCTAGAGGTCTGCTCTGTGATTGAACAATTAGTGAATATGTCACAGAAGAACAGAATTAACCAGGTTGGAAAAGACCTCTGAGATCATCGAGTCCAACCTTTCACCTAACACCTTCTAATTAACTAAACCCTGCTACTGAGTGCCTCAATCCAGCCTCATTTTAAACACCTCCAGGGATGGTGACTCCACCACCTCTCCAGGCAGCCCATTCCAATGGGCAATAACTCTTGCTGTGAAACAAAAAGGATCTCTTCATTGCATCCTGCAACAACACTTATAAAGCATCTTTTCAATATTATCCAGTACAAGTTCAGCTAAAAACTCAGTAAGCAGAAGAAAAAAAGAATCAAAGTGGTTTCTGCTGGGCTGAAAAATAGGTTAGTGTCACATCCCTACTACTTTCTCAGAACCAGAACATTTAGAATGGGAGGAAATGAGCTTAAGTTGTGCTAGGGGAGATTCAGGTTGGGTGTTAAGAAAGCATTTGTTATTGAAAGTGTGCTGAGGTATTGGAACAGGCTGCCCAGGAGTCACCATCCTTGAGGACATGGCAATTTGGGACGTAGTTTAATGGCCATGTTGGTGTTAGGTTGATGATTGGGCTCAGTGATCACAGAATCACAGAACATTAGGGGTTGGAAGAGACCTTGAATGATCATCCAGTCCAATCCCCTCTGCCAGGCTAGGGTCACCTAGAGCAGATTACACAAGAATGTGTCTGGGTGAGTTTTGAATGTCTCCAGCAAAGGAGACTCCACAACCTCTCTGAGCAGCCTGTTCCAGTGTTTTGCCATCCTCACAGTGAAAACGTTTTTCCTTTTAGCCTGAAGAGGAGGCTCAGGGCTGGCCTCATTGCTGTCTACAACTACCTGAAGGGAGGTTGTAGCCAGGTGGGGTTGGGCTCTTCTGCCAGGCAACCAGCAACAGAACAAGGGGACACAGCCTCAAGTTGTGCCAGGGGAGGTCTAGGCTGGATGTTAAGAGGAAGTTCTTGATAGAGAGTGATTGGCATTGGAATGGGCTGCCCAGGGAGGTGGTGGAGTCATTGTTCCTGGAGGTATTCAAGCAAAGCCTGGATGAGGCAAAGTCTAGAAGAGAGATAGAATCATAGAATCATAGAATCATAGAATGGTTTAGGTTGGAAGGGACCTCAAGGAGCATCCAGCTCCAACCCCCTGCCATAGGCAGGGACACCTCCCACTAGAGCAGNGGAGTGAGAGTGATGCTTCCTCCCTGGAGGTGTTTAAGGCCAGGCTGGATGAGGCCTTGAGCAGCCTGCTCTAGTGGGAGGTGTCCCTGCCTATGGCAGGGGGTTGGAGCTGGATGATCCTTGAGGTCCCTTCCAACTTAAACCATTCTATGATTCTAAAGTGAGACTTGGTGCCATGGTCTGGTTGACTGGACAGGGCTGGGTGCTAGGTTGGGCTGGATGATCTTGGAGGTCTCTTCCAACCTGCTCGATTCTATGATTCTATTCTACGGTCACATGGAACCTTCTATGCTCCAGCTTGCACCCATTGCCCTTTCTCTTCCAACCTTAATGATCCTATGATTGCTTAAGTGAACCTGCTTCTGGCTTAGGGCTCTTAAATACACTCATCATCATCTGCTGCACGAGGGCTCAGCTCACACTGCTTACATTTAAGCAGAGCCTCAAAGGATTTGCCAAGTAAAAACAGACCCAAATGGACCTAAATGAACAATTGTATTTATGTGCCTGCTCATAGACACGAGGGCCAGGACTGGGCTTGAGACCAGAGGCTTTGAAGTGTTAAGAACAGCAAAGGTAGCTTGGTGAAGCTTCTCCAGATAGCCCAGAATAGATGCGAAGGCTATCAGCGTGAAACAAAGTGCTCAAGCTACCAGCCTGAAAATGTCACCCACAACAAAAATAAACCTGCTCTGCAATTAACTATATTTAGATGAATTATGTAAAATCAGAAGCAAAATGCTAAGCAGGTCCTTTATAGTGTCTTGAGCTGGGAGTATTTATAGCTCGTTAAGAATTGTATGGTAGCTGTGTATGTGCGTTGGGGTCTTTATTTTGTTCTCCCTTAATCATCCATCCCCCACCCTGGGGAAATAAGGTACTGTGAAGGTCTTGCAGGACCTTCAAGGCCACAAAAAGTCATGCATATGCATTCAGCATAACATATCAGCACCTAGTTTCACACCCTCAGTCTACTCACTGAAACACTTTGCTGCCAAAGGGCTGCGGCTGTGAGTGGGATTTCAAACTCCATCTCTTCTGGGCTTACTCAGCTGGCCCTGGTGTGAAAGAGTTGGTCAGGGGGGGGAAAAAAAAGAACCAACAAATGAGTCACAGATTTATCAGGATAGGCACAAGTCATGTTATAAATAGCTGTTAGGTTTGTGCTTTAAATGCTGGCTGGGAGTGTCTGTCAGTGGGACTTGTTGAAGCTGTCAAAGTCTTCAAGTGTGCTTCGTATTCCTGCCATGGATTAGAATCACAGAATAGGCTGGGTTGGAAGGGACCTCCAAAGGTCCAACCCCCTCTGCACTCAGCAGGGACAGCCTCAACTAGATCAGGTAGCCCACAGCCCTGTACAGCCTCACTTTGAGTATCTCCAGGAATGGGGTCTCTACCATGTCTCTGAGCAACCAGTTCGAGTGTTCCACTACCCTCCTGTTGCAGATCCTGTTCCTAACATCCGATCTCAATCTGCTTTTCTCTGGTTTGAAGCCATTGCCCTTGTCCTGCCACTGCAGGCCTTTGCAAACAGTCTCTCTGCAGCCTTCTTGTAGCCCCTTCAAGTACTGGCAGGCTGCTATTAGGTCTCCCTGGAGCCTTCTCTTCTTCAGGATAAGCAGCCCCAATACCTCAGCCTGTCCTCAAAGCAGAGCTGCTCCAAACTCCTGGTTGTTTTCGTGGCCCTTCTCTGGATCTGCTCCACCAGATCACAGAATCACAGAATCAGAGAATCAACCAGGTTGGAAGAGACCTCCAAGCTCATCCAGTCCAACCTAGCACCCAGCCCTAGCCAGTCAACCAGACCATGGCACCAAGTGCCTCATCCAGGCTTTGCTTCAACACCTCCAGGGACAGCAACTCCACCACCTCCCTGGGCAGCCCATTCCAATGCCAATCACTCTCTCTGACAACAACTTCCTCCTAACATCCAGCCTAGACCTCCCCTGGCACAACCTGAGACTGTATCCCCTTGTTCCTCCTCTACTGAGGGCTCCAGATCTGGATGCAGTACTCCAGATGATGTCTCACCAGAGCAGAGGAGCAGGATGCCCTCTCTCCATCTCTGGCCATGCTGCTTTGGATGCAGCCCAGGCTGCCTTTGCCATCCTGTGCTGCAAGCTCACACTGCCTGCTCATATCCAGCTTCTCCTCCATCAGCACCCCCAACTCCTTTGCCACAGGGCTGCTTTCTCTCACTTCCTCTCCTAGTCTGTATGGCTCCTGAGGGTTGTTCTGGCCCAGACACAGAACCCTGCACTCGTTCTACTTCCCCCAAATTTACAAGCTTAATTGAAACATTTTTTTATCTAGGTTTTGAGCTGCAACTTGATCTTTTGTTTCTAATCCTCCTAATCCTTTCATATTGGCTTCCCAAAGGAGGAAACAACTTTTCTGAGATGGTGAAGATGATTTTTCACATCCTGCAAGCCCTCTACACAATTTCCAGCTATTCAGCAAATGCATAAGCAGGAATTTTACCAAGGAAGGAGCTGTAGCCTTACTGAACATTTAATTAAAATATACCAGGCTGGAACAAGCAATTTTTTTAACTCCAACTTTTTTTTTGCCTCCTAGGAGCATTATTACATTCTAACAACTCAAAGCCTCCATAGAGAACATTTTGTTCAACTCATTTTCTTTTCAGAAGTACTAAACTGGATGTTTATGACAAAATACACAGGGTCACAGGATATTAGAGGTTGGAGGGCACCCAAGGAGATCATTGAGTCCAATCCTCTTGCCAGAGCAGGACCACACAATCTAGCACAGAGCACAGAGGAACACATCCAGACAGGCCTTGAAAGTCTCCAGAGAACTGAGACTGACAGATGATTTATCACAGGCTCACAGGATATTAGGGGTTGGAAGGGACCTGAGGAGATCATCGAGTCCAACCCCCCTGCCAGAGCAGGACCACGCAGTCTAGCACAGATCACAGAGGCTTTGAAAGTCTCCAGAGAAGGAGACTCCACAACCTCTCTGGGCAGCCTGTGCCAGTGCTCTGTGACCCTTACAGTAAAGAAGTTCCCCCTTGTGTTGAGGCAGAACCTCTTTTGCTGCAACTTACACCCATTGCTCCTTGTCCTGTCCCAGGGAGCAGTGAGCAGAGCCTGTCCCCCTGCTCCTGACCCCCAGCCCTCAGATATTGATAAGCATTGATTAAATCCCCTCTCAGTCTTCTCTTCTCCAGACTAAGCAGCACCAGGTCCCTTAGCCTCTCCTCATCAGGCAGTGCTCCAGTCCCCTCATCATCCTCCTAGCCCTCATTGGACCCTCTCCAGCAGATCCCTGTCCCTCTTCAACTGGGGAGCCCAAAACTGAACAGAGTATTCAAGATGAGGTCTCAGCAGGACAGAGTAGAGTGGAAGGAGAACCTCCCTTGATCTGCTGGACATACTCCTCCTGATACACCACAAGATCTCATTGGCCTTCTTGGCCACAAAGCCACATTGCTGTGCCATGGATGTTCTCCATCAGCACTCCCAGGTCCCTCTCCACAGGGCTGCTCTCCAGCAGATCACCTCCCAAGCTGTACAGGTGCAGTTAATTGTTCCTCCCCAGGTGCAGGACTCTGCACTTGTCCTTGTTGAACCTCACCTGGTTCCTCTGTGCCCAGCTCTCAGTCTGTCCAGGTCTCTCTGGATGGCTTCACAGCCTTCAGCTGGATCAGCCAAGCCTCCCAGCTTGGTCTCATCAGCAAACTTGCTGAGCAGACTCTGTCCCTCCCTTTTTTTTTGTTCCTATTTCTGACTCACCTTTTTTATGGCAGAATTTAGGTAAGAGGGGAAGGGGGTGGGGGGGGGAAATCAACTGGTGAATTTTCAGAAAGGCATAAGAATAAAGGAAAAACCTTTAAGAGCATGCACATGGGAGCTAAAAATAGAGTAAAAGAAAAGGAATGAAACGAAGTCAGGTTGCAGAACAAGAAGAACAACATTCACCTGGAGTCCAGAAAAGTCTCTTTTAGTTTTAAGCAGGCAATGAGGCAGAGCAGCCATGTCAATCCACATGTCATATATCCAAGTTATTTCCATGTGAGCTATAGTTCCAGTTCAGAGAATGGTAAACATCATAGAATGGCTTAGGTTGGAAGGGACCTTAGAGATCATCTACTCCAACCACTCTGCCATGGGCAAGGACAGCTGTTTGAAATCATGAAGTGGCACTGAATCTTTTCTGTCATTACTGCTCTGGTTTGCATCAATCAGAGCCAAAAAGCTCCTGCACTTCAGTACATTAAGCCACAGGATGCCACAGATTTTATCCCAAGTCCCCACTCCACTGAAAGGCTGAAAGAGCAAACACCTTTCAAAGCCTAACAGCTGTCTCAGCTGGGAGTGAGAGGCAAATCATCGAATTGGAGAATTGTGAGGGCTTGAAGGGACCTTAAGGATCATCCAGTTCCAATCCCCCTGCCATGTCCAGGGACACTTCATGCAAGAGTCATAGAATAGCATCATAGAATGGTTCAGGTTGGAAGGGACCTCAAGGCTCATCCAGTTCCAATCTCCCTGCCATGGGCAGGGACACTTCATGGAAGAGTCATAGAATAGCATCATAGAATGGTTCAGGTTGGAAGGGACCTCAAGGCTCATCCAGTTCCAATCTCCCTGCCATGGGCAGGGACACTTCATGGAAGAGTCATAGAATAGCATCATAGAATCATAGAGTCATAGATTGGTTTAGGTTGGAAGGGCCCTCAAGGCTCAACCAGTTCCAATCTCCCTGCCATGGGCAGGGACACTTCATGGAAGAGTCATAGCATAGCATCATAGAATCATAGAGTCATAGATTGGTTTAGGTTGGAAGGGCCCTCAAGGCTCAACCAGTTCCAATCTCCCTGCCATGGGCAGGGACACTTCATGGAAGAGTCATAGCATAGCATCATAGAATCATAGAGTCATAGATTGGTTTAGGTTGGAAGGGCCCTCAAGGCTCAACCAGTTCCAATCTCCCTGCCATGGGCAGGGACACTTCATGGAAGAGTCATAGCATAGCATCATAGAATCATAGAGTCATAGATTGGTTTAGGTTGGAAGGGCCCTCAAGGCTCAACCAGTTCCAATCTCCCTGCCATGGGCAGGGACACTTCATGGAAGAGTCATAGCATAGCATCATAGAATCATAGAGTCATAGATTGGTTTAGGTTGGAAGGGCCCTCAAGGCTCAACCAGTTCCAATCTCCCTGCCATGGGCAGGGACACTTCATGGAAGAGTCATAGCATAGCATCATAGAATCATAGAGTCATAGATTGGTTTAGGTTGGAAGGGCCCTCAAGGCTCAACCAGTTCCAATCTCCCTGCCATGGGCAGGGACACTTCATGGAAGAGTCATAGCATAGCATCATAGAATCATAGAGTCATAGATTGGTTTAGGTTGGAAGGGCCCTCAAGGCTCAACCAGTTCCAATCTCCCTGCCATGGGCAGGGACACTTCATGGAAGAGTCATAGCATAGCATCATAGAATCATAGAGTCATAGATTGGTTTAGGTTGGAAGGGCCCTCAAGGCTCAACCAGTTCCAATCTCCCTGCCATGGGCAGGGACACTTCATGGAAGAGTCATAGCATAGCATCATAGAATCATAGAGTCATAGATTGGTTTAGGTTGGAAGGGACCTCAAAGTTCATCCAGTTCTAACCCCCCACCATAGGCAAGGACACTTCCCACTAGAGCAGGTTGCTTGAGGCCTCCCCTCACCAGGGAGCTGGTGGCATTGTTCATTTTCAAATGCTGCCAGCACTAACAACATTCTCCAAGTGAAAGGGTTCATGAAGTGTGAGACACTTAAGTGCACTCAGGTCTAGTCCTCACCACAGACATAATAATCACTCATACTTTTAATCTGAAACTTGCTTAGCACCTGAAGTTCTTCATGATACATCATTAGGATCACTCCAGCTCTTCAGTTTTCATCTTTTAGAGTGCCAGACACCTCAAATTCTCACTGATTTCACTGGCACAAAGACATCCTTCCCCTCTGAAGCTGCTTGTCTGCTTCCCACACTGCACTGCCTTCTGAAAAGTTGTGCTGGCCTTTAGAACACCCTGAAAAACAATTCTCCAAAGACTGGCTGGAACTTGAAGGAAGCAGAGAGCATCTCTGCCTCTGTAGCTCTTCCTGCTTAGCAAACTTGGGCAGTAATCAGTCAGTGACTTAGCATTAAAAAGGAAAAGGAAGCAGACAACCTGGGTGAATCATCTCAGAGTAAAAAAAAAAGATGCTGCTTTCCCTTAACCTTTAGCTAAAGGTTGGAGACAGAAGAAAGGGCTAGACAGCCAGCATGACTCCCTTCAAAATGAGTTTGAGCAGAGCAATCACCTCACAAGCCTGTCCAGACCTATACAGAGCAACACAGAGTCTAAAATTCACTTAAAGATGAAAATTAGAATATTAGGGGGGGTGGGGAGGAGCAGTGCAGTTAGTTTTTCAAACAAGGGGTTCAGCTTGAGCCACTGTCATCACTGCTGCTAGGCAGCAGCCTATGTTTTTGGAAGGCTGATTCCCTAAGCCAGTATCATAGAGACTAAAATCACACTAGAGCAGGTCACTGAAGGACTCATCCA
>WAAF01011419.1:0-249304 GCA_013400475.1 Tricholaema leucomelas
GGATGATCCTTCGAGGTCACTTCCAGCCCCTGCCATTCTCTGATTCTCTGATGCTGCTGTATGGGTCAAGTCTCATTTCATCTGACCCCAGGCAAGCCTGCTGTCAATGCATGACCTGACTACAGCAAGCCATGCCCTCTGGGGCAAGTGTTGTTTTGGAAACACAAGCCACTCTTTTTTCAGGGCTGGAATGAGAATTTCCACACACATGCTGCTTTCATAACACAGTCCAAATAGAAGGGAGTTGGAATGACAGCAGAGTGGAGGAATTATTTGATATGGCAACAGTAGCAAATCGGAGTTTGGGAATATCCCTATGGCAAGCACCATGAAGCAGTCTGCAGCTGCCTAATGCTCTGCCCACAACCAGAGCAGGGTAGTCACACATAAATCCAATCTCCAACCATGCCCAGAAATCCCATAGGGAAACACGAGCTGACACAGGCCAGCAGTGTGACTGAGAAGCTTCTAAAAAGGACAGCAAATAAGATTTTCATATCCAAGAGTGTTCCTGGGCACTGTTTGGTTTGCTACCATAAATGTAGCCACTCTGTTCCACCTTGCTAAAACCATATTTCCTTGAAAATATCTTTACAGATGCTTCCACCTTCTCCCAAAGCTTTGGTAATAAACAAGCCAATTCATTGCCTGTTATGAGCACTGCTAGACCTGCAAGGATTAACATTTAATAAAATTAATGGAGTGTAGCTGAGATGAAATAATGCATGATCAAATACACAAGAAAAGCCAGAAGTGAGGAGGAGAGAGAAGCTACCAGCACGTTAAACCTGTCATATACTAGGCATTGCTGCATCAATCACAATACTGTTGGGTGAGGGGTGCTGCATTCCCACGTTTCAACACAAATTGCTCAGTTGTACGAGGGATGCTCAGCATCCCTCTGAAGTCAGTGGTAAACATCTCTGGGTGCATTGCACTAGATGTCTCTGTATGTCCCATTTGGCTACTTCCTTCCATCCAGCTGCCTGTAACATGACTCTCAGCACCTGTACCAGGCTGCACTGGAGGTTGTTTCCAGGACACTTGAATTGCTTAGTCATGAACTAATGATCTTTGAAGCCAGTGGGATGCTGAGAGCTCCAGTTTCAAAAGGAGGAGAGTATTCCTTTGAATGGTGCAACATATCACAGTATCACCAAGGTTGGAAGAGACCTCATAGATCATCAAGTCCAAGCCGTTACCACAGAGCTCAAGGCTAGACCACGGCACCAAGTGCCACATCCAATCCTGCCTTGAGAGAACCAGATAGGTTTACTGATAACACAGACAGGAATATGGCCGTTGTCCTATTTTAAAATCCTGTTCCCTTATGGATACTTCCCCTCTGGATGTTAGGCAACCCCCTGCTGTCCACAGGCTTTTCTGAGCAGCTGCATTCACACACAGACAGAATTAACCAGGTTGGAAAAGACCTCTAGGATCATCGAGTCCAACCTACCACCTAACCCTTCTAATTAACTAACACATGGCACTAAGTGCCTCATCCAGTCTCTTAAACACCTCCAGGGATGGTGACTCCACCACCTCCCTGGGCAGCCCGTTCCAGTGCCAATCACTCTCTTTGTGAAGAATACAATCTTTGCTCTTTTCTCAGCCCACATTTCCTTCTTTTTCCCCTAAACCCACAGCACCTGGGTGCTATTGCAGTCTCCTCCCACCCCAGGTGTGACCACTTTGCCCTCCCTGCTTGCTCCCCTTTATAATTGGCCCCAGAGGAGGCAGTAGCCCTAAGCTTGCCCAACTGGGCAGAGGATCCTCCTCCAGTCATCACTGGTGAGTTTCCCACCTTGGTGAGTGCACGCTGGGTGAATGGTGGAGGGGATCAAAGGCCGGGGGGCCTGGTGGCCCCCCGGCTATNTCCTGACTTTGTGAAGCCAGGAAAGGGCAGCAGATGACTGTGGTGCAGCAAAGGATTTTACTCTATTAAGCTGCCTGACAGAGAGGCTTTTACAAATTGTTATCTCAAACCATGAGTGCTTCTGCTTCAACCTGTCCTCATTTTCACATGGACTAAGCAAGCTCCTTTCACACCATTGTGGCTGCAAGCTGCAGTTCTTCAGATGCTCTATGGGTTTGTTGGAAAAGAGATTGATTTGTTTTCATAGAATCATAGACAGGGTTAGGTTGGAAGGGACCTCAAAGCTCATCCAGTTCCACCCCCCCACCATAGGCAGGGACACCTCCCACTAGAACAGGTTGCTCAAGGCCTCATCCAACCTGGCCTTGAACACCTCCAGGGAGGGAGCATCCACAACCTGTGCCAGTGTTTCACCACCCTCACTGGGAAGAGCTTCTTCCTAACATGTAGTTTGAATCTCCCCTCTGCCAGTTTAAACCCTTTACCCCTCATCCTGTCATTACAAGCCCTTGTAAATAGTCACTCCCCAGCCCTCCTGTAGACCCCCTTCAGATACTGTCTCCTGGTGTGGGGATTTGCTTGTGCTAAGCTCCACAGAGCCTGGCTGCCAGTGATGCTCAACACCACTTCTCCAGGGAGTCTGGCTAGAGCTCAGCATAGGAGGAGGAGATGCCCTGCCCCACACACTCCCCCAAAAGGATGTGCAAATCTTCATGCTGGGATCCCACAGGTAGGAGAAAGAGTAGAAAGCTGAGCAAAATTTGTAACTTTGCTTGCTTCTATCAATGAGGTATACTAAGCTAGGGGACGTGTCCAGAGATGGAATGAACATCAAAGTTGTTCCAGGAGTGACATAGGTACTGAATGAGGCATTTCCTAGACTGTGAGGAGCACTTGGTCTCAGGCTATTGAAGGACATCTGACCAGTCCCATATATCTTCTGGGTATATACCATGGCCTGTCATGTAGAGGATATGAATTGGTATGCTTGATTAATACTTTTGGCCTGTTCTTCAGCTGGATAGGTACTATAGGTTTTTTGAAGAGATGCTCTTGTCTTGCATGGAAGTTTATGTTCTCTGCACTTCGTGTTGTGCTCTGGAGGAATGAATCAGTCATATATCTGGAGAAGAGATACTTTGCCAAGTGCTTTGATGCACAGTGTTTTGGGGATATATCATGTGGAAGAAATCCATGTCTGATCTTTTGATGCTCATTCTTTTTCCCCTCTGTGCCCCTTGTTCAGTGAATAAGTACTAATACTTTTCCTGAGCATGAGACTAGTATTCCTCAGAGTCTCTTATACATTATGTTCTTTGTACTGTACATATTCTACATTTCCTGTGAAGGTGTTCTTGCTTCTTATAGCCCTTTGGATAGATGGATAGATTCAATAGTTTCTGTGAAAAATGAGATTTTGTCTCCTATGGCTTCTGGATGGTATCCAAAATCATACTTGTTCACAGACATTGCTTTGATTAACTTCATTGCTTCCCTCCACAGTGAATGGTGCCACATTGCTTGGGCTGGGAAAGGACACCAACTGCAGCAGGCTATAGGTGTCTCCAGGTGCAACAGGAGTGGTCTCCCAAAAGGTCCTTCTGCATCCAGAGCTGTTTGTCTGCAGTGGCAGAGATCAGAGCAGGGTGGTGAATGCCTGCTATATGTGAGGGATGATCCAGTTTTTACCTATTATATGCTGGCTGCAGTGTCCATAATCCCCTGTTTCTAGCTCAGTGTTGTCAGTCATCCACATGATTTTCCAAGTGGAGAGAGGATATGTAACTCAGTGGGCAAGATCACAAATATCACTGCTGTTCTATGAGAACTATGATGTTACCTGGATGTATCGCAACCTTGTCCTGCCATTATGTTTTTGTTTGCTGTTCAGATGGACGAAGACCTGGGAGCATCCTCAATCAGAGAAGGGTAGAGATGTCACAAAGTGACTTCCACACCCCACTGAACCTCAGCTTGTGGAGAAGCACATGTAGGAAGTGGTATCCAGAATGCTTTTCCTGCTTGCTTTTGTCCACAGGCAGCAAGCTGAAATGATCAGCATCTGCAGTCTGAATTGCTGCTCACTGCCAACAAGAAGGCCCAGCAATAGATGGGATTAAGAAAAAGTGCAATACCTTTGAATCCATGTCCTCTGGCATATGCAACAGTTAAATATGCACCAAACTCATGGAACAGCTTTTGCATTGTTTTTTTTTACACCTGGGAAACTACTTTATCATATGCTAAGGGCAGTTTCATAGACAGGTGGCAGGAGCTGTGGCACCTTGCACCGGGGCTAGTTAATCCAGGATGCCACATGCTCCTCCTGAAACATGTTCTGAGCAACTTTCCCTGGAGTTCAGGAACCTTAACCAACTGTTTCTGCAGTGGGGTGATAACTGGAAGGCTGCAGTAGAGGCACAGTGAGAAGGGGGATGCGTTTTACTGCTGCTATGTTCTGTTGCAGCCTTTGCTGTTTCAGGCTGAGTGACAGTTCCCATGAAATCGATGCCTTCACTGGAACTGCCTATAGTATCAGTTGAGAGAACTGACACAACTTGCTGTTGAAAGGTTGCACCCTTGTTTACAGGCAATGCAGGCAGAGAAGTCTGGCAGACTGCTCACACCCAATGGGGATTGCAGCAATCAAATTGTGTGTCAAGCAAGACCAGTGGTTGCCTTCTCTGACTCTGTAGGTATCTTTAGTGGAGACACTCCATCTGGTCATTCTCAGCTTGCTACTACTCATGAAAGCCTTTTGGTCAAGCAATTTCCCTTCCCTCTCTTCCTCTTCAGCCCTCAGACATCTCTTTGTTGACTATATCCTTCCAACCTTTCTCAGTTATCTGCTAATCTCCTCACAGTCACTGCTCTGCCAGACTAAACATATGCTCTGTTATTTTCCCTTGTAAATCAACTTCTCTGCCCCTTTCATCACATTTTGCTGCTCTCCTCTGAACCCTGTTCACTGTGAGCACGTTTCTGATTGTTAGCTGCTAAAAGTAGAATATAACCCCTTAGCTTCAGGTGTTGCCTGGCTGGAAAGGGCAATTACTTCCTGCAGCACCTCAGGGATAGGAAGAAAGTGACCTATTGCTGCAGGAGCTATGAACTGCTGGTCCTCAGTTCCAGTTGTTAAAAAGTATACAGTCTTGTGCTAGTCTATGCTCTCTTCCTAAGAAGTCTCATTTAACCAGTAGAGATTGTTCTTCATAGAGAGAGCAATTTGCTGTTGGAATGGTGGAGTTGCCATCCCTGGAGGTGCTCAAGAAAAGACTGGACTTAGTGCCATGGTCTAGTTGATTGGGTAGGGACAGACAATAGGTTGGACTGGATGATCTTGGAGGTCTCTTCCAACCTGGTTGATTCTATGAGTCTGTGAGTCCATTCTATGAGATGGGCCACTACAGACAGACAAAGCTACCTTGTCCATTGCTGCTGAACAAATTTTTCATCACAGCTTGTCCCAGCACCAATACTCAGTCCCATCCCACTGCCAGCACGGGCAAGAGAGGTCAGAGGAGGAGCCTACATTTGCTAACAGTGACTTGTTGCCTGTACAATAAAACCAGCCTGGCTGCAGAGGCAAAGTTCCTCTGACTATTTACTATGTTCTGTTTCATGGCTTGCTTGCACACAGACTTATTTTCTGTAACTGCCTCACCTCCTTCAGTTTCCCTGTTTTCTGATTTTCCCTCCTTCCCTTTGCATATCTGTTGCAGATCAGTTTTTATTTTCCTTTCACATATCCCTCACATTTTTCATCTGAGAGGAAGCTAATTTCTTTCTCATGGCAGATCACAGTCTCTCCGTGCTCACTGTTCTTTCTTCTCTCCCACCTTTCTGCTACTTGCAGAAATATCTATAAGTAAGGGAGAATCCCCAGGACAGTACTAAGACATGGCCCAAGCAATGAAGCTAAAAGCTTGGCTTTGTTGTATAGTGGGCAGTACACAGCCCTGGCTCCTGAGGTACCATCACTGCCTCTTGACGATGTAACTGCAGTGATTTCTCTTTCTGTGGGCCTGCTCAGCTGCAGCTTGTCTGCCTAAGCTCTGTGAAATATTCTTCTTCATAAAAGAGATGTTTCTTGTTAAAGGCCATTATGAGAGGACATACAAAGTGTACAAAGTCAGGCCCGTATCTGCACAGTTTGAACCATATCTTTAGAAAAATTTGGCTGCAGAAGCTCGAGATGCTGAGCAGCCTTTTGAAAGCTTAGTTTTCTGACTGTGCCTCTGCCACTTTTGAGGGCTTTCAAAATCAGATGGCATTTGCAAATATCCATTCCTCTTAATCCAAAAGTTTTATGGGTGGATACATCTCAAGGAAGTATTCCCTGCAGGTTATGGTTGCAAGTGATTGCTGATCTGTGAAACTCATGCCTCTGATAAAAAGCAGTGAGTAGATGGATTTCTGCAAGTATTTCTCCCTGGCAATTTGAAACAATTTGTTTTGTAGTCCAAATGTTTGAACCTCAGCTTTCTGCTAAGTTTCCAATCTTGTGTTCCAGCTGCATTCCTGCTAACACCAACAGGCGCCCCACAGTGCCTCGCGGGGCCAAGGTCTTCCACCCAAAGCCAAAAACGTTGTGACTGCTGTCTGAGAGAGTTTCAGTTGTACTGCCTGGCAGGTGACACTGTGCCTGACACACAGCAAGTGGCTGTTCCTAGGAGAGGGAACAGTATAGCCACCTCTGCAGCTAGGATGTCTCCAAGCCACTGCCATGGTCAACAAGGTGACAAAATAAAAGATGAAGAGTGCCTAAAAGGCCAGTGGTATAATAGAGAAAGCAGGAAGAGCTGTTTATTGACTGCCACAGTAGCTGCCACATGTCATACACAGGACTAGGTTTATCTTCTAACTGGCATTCTCAGTCCCTTGATGGGCTGTCACTGGCAACATAAATGCACACATGTGAAAAGTTACAAGCCATGTGTGTTTGCATGTGAGCAGGCTGAGTATTCAGATTGTCCATGAAAAGCAAATGTGTCTGTCTTTCCAAATACTTGGGTGACCTGATTGTCTTCCATGACCTCAAGGTTTTGTGTCACGCAAGTTGCTTGCCTTGTTGAGTGGCAGAGCTCAGGGAAGGGTTTTTGGAAAGGTAGATCTGGGCTCTAGAGCCTGTGCATGACATTTGTTACAGGTTCTGGTGCTGCAACTTTTCTCTACATTTTTTAAAAGGTTAAATGGGACTTTAAGATTTTACTAAAGTAATTATTATCACAGTATTACCAAGGTTGAAAGAGACCTCATAGATCATCAAGTCCAAGCTGTTACCACAGAGCTCAAGGCTAGACCATGGCACCAAGTGCCATGTCCAATCCTGCCTTGAACAGCTCCAGGGACGGCAACTCCACCACCTCCCTGGGCAGCCCATTCCAGTAGCCAATGACTCTCTTGGTGAAGAACTTTCTCCTCACCTCAAGCCTAAATTTCCCCTGGCGTAGCTTGAGGCTGTGTCCTCTTGTTCTGGTGCTGGCTGCCTGTGAGAAGAGAGCAACCTCCTCCTGGCTACAACCACCCCTCAGGTAGTTGTAGACTACTACACTCACTCTCCCTAAACCCACATTCCTCACTCCCTAATATGAGTGGCCAAGGGATATGTAGGCTCATCTGCAGCAAGAGCTTCATGGTGGGAAGTCCGACCTCTTTATAGCTCAGTACCATCTTATTTAGCAGCAAGCTCTGCTGAGTTCAGAGGCTTTATCCCAGGGTAAATCACTAATTAAAACCAACACTAATATAGGGAAATCTAGCCCCGTTGCTCCACTCTATTTTACAGTTTATTAACTTAGCTTTATTTTGTAGTCAAATTTGAGGATTAGCTCTTTTTGTTTGTCTGCTTTGGGGGTTTTGTTGTTTTGAAAACTGAGCATTGATGGGGAAATCATTGGCTAAGCATAGCCTTCTGCTCCTTGTGAGAATCTGATAACAAGATGAATGTCTGGGCTGCTTTGAAATGGACAGATCAATATTACAATATGAAAGTGAGAAAATGATTTAGGGTTAGAGGTGGCATGCTTGGTTCTGATCTGACACAGGACAGGTATTATACCTTTCCTGATTATTAATCAGGAATTATACCACCAGAGTCAATGCCTGTGCCCTGGGGTAAATCTATAACACATTCCTGAATCAAATCCAATAATTTTCAGGGTTGCAGAAAATGATTAATGATGGTCAAGTGGGACAAAATAGCAAATTAAATAATATATGGGCCTATTACTGACTGTGGGAATAAAAAAGTCCAGCTTCCATATGCTTCAAATGCAGATGGTCCAGATTCCTGCTGCAGGAAGGGGAGAGGGCAATGAAACAGCTTTGTGCATTTATTCCTGAAATGAGCTGAAGTGCAACACCCCCAGAGCTGCAGGTAATGCAACCAATGCTCCACAGGGCAAAAAATAACAGCTGTGTTTCAAAAGAAATCCTCCAATTCACCCCAGTGGTGGAAGGAGGAGGTTTAAAAGTCTAGCTAGCCTAAGGAAGTACTTCTGATGCAGCCTATCTTTGGCCCGAAGCGCTAACTCATATCTGGCAGATTGCCTTGGGCAGCAGCTTCTGTTGTTTCTAAATACCTCTTTCCATAACAGCCTTAATTGTTCCTCCCAGAATGAAAAAGGTTGGTGACCTCTCAACATTACCCAGGACTACAATTGCTGCCAGCTATTAAGCTTGTCCACTGTGGCACCAGTAACATGCTCTCTGATTTCCAAAGCACTTGTCCAGTCCAGCCTACTTGCCGTGTGACTTTTTTTAGCTCTCTTGAAGCAGATTTTTACCTAGCATCACTGCCCTCCCTTGCTTACTAGCTTTTTACCCTCTGCCATGCAATGCACGCTTCAGTGCTGCAGCATCTGGAAGGCTGTCTGTAAAGACAATCCCCTTCCTTCTGTAGACAAGCAACAGCCGTGCCAGAATTAAACTGTTCATTTAAGAGCGATCAAGTTTACATGTGTTGTGTTTTCTTTTATTTTACTAAAGGAAACACACGAGTGAGTGATTAAAGCAGACACTTGGGTCACTGCAATTCATTGAGATTGCTGTTGTTTGCTTTGATGAGATTCCAGTCCAAAGCAAATTTCCTCCCCATGATTAGCCTGGTGTGGAATACACAATGCTTGCTCTGCCAGAATGAGACCTGGGGAGAGCACAGGCAGCATGTTTATGCACTGATGTGCTTGATTATTTATTGCACTATCATCTCGGTGGGATAGCATAGGTTAACAGAGGGGTTGTAGCTAATCCATGCTGGAGCCACTATCATGTCCTTTGTTAGGCATTACAGAATCATTCTGAGTGGGGGAACAATGCTGGCGTTAACCAAACTGATCACTCCTCTGAACCCCACAAACAGCCCGTGGCAATTTTTAACCCTTTTTGATAGTCACAGATTCTCACCAGAGAAAAACTACAAGGAATGAACTTTGACAATATGTGGCTGCCCACAATGCTTCTCTCCTCAGTCAGACCTTTTTGTCAGTTTCGTACTCTTGCAAAGCTTTTCTTGGGGATAAAAGCAGGACCCAGGGAGAAAGCTCCTAGCACAGGTAAGAGAGGACATAACCCTTTTCTTTGAGCCCCCGTAACTGCAGACTTGGGTGGCATCTCTTCTCCATACAAGCAATATTTCCCCATTATCTCAGTGCTGCAAGAGAAGCTCACCTCCTGACAAGAGATTAGCATGAATGATTGTGCTCCTGCTGCAGCATTAAAGATGGACCCAAATACCCTTAAATGCAGCTTGCATGCTTTCTGCCTACTTAGCCAGCTGGTGCTCCAGCTGTGTCTACAGTACGTCTAGAGGACCACCTCCAGGTCACTATTTTACACAGATAATGGTTCACACGCAACTTGCAAACACAGTCTCATGCTTTGCTGGAGGAGGACTGAGTGCAGTTAGCCAGCAAAGCAACAAGGCTGTGTGCAGAGTGTTGAGTGTAGATCTCTGCCATTGGGATGGATGGGATGATCACAGACCTTTTTGCTCTCTGGACTGTTGAGGCAGCAGTGTGAACTCAGGGTACGCTATGGGGCCGAGTGCCCTCAGGTCTCCTTTCAGCAGCTCCCAGCTGGGTCCCAGCTGACCAATTCAAGTGAAAATTGTGTGTTACAGGCTATGAAAAAATGCTCAAAGTGGCAGTAATTGTGCCCAATGCACCCCTCCTGTGGAAAATACCCTGCCACACAGTTTGCACTGGCATGTAAGCTGTCCACCAGTCCATGGGAAGCAGGAGTAGAAATGCCTTGATGGCATCCCCTCATCCCACTGTGTGCCAAGGACAAAGTCTGACATGCCTGACAGGGCAGAGGCAGAAGCACAGTTCAGCAGTAATGAAGCAATCCAGGCCAGCCCTGCAAGCTGCAGAAGCAATCAGAGTGGCACTGGCATGCCTGATCCAGAAGACAGGGATGCTTTCCCAGTTACAACACTGTGGTCCAATGGGGCTTTAAAACCACTAGAAAAATATCTTACAGTTTCAGTTGCCTTCTGTCCAGCTGGACCTTGCCTATAGGCCATCTGCTGGCTTCCACCTGAGTGAAGCATGCAGAGCACTATAGATCATGATGACAATGCCTACCAGCAATCCACTTATACCAGTTGCACGACTCTAGCAGGGGCCTAGGCTAAAAGAAGCAAAGTTGGGGGCAAAGGCAGCCTCTGTACAAAGGGGAGAGGGTGACCAGGCAGTTGGCAGCTGTGGTGGCATCATTTCACAGTATCACCAAGGTTGGAAGAGACTTTATAGATCATCAAGTCCAAGCCGTTACCACAGAGCTCAAGGCTAGACCATGGCACCAAGTGTACTTGTGGCATTCATTTAGCCCTGCTGGGAGGCCAAAATGAAAACCAAAGTTGCTTTAAAGCTCTGTTTGCCAACTGGAAGCCAGTTCTTTAAAAATTGAAACAAGAGAAATGAGAAGGGAGAAAGGGCCCACAAAAGCTTCTCTAGCAGATTACTAGTCAGCACCAGCCCTCTGGAGACAAGCAGGACTTTGTTCTTCATCCCTTTCTCTGACTATCATCCTTCAGAGGTATGGGTAACTCCAAGTGTGACCCAGCCTTTTAAAATCTGTGTGACCGTCCAGATTTGTTCAGGATTGCTATATTCCCCAGGGGTGCCCACGCTGTGCTCAATTTAGCAGTTCAACAGTCACTTGCCCAGAGCAGGCAATAATATTTTATTATTTATGGATATAATCATTTTCAAAAACCCAGGGTTAGAATCTGCAAGCTCACAGGGCAAAGACTGCAGCTGCTCTCCCTGGCAGCCTCAGCCAGCTTCCCCTCTTCTGTCATCTTTGCTGCAGAGTGGGCACTTGGTGAGCAGCACTCAGTCTCTGTTGACCACATTACCTCCTATAGAGCACTGAGAGCAACTTCAGAGATCCAGGAGGTGAAGGGCTTGCATTTGGCTAGCAGGTCACACACAAAGTGAACTCAGACAGTAGTGGACGCAACCCAGATACTAATGGCTAAATGAAATTAAAAGTTAAATCAATGCAATGCCAGGGATAACAAAAGCTTTGCCAGCACTAAGCCACTGGAAAACAGACATGCCAAAATGATGAGCGTTTTAGGGACTTTGTTCCTAGATGAAGGACAGAAATTTTGATTGAGCATCTTGGATAGCACCGCAAGCAATTTCATTCCCTTTCTACACCTCCCAGCAGCATTGTCACTGTGTCTTCCTTAGCACAGCATGAAACCTAACCAAATGTAGGGCACATGGGGGTACTCAAGGGCTGAAAGGGGCTTACTCTGCTTCTACCAGCACCTCTGTCCTCCTTTTACCTTTTGGCCAGCACTGCCTACCACATGACTGATTTGATGCTGTACCTTTTTGCCTACCACAAAACTGCAGCCAACACAGAGCTGCGGGCCACCAAATGCTCTGCCAAGTGGAAGTCACACTGCCCCTCAACATCCCAGAAACCTCTGGCTCTCCTGGGAGCACTGAGTAGTTGCAGCATGGCAGAGTAGGTTACTTGCTTGCCAGATGGTAGTCTGGAGCCAGGTACTCCCTTCCTCATTTCCTATGCTGAGCAGAGCCTGATTTCAGTGCTCTCATGGGATTGGTTTATTTGCAAGGAGCCCCTCATTTTGATGCCCTAGTGAAATGAGCTTGCAGCCCATCCCTATATTTCAAATGCAGTAAGTAAATAACCTACCCTGGCAACAGCAGTTTGGCCCCACCTGCTCTGTGCCAACAGAGCAATCCCTGTGTCCTGAGAAGAGCTTCAGAAGGGGCCTTATCCCTGGCAAACAAAGCAGGAGAGATAAGGGAGGAAGACATTCCCTTTGGAAAGCAGTTTCAAATAAACAGCTCCTTGGAGTCAAATGTTGTTCTCTTTATGACAGCATGTAACATGGACGAGGCCGTAGGAGTGAGCCAGTGTTAGAATAAGTCCTTCTGTTCCTCCCATGCACTGTCTTTGCTTCCTCTCCCACAGTTTGCTTGCTGCCCCAGCCACCTTGCATAGGTGGGCACTGCAGGGGCTTGCCACCAGATCACCCCACACACAACACCTTGGATGGTTGCATGCCCTGCTCCACATTTTCCTGGATCACAGCCCTGGCACTCAGGATTCCAGGACTGCTATCAGGCCAAGGAGTGTGGGAGCTGCAAGTCCTGTGGAGATGTATACCCCATGGGGTCCCATGGCTGTCCAACCCATAGAAATGTGAACAGGGAGCTGGGATGGATCTGTGTTCTCCTTTGTACTGCTCAGCAAACTCTATCCTTAGAGGACAGCAGATCAAGGGAGGTTCTCCTCCACTTCTACTCTGCCCTGGTGAGACTGCATCTTGAGTACTGCATTCAGTTTTGGGCTCCCCAGTTTAAGAGGGACAGGGATCTGACCAAGAGAGTCAAACAGAGAGCTATGAGAATGATTAGGGGACTGGAACCCTGCCTGATAAGAAGAGGCTGAGGGACATGAGGCTTTTTAGTGTGGAGTAAAAAGGACTGGGAAGGGATTTAATAAATGTTTATAAATATCTGAGGGCTGGGGGTCAGGAGCGGGGGGGGCAGGCTCTGCTCACTTGCTCCCTGGGATAGGACAAGGAGCAGTGGATATAAGCTGCAGCACAAGAGGTTCCACCTCAACACAAGGGGGAACTTCTTTACTGTAAGGGTCACCGAGCACTGGAACAGACTCCCCAGAGAGGTTATGAAGTCTCTTTCTCTGGAGCCTTTCAAGGCCTGTCTGGATGTGTTCCTCTGTGACCTGAGCTAGATTGTATGGTCCTGCTCTGGCAGGGGGGTTGGACTCAATGATCTCTTTGGGTCCATTCCAACCCCTAACATCCTGTGATCCTGTGACAGGGTGAGGGGAAGGAGTACTCTTTCAGAGAGCAAAGGGAAAACCAGGCTGAACTCATCTCAAACTGATGTTTATCTCCTATTTACATGGAGAAAGTGCCAGCATTGAAAAGACCCTCTCAAAAGAAAAGAACCATTGCAGGGGTTTCTATCTGCTTATAATCTGAACTAATTTACTCACAAATCCTAGCCTTCAGAAACCCATTCTGGATTCTCCAGTCATCTTGGATATAAGGGAAAAAAAAAACATAAAACTGTCAATCTCTCTCACTCTTGGATCTACCATTTAATTTATTTGGCTTTTTTTACTATCTTTGTAATTACAATATTGTACAAAGTATAAGATAACATTCAATCACTGTAAAATAAGATTTAATTATGTCATGATGAGATTCATTAGTTAATATTTGTATAGCACACTGAACATGCAAAGTGGTTAGCAAGTGCTAAGTATTCATCTTACTGTTTCAGAAAACAAGGGAATTTGCTTTTGAGGAGCAGATAAAACACTGAACACATATATTTGGGGTGGACTTTCACCTGGAATAAAGCAGTGCTAGCTCTTTGGCTGGGCCACTTCTGCATCTTGAGCCACAGATACAACCACAAGGCCCTTAGTGATGAGGCTCTGGTGAAGCCACTACAGTAGTAGGACCTTTTTGCCAACATAGTTGTCTGTAGTATTATTTACTATGACCAGAGTTGGGATGCCGTGGCCTCTGTATCTTCCAGATTCCAGGATTTCCACAGCTCCAAAGATATTGTATGAATATATGGTCTCAGCCCCTTGCAGGAGCTGGGATTTCATTTTCTCCTCAGAGATATGGGCCATCACAAGCCTCGTTTTGGTGGCCAGATTCAAGGACACACACTCTCAGCTTTCCAAATCTTTCACTAGCTCTGCTCACATTGTGGCACATTTATCAAGACAGGGCTGTTGTCGGCAGAAGAAAGAAAAGATAGGAGCTCAGAGAGTTGGTGGTCTTTTGTTGTGCTCTGAAGTTGTTGCTCACCTACAATACTTGCCACTCTGCTGGTAGCAGCTAACACTTTAACAGTGACTAAAGCAGCAGATAAAATAAGGCCAACACCAGGGATGTATCACAGGGCTCTGGTTCTGGTGAACCAGCAACCTTCTTTCTAGGAATTCTGGGACATACAGAGTGGAAAAACAAAAGACATTTTTGAGAAGAGGTACATTAACATGTAATAATGAGTGTCTCCTAATGTATGCACTGAAGGGACTAAGCTAAGGTTGCACAGTTTTGACTTACAAGAGTATGAAGAAATAAAAGCACTAATCCAAACTCATACATGGCTGTGCCTAGCTGTACCCCAGCACATCACCTCTCTGTTGTATGAGATAGCAGAATCCATCTCCTAAAACTGGCTGTCCTGACCTCCTGGCTTAACTTCAGTGCCTGTAACACTGGGACATTGCCATGACAGGGCCAGCCAGTCCCCCAAAGCTTCAAAGAGCTATCCAGAAAAACAACCCTTAAGGCAATCAAAGCAGTGTGGTTGTCCTTGTCTGCCACATGGGGACCTGATAATATCCTACTTGCATGGGTTTTCCTAAGGTTTGTATATGATTGAGTCAGCATAGTTTGTCCCCTTAACTCACAGTTCTTCCTTACAGCTCCAGGAAGAGTATTATTAAAAGCCATTCACTTATTTTCATCACTCCCACCTTCTTTCAAACATGCATTGAAGTGCTTTTTCCAGAAAACCACTATTTGACTCTCAGCATCCAGTACTCCATCTTAACTGGGCTGCAAGGAAGAGGTTTACAGAGCTATCACACTGCAATGTCTATATCTGTGTACACTGAGATGTGCTACACTCTCCAAATTAATTCTCCATCCTTTTGAGCTCCACTTATGACCCCTTTAGGTACAAGCTCACCACGCTCAGATGGACTAAAAATGCAGTAAAGAGAGGCGGTGAGTATGGGGAGAGTCACACAGTTATCATAGAGCACAGAAATACAGCAGCCCTGTGAATCCCACTATGTAAGGCAGCTAATGAGCAAGACTGCTCACCAAAGTATTTATTGTTGCTGGAGTGTTTTAATTAAGTGGGAACTATTGGGAGAGTAAATACAGAAATAAAGCAGCAGCTTCCCATGCAGGAACATCTCCCTCCACTGGCAAACATTCCCTCTCTGGCTGCAAAGAAACTCTTGCTGCCTTCCTCCTGCATGCTTTAAGAGAATGAAGAAGCCATAACAGTTCTTTGAGTCATCCTGGAGGAGGAAGCCTTCATGGCATGCAGGTTTAATGGCTCTTTCTGGAGTTGTGGCCGTTTGAGACAGATTTCTAGCTCAGACATAGGGGAGAGGTGAACATTCTAGGGATAGGCCATATAATGGCAACAATGGATAAGTTAATATCATTTTGTTGGAGCATCAAGAGCTTTATGTCTAGAAGCACAGCTTGTACCTTCCCCTTGCTGCTTCTGCCGCTTCGGCTGCGCCCGCTGCTATCTTCCCCCCCTGCTGTTTTGGCTGCTGCTGCTTTTGCAGCTTCGTCACCGCTTTTGCAGCTTCACCGCTGCTTGACACCTTAAGGTTATTATATCTCTCTAGTAGTTTATTTCTCCTTATACTGTTAAACTATAAGAAACACAATTTCATTTTTCCCTGACTTTTCAAAAAACAAAACAAGGCCAAGTGCAGGGTTCTGCACTTTGGCCACAACAACCCCAAGCAGCACTACAGGCTGGGGACAGAGTGGCTGGAGAGCAGCCAGGAAGAAAGGGACCTGGGAGTACTCATAGATAGTAGGCTGAAGATAAGCCAGCAGTGTGCCCAGGTAGCCAAGACAGCCAATGGCATCCTGGCCTGTATCAGGAAGAGTGTGGCCAGTAGGACAAAGGAGGTTATTCTTCCCCTGTACTCAACACTGGCCAGGCCACACCTTGAGTACTGTGTCCAGGTCTGGGCTCCTCAATTCAAGAGAGATATTGAGGTGCTGGAACATGTCCAGGGAAGGGCAACAAGGCTGGTGAAGGGTCTGGAACACAAATCCTATGAGGAGAGGCTGACGGAGCTGGGAGTATGCAATCTGGAGAAGAGGAGGCTCAGGGATGACCTCATTGCTGTCTACAACTACCTGAAGGGAGGGTGTAGCCAGGTGGGGGTTGGTCTCTTCTCCCAGGCAACCAGCAACAGAACAAGGGGACACAGTCTCAAGTTGTGCCGGGAGAAGTATAGGCTGGATGTTAGGAGGAAGTTGTTGCCAGAGAGAGTGATTGGCATTGGAATGGGCTGCCCAGGGAGATGGCGGAGTCGCTGTCCATGGAGGTGTTTAAGAGAAGACTGGATGAGGCACTTAGTGCCATGGTCTAGTTGACTGGATAGGGCTGGGTGCTAGGTTGGACTGGATGATCTTGGAGGTCTCTTCCAACCTGGTTGATTGTATTCTATTCTATGTGACAAATGCAACCTCAAGAAAGTTCCACTGAGTGTCAAAAAAGTAATCCATGTTGTGGTAAGTTTATTCTACCAGGGGAGGGATCCACTCTAACTCGGGACAGGTGTCAGAGGGGAAAGCAGCCAAAGTGCACCACTGTCTATGAGACCCTACTTCTGCATGTGACAAGAGCCATCACTCGCATAGGACAGGCAGACAGCAGTGGTGGTGCTCAGCCTCCTTGTTGTAAAGTACCCCTAGGTCAACCCTTTCATCTTAGTAAGACTGGGAAGTCAAGGAGGCACTACACCCCCACACCTCTTCCAGCCACTGCACCAGGTCTTTTCCAGCCTATACTATCTGACTGTCAGGTAAAAGCTCATTTTCCCCAGAATGTTCAACTTATAGCAAAATAGAGCATAAGGAGGTACCAGGAGAACATGGCAGGCCAGGATTGTCATTAGCTGTCCCTAAAGACAGAGGGTTGGGTTGTTGGTTTCCAGGTTTTCTCAAGGCACTTCAGTGAAGAGCCATTTCCCACAAGAGCTGAGCTCAGCAGGAACTCTGTGGCTGCCAGAGTTGGAATTGGCTGCTTCATCATGGGCCTGCCTCAGTGCGGTGCCTACTCATCTCACTTTAAGTTGCAGCTTCTCTATTCATTTTCATACAATCATAGAATCATAGAATGGTTTAGGTTGGAAGGGACCTCAAGGATCATCCAGCTCCAACCCCCTGCCATAGGCAGGGACACCTCCCACTAGAGCAGCTTGCTCAAGGCCTCATCCAGCCTGGCCTTAAACGCCTCCAGGGAGGAAGCATCCACAACCTCCCTGGGCAACCTGTGCCAGTGTCTTACCACCCTCACTGTAAAGAACTTCCTCCTAACATCCAGTCTAAATCTCTCCTCCTCCAGCTTAAACCCATTTCCCCTCGTCCTGACATTACTAGACCTTGTAAATAGTCCCTCCCCAGCCTTCCTGTAGGCTTCCTTCAGATACTGGAAAGCCAATTTTAATCCACAGCAAGTGGTAAAATAATGCACCAGCAAAATGACAAGAGTGCCTCCTACATCGGTGCCTACCACGAACAGACTGAGTCTGAGTCCGGGCTGCTAGTACAGATGTTCCTAAAGAGAAAGCGAGGCAGGGCCGCGGGACTGTCCCCTCTCTCGCTTAAGCCTGCCATCTCCCGAGCTTGCTCAGGCAACACTTCCACCTAGTGGCCTGCACCACGTATGCTGGGACGATGGATGCCCTTGGATGGTAACAGGGAATCGGAACTTTCTGTGGAAGAAAAACAATAATCTTACAAAATAATCAGATTTCCCCTCACTGGTGAGCGAGCCTGGATTGTGCTGGGCCAGACAGAACTCCCCTCCGAAGCGCAGGGCTGATTATCATGTAATGCTGTGCAGCTGCATATGACTAGCATGCACATTATAAAAGTAATCAAAGGTAAATTACTTCTGAGACAATACTCAGTTGCATGTAAATGATTACTTTGGGTAGTCATTTGGAATAGATGAGTTTTACAAAGTAAGTTTACACAGTCCTAGGGAGGGATTATACTCCCCTTAAGGGGACAAACTGCGCTGCCAAACAGCAGGCCCTGAGGAGCTGCACACACACAGGTCCCTCTGAGCACTGCTCCCACTCTGCTCCTAGCCCATGTGCTTTCTAGGATAAATTGCTCAAGCTCTTTGCCTTGCTTTCCTACCTGAACTATGCAGATAATATCCCCGGGGGAGTCTGTGAGCTAACTACCATGTTACTGGATTGAATTTTTGTTTATACCAACATAGAATTCCCTTAAGGATAATCTCTGTGCTTGCCTTCTAATACCTCACATGGATCTTGGCATCACAGGACTTGTAAAGGATAGTGAGATAGAAGGCTGCCTTCAGGTACTCTTTCTCTCAGAGTGTACCTGAGCAGGACTGAAACCACATCTAAGAGATATCATTTTTTCAGCTTTAAAGCTAGAGTTTTACTCTGGGTTTTTTGCTTTAGAGATTGGTGACGGCCAGCATCATCCAGAAAATGGCTATAAAACCCCCACAATGAATGTAGTTACCTCAGTTTCACCAACTCTCTCCTAATCAGCACCAATGCTCGCTATGTTACTTAGATGTATTTCAACAGCAATTAAAGCCCTCCATGTGACATCAGTCCCCTGGACCACTGCCCCCTCTTCAGAATGAGAAACAAGAAAATGAAAGACTCAGAGGAAGTGCACACCACTGTAGTACATTTTGTTCTGCACCACATTGAAGCAGTGAGGGAGTAGAGGTGACAGTGGACATCCATGGCAGTCAAGATTGGAAGTGAGGCTCTTGAACTCTCTGTTTGGTATCTCATTTGTTAGGTTATTCTTTCTCCTTCTAAGATGTTGCTGTAGGATAAAGCCTCCAGGAAGCTACAAGACAAAGTTTTACTCTTACTCTTTATTTCAGAGCAGAACAGCTCTGCTTAATACATTATTAAACACTATATTCATCTAGGAAGACCATCAATAACTAAGAGAAGAAAACAGAACTGTTACAGAAATTAAGGCACCTTTACAGGCAATCATTCGGGTCCTGGACAAACAGCACAGAAAGCAAGAGATATTTGTACCCTGGACACACCACCCCGCTCCATCAATGCACAGGATTGATGCTCTGTAATTAAAGACAAGATGTCAAAGGATTTTTCACAAGTTTTTGTTTTTTTCTTTACTCTTTGCATTAGAGTGGTGAGAAATCCTTCCTTTCTCCTTGCCCTGTCATCACTGGGTTGCTAAGGAGGCACTGACTGTGATGAACCAGCAGAAACTGCTACCCTGTGATGAAGCAATATGACCTGCCAGTGCTCTGCACATCTCAACACGCAGTACTGTATTTCCAGCTGTGGTGACAAAAGTGGGGGCACCCAACTGAACTTCATGTTTTCAACACACCGTCCGTGTGTTAGATGGCCTTTGATGGACCCGAGAAATGGAGGGCTGGCCTTTATCTGTGCATTTGACAAGAACCACTCCTACCATTAGGGTCAGGTACAGTCATGCATGCAGATACTGCAGCATATGTGATTATTACTCCACCAGAAATAACTCTGACCAAAAGGAGTTCTTGCCATAAAATTGCCATGGACAAGACAGGCCCTGTTCTGGAGATGCCTGTGCTTTAGGCACCACTGCCTAGCAGGCAGACTTTTCCCTATTTTTTTACATCAATAGCTGCATAGCTTTGGCAAGATGAGAGTTTTTGGGGGCCTGCCTGGAATGTACTTAGAGTTAACTTCACTTTCATTGAGGGCCAAAGTAGTGCCTGGACACACTGGGATCTGCTAGTGACAGAAAAAGGCTATTGCTGCTTTGATACCCGTAAGTAGAGGCTAAATACAGAGAGTGGAGCGATGCCATAAGAGGGAAGGGCTTACTTCTCTGAATTTCTTAAAATCAGATCATTTTCTTTGGACTGAGTAGTACTCATCTAATCTGAGAAGGAAGATGTTGCTTCCTCATCAAGTGAAAAAACACTGATGAGCCAGCACTCTGCCTTTGCCTGCAGAGATTGTGGGCACCAACAAACACTTCCTTCTTGCACACACCCCAATTCTCTCTCCATAAAAGCAGCACTGGGATAAGCAGTACAACTACAGTACCTCCAAGGCAGAGCGACCACCAGAAATGGAATTGCCATTCATTAGTCAAGACGCCACGATGGACTGAGCTCAGGTGGTCCTGGCTCAGACCAAAGGGGAAATAAAATTTCTTGTCTCAGGTGACATCCAGCAAGCCACTGAGCTACACAAATTCACTTGCCTATGCCTCTGGAGTCTGTACAGATTTCAGCCTTTTCTTATCAGTTCTGCACCTACGTAAATTTTTCCTGGGGTCATTTTTCCACTGGGAGCTACAAATAAGGAAGCAGCTCGATATTCTCTAAGCAATGCTAGTAAGGACAAGTATGGAAGGTCCTAACATCGCCTTCCAGTGCCTCCAGTAAATGATAATGCCCTTAGATCAGGTTGGGAGTTAAGTGACTCCAGTTTTCCTGCAGACAAGCAAGAGTTAATGCCACAATACCACCTTCCCCGGGGTGCATTGTGTCATTATTCCAATGCTCTGCATTGTATGCTAGAGTGGATCCTTTACAGTCGATGGGTGGCTTCAGTGCTACTCTCAGTGCCGCATCATTTATTTGCTATGAGAAACACAGAGAAACAAATTGTGTGTTAGTGCCTACCTATTCTTTAGGGTTCATCCCAGAGAGGGAAATCAATGACTCAGCCTCTTCTTGATGCATCTAAGTTAAAACACAGGGAGTGAAGCCTGACATTTTGTGTGCATGTGTATGTGCAGTTCAGCATCGCCATTCATCTTCAGTCTCAAAATCAACAATTATCTGGAGTCCCCCAGGAGGGAAATGTGCTCCTCTCATAAGCTTGGAGTAATGACTTGGAAGCAGTGGTGTGTAACAGGATCCCCAGTGCTAGGCTTTGTCTGATAACCACATACACTAATAAAATAACCCTGAGTTGGTTTCAGTCCTTAACGTTCCCTTATTACTATTCTATGGGGCCTGTGTTGGGAAGAGAAATACCACTTGCCTGCAAACTAATATCCAAATGCAAGCCGTGCTTAGCATCTTACATAGGTCCTCATAAACTCAAGCAAGTTCTCTGTCTCTTCCATCTCATTGACCTGACAGAATGATCACTTTCTGCTATTTCACTGGCTGTGTCCCTTGTCAATAGTCCATGAGGAAAAATTCTACACTGGCATGTTTCCTTCCTAATTTCTTGGTCTAGAACTTGTTTTTCACCCTTTCTCTCTGTATAACTCAAACCACTTTTGTAAGTAAAGACCAGTAAACTTTGAGATTCCTTTTTCCAAATACCAGATCTCCTTTTTCTCAGAAGCCCAGGGAAAAGTCAAAGAAGGTCAGCACATGGGCTCCACGGAAAACCTTGCAAGAAAAATCTCTTGACTTTGGGATGAGATGATGTGGTGCATCCAAAGGCACAGAACAAAAGAAAATGTTGAAATACATAACTAAACAAGATTCAGCTATTCAGTTATGGGTTACATCTAACCTGGCTTGACATAGGCAGTGCTTTTCAGTAACTGCAGGCTCTGTGTGCATGTGCCGAGTCTTGTTTGTGATGACATGAATGGCGAGAGCAGGAGTGTGTGCATTTGACCTATGATGTTATTGATATTATTGATTTTGAATTATTTCCTGTACAAAAGCCTGCTTGACTTCTTAGAGAAGTTACAGTGGTTTATGTCAATTCTTAGATATTAAAGGATGTCTGTCTCTCACTCAGGGGACCTTGACACTGCTTAAAATCACAGACTACACATATGAGAACAGCTCCTGAGTATAAAAGTCACAGCACTCATCTCACGGTCCAATATGCTAAGGATTCTTGTGCCTACATTCATATGCATTTGTTTTAGTCAGCCCTTGCCTGGGTGTGATAACAGCAGCAGAAACCCAGGCAAAGACAAAGGTTAAGAAGTAAGCAGAGAAAATATTGTGGATAAGGTGGGGGGAAAGCAGGGAAAACAAATAGAAAAGAGAAGATAAAGAATATATTAACATTTACCTCCTCTCATGTACAGACCAAAAAACTCCCTGCCAAGAAATAATCACCCTCATTTTGCCTGCCAGGAGACTCAGCATTGAAAAGGGAACCATTTGTTTAGGACTGCTTTGCAAGCAGGAGGCAAAGCTGCCAGATAACACCATCACCTCTTGGGTCTCAGCAGCCCAATGCTCCAGCAACCCAGCCACCACAGTGGGGAAGTCATTAGCTTCTGCAATCCATAGCAGGGCACAGCTCTGCCACAAACCCCAGCTCTGGTCCCAGAATCCCACACTTTGGAAGCCAGGACTATGGTGTCGAGCAGAAGAAAGGTGTCATGTAGTGGTGCTGGGAGAAAAGAGGAGACCTGCACTCATGGAGATAGGATGAGTGGTCATGCTTTACTGGCTACATACCAGGGAGGCTGCAGGACACTGTCTGAGTATGGCAAGTGGCAGCAAGTGAGACAGCCTTGTCCTGCCCTGTGCTGCTTTGGCTGCAGCTCTCTGTACTATGAAGGTTAATTTTCAATAACTCACGGAGCAGCAGAGAATTTCCACAGGACTGACAGAAAGCCTGTGTTGAGCTAATATTTTAAAAGGGTAAAGGAGACAACCCAGGTAATTACAGGCCTGTCAGACTAACATCGATCCCAGGTAAAATAATGGAGCAGCTAATAGGGGGACTATAATTCATGCCCATCAACGGGGGTTTATGGAAAACAGACCCTGTCAAATGAACTTAATATCTTTCTTTGCTGTGATTACAAGTTTAGTTGATGAAGTCAGTGGTGCTGACAAAAAAAAACACTAAGATTTTCCAAAGCATTCAGCTTGGTACCACACACCACCTGGATTTAAATCCTAGAACAATACAAAGCCAACAGAGCATGTAGTAAATGGATTAAAGTGACTGATGACCCTGAAAATACGACTGAACACAGAAAGCTGTCATCCTCTGGTTGTCTATGTGTCAGGCCCTGTAAGGTTAGGTGGGTGGCATTTATACCTATGATCTACCAAAATCTGCCATATTAAGATTGGAAGGCTGGAAAATTTTGAGGAGAGATCACTGATACAAACAGCTTCATAATTCCTCGGTTAACTTGGCAGAAACAAGGATGGCAGAACTATACATGCTGGTCTTCAGTCATGTGTAGTAAGTATACCTAGGATCAGAAAACATAGATGTTATCTATAGGACAGGGAACAGGCAGAAATGTCTTAATAAATGAGTTATGGACCCTATTTAGTCAAGCACAAATGTCCAGCATGATACTGTCACCAAAACAACTGATGAAATACCTGATCAGGGCCAAGTTTGAGAGCAGTCAGGAGGTAATTTCACCTTTCCTTTGAAACTGGTACAACCACACCAGAAACACCAACTGCTCGGCTCAAGAAACAGTTTAACTGAAGATGCTCCAGAGAAGACCTAGGAAAACAGTCCTTGGAATTGCAAAAATGCCTTCCAGGGCTGAAGTGCTAGGCTTACCACTGTCATGGTGACCTCCATGACACTGAACAGAGAGAAAAGCATCCACAGCACTACTGACATCACTTGCATATCCTTGCCCACTGTGTCAGGACATTGCAGTGCCAATTCATGGTATAGTTATCTGTTTTATTATTGTGCCTGCTCAGCACTGCACTGAGCAGACTGAAAAGTTTCCTTTTGGCACCAAATGGCTTCTTTTGCCTCAGAGGCACCAAGAAGGGCTCAAGATAGCTGGAGATGCTCTCGTAAAACCTTCCAGTACTAGCATCTGGAGTGCACTGCCTAAATGCATACCTTTTACTGTGGTTAAACACCTGATAACAAGCTGAGCTAGTACAGATAGCTGTACATTATTAATTGATTGCTAATAGTAATAAATGGCTCCGTAGTGTGGATCTGTAATCTTACAAATAAAGTGCCCGGCATCTGCATCGATAGTAGGCAGCATGTGGAAATGTTCTGAAGAGAGATTAGCTCCCAGCCTCCATGGAATGCAAGCTGCCATCCTGCATCTTAGCCAAGACACTATTTATTTTATATTTCAATTAGCAAAGAGCTCATCAGATCCCCTTTTTTTTGGGGGGGGGGGGGGGNTGAGGGCTGGATTTTCTCATTTGCTTAACATTTCCCAGATCCAGAAATAGAAAGGGTGGGTGACTAATAGACTTAAGAGCTCCAAGGTGAGATGATGCTAGTGACTGAAGAATATGCATTAGCTGGCATCAGTACAGCCAGAAAAAAGAGAAATCCACTTAGAGCTGCTTCTTCTGTAAGATAAGCCCCAGGTTCACAGAGTGAGATGCCTCCTTCCCGCTGCAGCAGTGAATTAAGTTTGTCATTTGTTATTGTGTCTTGCCAGCGCACAAAATAGCAGCCCTGGGCTGTAATCTCCACTCATCTGAGTCTGCACAGTAATTGCTGGCAGCCATGGAAACCAAACTTCCCACAGTCATTTATAAACTTGACCCTCCTTGCTTCCTTATTGCTGTATTCAGCTGAGCCCTTGATGGGGCTAAGGAAAGAGAGAGGAAATCGTAAACTGCATTTGCAAACTAACATTTGGCGGCAAAGCACAGAGAACTGGCCAGAAGCCCATCGTGCCAGTAGGAGCCTTTCCAAAGACATCACTGGGCTTTGCAGCAGGCTCCCGGTGAAGAAGATGGAGCACTGCCATCAGCTGCGATAAGCTCCAGTTAATGACTAACAGGCCTTTATCTGCTTCACATGGGATGTGAGGATGGCTTCCTCGCTTCCAACTCCCACCACCAGCTTCCCAGGGACCCTTGGCAATGCTATCTGACTTGCTTTCTGCCCGAGATTTCCCAGTTATAAACTGAGGATAACCTATTTCACAGCATCATGATGAAGGTAAAATGGTGAAGGCTTCCAGGTAGCTCTAATCAGGAACTGGGCCATGGAAGGACAAAGACCTCATGCTGCTATTTTCCTCAAGGGTATAATAAAAGATCTAAAAATATTTCCAGCTGAGGCTGGAGGACTGTGCCTAGCTGACATCACTTGGACAAATCAACCCCTCTGCTGAGTCCTAAAAAGAGACCATGGGAAAGCAGTGTCCAAGGCAATCCTCCCAACATGCCTGCTCCTGCCTCACAAGCGCCTCCTTTGGCTGTTTCTAGCAGTGAGACTGGGTCTTTTCATCCACATCTGATCACAGTGCACTAGGAGAAATGCAGGAATGATGCAGGGATTTGCAGACAGTGAAAATGGCACAGGTAACTTTCAGGCTTGCTCTCTTCCAGCTCAGGGAGATCTGTAGCCAAAACCTGGACACAAGACATCCCAAATCCAGTGCTTCTCCAAGCTATGATTGCTCTCCTGTGGATACTATGATTAGCAAAGAGCTCATCAGATCCCTTAGGGGGGCGGGGGGGTGGAAATTAGAAATAGAGGCTGACCTCTAAGCCTACTCTAAGGGCTGGATTTACTGTGTCTGGCTAACCACTACTGTGGTTTCAATGGAGACTGCCAACCTGATCCACGTCAGTCACCAAAGAGTCACCACATACACAACATTTAGATGGCTAGCCCTCTATCATGGCTGTTAATTCCACAACTTTGTGGCCATCCAGAAACTTGATCATTTTATGGTCACTATGAAACACCTCCTTGCAGCAAGTAAAAGCAAGGAGATAGATGTGTGGAGTTTTGAAAGTTGCTTGATTTTGTCTAGTTCAATTATTCACACCTCCTAACCTCTCACACTTGAGGAACAGCAAAGACTGAAGACTGACAGGAGTTTCTGAAAAAGGAGCACATAACTGACCATTGGGACCGTCAGATTACACCACCTGCCAAACAGCTGATCTAGCACATCTCATCCCCTTCTAATGGGTTGCTGCTTGGTTGGGGATTTTTCCATGGTATTTTTTCTCTATCAATATTATTGCATCTACAGCCCAGTACAAAGGATGACTGCTCCTTCTTAACGTGCCATGCCAGGTTATTATATCCTGTCAAGAAGCATTAAGCCAGGCTGAGTTATGTTTCAAAATGACACATCTATAACATATCAGGCATTCTAAGATGGTCTCTGCTGGCAAGGTGCATTAAGGAGTATTCCACTTCATTCATTTCTTTTTTTCTTTTGGGAAACGGAAGCTAATTAAGATATGCTAAGCTTGATCAATTTTTCTCAAAGACAGATTTTTGTAATTATTTGGACCTTATTTAAAAGGAAAAGAATATGCTAAGGCATCATTATTTACCCAAGAGCTATGCAATAGCCATGAAGCTTGGCTCTAGTGGTTAAATTCTCTCATGTTCAGATTCGCTTTGAGTCAAGGATTTCAGCTTGAGCCTAATGAAAAGTGTTTACACCTCTGGGAAGGATTTAGACTCTTTCTTCTTCAAGAACAGCTTGATGCAACGTGTTACACATGTCACAGGAGAAAGCAGCAGCTGCCTGATGCTCCCTTTCCTTTCCCCAAATCCATGCAGACATTTCATCCACATCTCTCCACAACCTCCTTATTTAAACTTCTCATCTCTCCACTGTTGAAAAGCCTCAGTGAGGCTTGCACCTCTGTAGTGTAGATTTGGGGGAGAGGAGTTCAAGCAGCAGCACTTGCTGTGCCCTGTTTCATTTGTTCAAATTTGGCCTATTCAAACCAGGTGAATGTTAACATTTTCCTGTGTTCTCCACTATAGAACTTGCTAGTGGGTGGTTATTAAATTTAGTCAGAAGAAATGATGCACAGGGCACCTGGAAAAAATACCATGTGGACAGACAATTAATGAGTGCACCATAATGAACTGGCATGAAGTGTCAGGATTAAGTTTGGATGGGAAATGCTTAATTCTTGTAATTTCAGCATTCAGCAAGTATGACTTCACATGCTGAGTGCATCTTTGACATGCTTTGGTTTACAGAGGGACAGAGACCTCATTAGGCAAGGTCACTATCCCTGAAGCTCTTGATAGTCCTGAAGTGAAACATGCAGTGAAACACATAACCAGAAGTACTTCATAGCTGCTGGTCTTAGAGGAGGCTAAAGAGAGAATATGAGCAAGCACACCAGGTCAAGAAATGAACTAATGGCACATTTTTTCACAGGTTCCAGACTCATCTAAGTTCACTTTGGAATCTGAAGGACATAATAGGTCTACAATGAGGTCCTGCCTGACCCTGGAGTCAGTTGTATTTTAGGTGATCTCCAGCTCCTTATCTGCAGCACTGCACACTGCTTGGATAGGCACCACTGCCTGTGATTTGCTCTGAAAAATTTACCTGGGTCTCAGGTGCAACAGTGAATAAAACAGGACAGACCTACAGTTTTCTCAGCACCCACTTAGTTCAGTTGCTGTGATTTCTGTGTATTGATCTGGCCTAAATTATTTAACAAGGGAAGTTTATTAGAAGCAACAGCACATACACTTGCTCTGTTCTTATTCTTCCCCAGGCATTTGCTTATGGCCACAGCTTGCTGGAGTGGGAAAGGAAAGCTGATGGGTTTTGTTTGTTTGGATTTCTTTTCAGGCTGACACATTTTCTAATGACTACAAAAGATATTTTATGGGTGAGGTGGAAAAATACCACCAAAATGCCCCAGACTAGCCAGCAGGGTATGGGACCCAGGCATGCAGGACTGACTCCACTCTTCTCCCCTTTCCAGCCAGGCTCACAAAGGTGCTGCCTTGCTCCTGGCCATGCCAGGGCACAGGACAGGTGGTGTTGTAGGGTGGAGAGCTATGGCTGCACTGCTTCTCTGTGGCACAGTGGCTAAGTTCAAATGGGAGCAAGCTGGTGGGACAGAAGGGCAGCAATATCTCCTCCAGACAGGAGGAGAGCAGCTGGAGATCAGCACCAGCGTCACACAGCCCTAATGATCTGGAGGAATATCATCAGCTTCACAGCATCAGGAGCAGTCCCCCACAACTACAGTCAGCAAATACAAAACATCAAGTCCTCATATTTTCTCCCAAAATCTCTTACTGTGGTCTTTCCACCCATTCCAAACCACCACTTCCTTTGCCTCGAATGCTAGCCATGATAGCATCCTTGTCCACTGGGCTTAGCATAGCATTTGTTAGCTTTTCTGCAACTCTCTTCAGTGAATTAGATAGTTTACACAGTCTTCAGGTTGTCAGCTGCTCTAAAAGCAGGGCCTGAGATATGATTTTGAGAAGTTCTTTCTGGGGGTCTGTAGCACTCTAGTGGCAATGTTTCTCTCAGTGTTTTCACATGTGCTTCTCTCAGCTCAGCAGGGCTGGACTGAGCTCCGCTACTGCTCAGCCAAAGGATCAAGAGAAGCAAATGAAGATGAAATTACTCATCTAGATCTGTTGTTCAGCAAGAGGTAGTAAAGATACAAGTGGAAACTGCTAGGTATTCTTCCACCAAAATCTAACTGTGCATGGCAAGATGGGCAGGCAGAGCATGTATGGTTATGTACTGCAGCACTGACGTGACTCAGAGTCCTGGTGATAGCCAGGCACAAGGCTTTATAGATAATAGGGCCAGAAGAGCTCAAACATCTTGTCCACCCCATTTCCACAACACACATTCTACCATTTGCCTAGCCAGCTCTTCAAAGCTTCCTACAGTAGAGATGTCACTGCCTTCCCAGGCAACCTACTCTGTTGCTTTATCTGCTATTACTATGAGGAAGCTTTGTTCTAATGGCAAACCTACAGTTTAAAGCCATTATTTAAAGCCATTACTTCACCACAGCAGGCAGAAAAAAGAAAGAAAAGCAAAACTGTGTATTCCTGTTCTCCTTACTGGGGCTCTTTGTGTGCTTAGAGATCATGTTTGCCTTCAGTCACCTCTTCTCTTGGTTAAGCCTATTTTTATCACTCTTTCATCACCTGTCATGTTGTCCACTCTCTCTGCTCTCTGTCTGACTGTCACCAATCGAATCATAGAATGATACAGAGGTTTGGGTCAGAAGGGACCTTAAAGATCATTTAGTTCCAACCCACTGCCCTTCTCTTGAAGTGTGGTGATACCATGTCCAAATGAAGATTCAGCAGTCTTCTGACTGATGGTTGTCCTTCTTGAACCATGGACTGCTTTCAAGAGCCACTATTCTCATTAGCCAATTCAAAGTCTGCCTCCCAGACATTTGTAGAGCCCCTTCCAGCTCACCCTCATCTGCAGATCTAATTAAATCTTAGCCTAGCTGCCAAGCTGGCAATGAAAACATGGTATTACAGGAGACCCAGAGTATCCATACAATAAATCTTTAGAGTCTGGCAGCAAATCATTGAATACTTATCTTGAGTTCTGTTTAGCCCCTTTCAGCTAGATTATTTTCTGGTTTGCATAGCTTGATGGTTATAGCAGACAGATGTCCTGCTGATGCCACTGTTTGTACAGCCAAAGTGCTACCAGTGGAGCAGCATGAGAGTAATCCTTAACAAGAGGGTTACTCTGGGTGCACCCTCCAAAGAGACAGCATTTTCCCTTGAAAGAGCTCACAGCACAGGAATACTGCTACAGGTGGCTGAGCTCCACTTCTGGAAACCACAATAAATGCAAGACCAGACTCCACAGTGTATTTAAGAAGGGAAAGTTTTCTGGAGCCATCAAGTTACTAATGTCCATGCACACAGACCTGAAAGAAAGGTGCTGAATTGATGGATGTACTTGTCATATTTATGGTTTGTAGCAGAGTGATGAATGTGCTTGGTGGTTTATAATGTGGTGCTCATTTAAATCTCTTTTTTTAAGATCAGGTTGACTTACAGAAGCCAGCATTAAAATTGCTTTTCAGTGGGGTGACAGGGATAGTACTATAGTGCAGAGGTTTGTCAATTAGTCTTTTATGACAAAGACAGCCTCCAAATGGAGGCCTCTGGTTGGGAAGATTTAATCCTGGCAAAAATAGATTCCCTTTAAAGCCATCGCTGGTACTGCACTGTCCCGCTGATTTATATCCTTACCCAGTGTCCTGTGGAAGCCCTAACTTATTGGTCTAAATCTTCAGTGTCCCAGTGAGCTCATCTGCAAAGGTGTGCTCCAGCTCACAGAACATCTCTGGCTGTTGCCAGCGTTACAGGTGTCAGGTATCACATCTCAAAAAGCACACCCTAGCACAGTCCATGGTCTACTTTTTCAACACTAGCTAATGATATGCAATACATTTGGGTTTATTAGCCACGGAGAAGCACTTGATTCTCTGAAATCAGAGGTTTAGCATAGAATCACAAAGCTGTTTTGGCAGGAAAAGGCCTTAAAGATCATCAAGTCCAACCATTAACCTAACATTACCAAATCTCCTGCTAAACCATTTCCCTAAGCACCACATCTACACAACTTTTAAGTATCTCCCAGGATGATGATTCCACTAGCTCCCCGGGCAGCTCATCCCAGTGCTTGACAACCCTTACAGCACAGAGATTCTTCTTAATGTCCAACCCAAAACATGTACCAGAAAGGAAGGGATGCAAAATCTCTAATCTTTTAAGTCCATGCAGGTTCACAAGATAGTAATAAGACCTTTGATATGTCAGGCTTAACACACATCAATGTCTACAGTTTCAACCTCTGTTCAGCTCTTCTGAGTTTTAGAAAGTCTCTACCTTCATCAGCCTCATCTTTCCCCTCTTTTCACAGGTAATGGAAGTACTTACCTCACACAAGTCATTAGCACTTGGAAAGCACTCTAGCACTCTAGCTAGCAAGCTAAATACAGCAAAACATCAGAGGCGGAGGGAAGAAATTTAGAACAGTGAAAATGCGTGGTGACAGAGAAGCCAAGATGGACCATTTAAATCAGGCAACACACCTAGTTGCTTTCTTGGACTCTGGACTATGCTTACTACTGCACCTGTAGTGACAGCTTCCCCTTGGGAGTCCATCACATGCTTGATTTAGTCCTTAAGACACAGACTTTTAAGTGGTGAGAGAAACTAAAAGCTAGGTGTGCAGCTGCCCAGTGTTGGATGGGTGCCTGGAGGGTCAGGCTGCTGGAGTGCAAAGTAGCAGGCAGATTCATTCTGAGAGGGGTAGGAGCAGACCTGACCAAAGATGTTATCAAGGTCATGAGCAGAGAACAACTTGCTGATGGAGGCATCCCAGGGACAGAGCTGGTTCAGGATTGGCGTCATAAAGATGCAGTTGGGTTTGGAGAGGAGCTCTCATCTGTTGGCTCAAATGAAACTGAACCCTTATGTTTTGGGGTGTTTCCAAAGGCTGATGAAAGCGTCCCAGCTCCAGCACTTCCCAAGACAGCCTCAGAGAAATGCAGCCCTCTGGGAAATGCTCACAATATACTAGTTAGCAGTTGATGTGTCAGTCAGGCTCTGTCACAGGAAAGGCCACAGACAGCCTATATATTGCTCTGATGCGAGTCTCCTGCTAGTTAGTTCTCACTGCTATTTTTAGGCTGGGGCATACTGTGCTTTCAACTTTCCCCTTTTTCTATTTTTTTTCCTCACCATTGAATGGCCATGATCTCTCTTGCAGTTGGCAGAAATTTGTATCCTTCAGGAGTAACAGATCCATCAAGAACAGGCTGATGTAACCGAACACAGAAATACATATTTGAGATGCTGTTCTTTTTAATAAACTGCATGGCATGAATGGAATAGATATGGAATCTAACAAGCACTGGCATAAAATAATTCTTACTAAGTAGTGTCTGGAGTCAGTTTTCAATCTGATTTTGTTATAAATAGACTTCATAAAGATCAGCAAATTAATTTTTTAGCATGTAGCATGTTTTCCCTCTGATGAAGAGGACAAGCCCACTTAAGCATCCACCTGTGCACTTAAGGGACTGAGATTGTTTGTTGGCCCTGATAAGCTGGAACTCATCTGAATGCACCTCATCAGAGAAAAAATGTTATTTTTCAGAGATGAAGTAGGCTTTTGGAAAGCTAAGGCTTGTGTCAAGGTTAATTAGGAGATAACTTTGGAATGCCACCAAGATAGCTGGCCCGACAAGGAAGACAGAGCCGTCAGGCACTCACCCAGCCCTGCCAATGGAGCCATGCAGCTGGAGAAGCTTCTTTGCATGCTCTGGGGAGAAATTGTGGGAAGGATGACTTTGCTAAGATGAAAGGCAGCTCTCCTCTCAATGCTTCTGCCCTTTCTCCCTACTGCACTCTTCAGAATGGGACTCCAGAAGAAGGGTATGAGCTCCACAAAGACATGGTTTATTTCTCCAGGTCTTATTATTATTATTCTTATTCAAGCCATGAAGTGTACAGTTGCAAAGCCAAGAAGGACATCATGATTAAACAGCCTGCCTGCAATGGGCAGTGGGAACAGTGGTAGTCTTCATCCTCATCGTCAATCTTCAGAGAGGACAGGAGAGACCTTGCCCTCAGGCACACAGCCTGTGGGCAAATGAACATGTTTAGTGGATATTTCCCATTAAATCAATTAGGGGAAGAACAATGTAATATGTAGCAGTCGTTAAAAAGAGAACGATGTTGATTTTCCCAAAGCCTTTGCTTCAGGACTTGAGTCCAAAGTAGCTTATGCCACATGGCCATCATCTGTCATCTGTCATTTCATCCCCTCACTGGAGAAGACCTGCCTGAGCAAAGCTCTCTTTCGGGCTCCTGGTTTCACAATGAAATCTGAGCCAGCCTTTTTCTCCATCATGACAACATGCTGAATTCAGCTCAGCCTCTTAGCAACTAGAGCTGTTGCCATCTGATGGGTGGTTGGTCTCGGTCCAGTTCCTTGTGGAGGGAAAAAACAAGCGTGCCTCACCACAGGGCTCCTCTGCTTTTGGCAGAGGCCCTACGTTGGGGACAGGGTGGGAAGCATCTCATTATACCCTAAAGATGTACCTCTAGGTCCAGGTCACTGCATGAATGCATTACCCCACTCACCTCCTGGAGATCTGAGCAGACTTGAGCAGAAAAAAGACCTTCCACAGCTCCAAATTGTTACATCTCTAAACCAACCACATAGGTGTCCTGAGTAGCAGAGACCAAGCTGCAAGCATATTATAAAATAACTGTTGTACAGACTGTTTATTGTCCACTTGATGCCAGTCCTTGTCAGCATCAATATCCCAATTTTTCTCGCTACAAATAAAGGTTAAGTGAGTCCAATTACTCCAGTAAGGTAACACCAGTATTGCTACTAATTACAGCAATTGCATTATGGATCATTAGTTAGTGATTATGACTTTGTCAAGTGCTTGGCAATTTTATGCAAGAATCACTCACAATGTGTCATGGAAAAGAAATATCTTCCTGGCATTGTTAGTTTCCAGTCTATACAAATGATCTTGGAAGTTCGGGTGAAAACTGCCAGAAGCTTCCTAGGAAAAGACATGCCTGCCTAGCATTTGCAGTTACACAGCACAAAGCATCAAGAGGGTGATGGACAGAGAGGGGTGGAGGCTCCTACTATACACAAATTAAAATTCCTTGCTTCAGGTCCTAAAGAATTTAGAAAACCAAGATGCTATACAAAGAGAATGGCCCCAGTTTGTGCGAGGTGTTGACACGCTTCTCTAATAAACGGCATTATTATCCTTGCAGCCTCCCTGGGGAGTCTTGGCATTTGTTATTTTATTTGAATAAATAATTAATTTAGTTTAATTAAATTCATCCAACAGCCAAGAGACAGGTTTTACTAATTCAAGATTCATGGGGAGAGATAGGGAGTGGTGTCTAAGTATGTAGATGGTAAACACAGAGACTGATTTTTTTTTTCTCTCTATTAAACTGGAGTTAGTTGAAAGCCCTCTCTGTCTTGTAAATTTTCTTCTGCCTATAGCTCTCCTGCCAGTGGTGACCAAAGACTCTACATCCCAAAAGACAAGTGGTGGGAACCCTTCCTGAGACCCCTTCTTTGCTCACAAACAACTGAGCTCAAAGTGTTGCACTGAGGAACTTCTTGCTGATTTAACAGCTTTTCCAGCACTTTTCCCAAGACTCTCTCTACGTGATCATAACCTACATTCTCAATCCCTTGCTTAGGTGACTATTAAAATCATTCCAGCTCAACTTTCACAAAAAATAAATGGAAAATTGAATTTAATCTCAGAGAAGAGACCATTAGGATCCACTGATCTCAATCCTGCACATGACAGATCATAAATTTCACCCTCCACTTCTCGCACTAGAATGCAGTGGGATTAAAATGCTGCTCTAGAAAATGTCCTTATCTGGAAGACCGTGAGCTTTCTCAGCTCATCATCCCATTAACAGCTGCAAGAACTCTCCAGCACTTTGGAGGATCTTATGAAGGTCTGGAAACCTTATGAAGCTAGAGCAAATGCCTTGAAGTTAGAGTTATTCACAATTAACAATGGGGTGTTGGAATATTCCTGCAACATGTGGGCATCTTGTCTACACAAATCTTGAACTCTACATCACGCTCTTCACTTTTCTTCTGGACCTGCTGCAGGAGGTAAAGGTGCCAAATAACCATGGTGAAGGTCCATCACAAAAGAATGATATAACCTACTACTATTCATTATATTTTCAGAAAGGTTGAAGAATCTTTTCTGACAGCCTTAACAGTGAAATTCATGGCTACGTTATCTGCCAAGCTGCATGGCTGGAGAAGTGTTTCAAAAAGTCAGTAAAATCCAGGGACTTCAAGGAGCATGAGATGGTAAATCTGAGGTGAACATGACTCTAGAAAAGTGGTACCCAGAAAATGTAGCATCCCAGCCCAATTTCTGCCACTTTCTGTCAAAACAAATCTTATTAGACTGGCACTCTGTTGGCCATAAAGCTGTAATACAAGCAATGATATAGTTGCAGTGTCCTTGTTAGGGTTAGAGCAAATCAAAGCAGTAAGTGGGAAATCCAGGTCCTCGTGTTGAATATCCCATAATGAAAACTGAGAAGACAAGGGCTTGACCTCCTTTACCATTGCATAACCCTTAGGACAACACCTCAGACAAAACTGAAAGCAATATTCAGTCCATAAGCATGTGAGATGCTTAACTGACAAAGCAGATGCTTAGTAAGATTTTAAATGATTCATTAGAGGAAGTCTTAAGCAAGAGAGAATATACACAAGCACATTAAACAGGACAGCATTAAGGATTTTCCTATTACACTTTCAATCATAGAATCATAGAATCATAGAATGGTTTAGGTTGGAAGGGACCTCAAGGATCATCCATCTCCAACCTCCTGCCATAGGCAGGGACACCTCCCACTACAGCAGGCTGCTCAAGGCCTCATCCAGCCTGGCCTTAAACACCTCCAGGGAGGAAGCATCCACAACCTCCCTGGGCAACCCATTCCAGTGTCTTACCACCCTCACTGTAAAGAACTTTCTCCTAACATCCAGTCTAAATCTCCCCTCTTCCAGCTTAAACCCATTCCCCCTCATACTGACATTACTAGACCTTGTAAATAGTCCCTCCCCAGCCTTCTTGTAGGCTCCCTTCAGATACTGGAAAGTCACTCTAAGATCTCCTCAAAGCCTTCTCTTCTCCATGCTGAAGAGCCCCAACTCTCTCAGCCTGTCCTCATAGCAGAGCTGCTGCTGCCCTCTGATCATCTTTGTGGCTCTCCTCTGGACTGGCTCCAGCAGTTCCATGTCCTTCTTGTGTTGGGGGCTCCAGAACTGCACACAGTACTCCAGGTGGGGTCTGACGAGAGCAGAGTAAAGGGGGAGAATCACCTCCCTTGCCCTGCTGGCCACACTTCTCTTGATGCAGCCCAGCACTCGGTTGGCTGTCTGGGCTGCATGTGCACACTGCCGGCTCATGTTGAGCTTCTCGTCGACCCAGACCCCCAGGTCCTTCTCCTCAGGGCTGCTTTCAGCCATTCATCACCCAGCCTGTATCTGTGCCTGGGATTGCACCGACCCAGGTGCAGGACCTTACACTTGGCCTTGTTAAACGTCATGAGGTTGGCCTGGGCCCACCTCTCCATCCTGTCCAGGTCCCTCTGGATGGCATTCCTGCTCTCCAACAAGTCAACTGTGCCACACAGCTTGGTGTCATCTGCAAACTTCTGAGGGTGCACTCAATTCCTCTGCCCATATCACGGACAAAGATGTTAAAGAGCACTGGTCCCAGCACTGACCCCTGAGGAACACCACTTGTCACCGGTTGCCAGGTGGACATTGTACAAGCAAGCAAGCAGGCAAAGAGAAAAAAAAATCTTTAAATGGCTTTAATAATGGAGTTGCTGTCCACATCACGGGAAGACCAGCTGGAAAAAGATGGATAATTCACCTCCATTTTCATTGGACTAGATCAGATGAATTGTGATGGTGTGCAGCTTTGGGTCACAAGAGTAAAATCTGCACTGTTTGTTCTCTGTGGTCAGCATTGATTTACCCTCACTTGAGCTGAGAGGTTATTTAAACGGTAATTTCAGCTTCCTGCAACTCAGAAGCAATAAATGGATTCTCTCGTGCATTTGAGACATTTTTACTAAGCACATTCATGGGGAGACAACTGTTGATTATACTCAAAGGCATTTGAAATAATAATCCTGATAATAAAATGTCAAGAGAAAAGCAGGCCTTCTAATGGCTTTCTAGCACGCCTACTACCTGCTTCTCTCTTATCTCCCTGACACACTCACAAATATCCACCTTGCTCCTCGTCCTTCCTAGGGATCCAGGAAGAGAGGTGACAGGGTAGGGAGAAGGGAGCAAGATGCAGGCAGTGAGGCTGTTTGTGACATCCTTGGTGACTGGGGTAAATGGCTTTTATCCTTGGTGACTGAGGTAAATGGCTTTTATCACTCACTAGTATGTGTTGAGCAGCTTTGTGGCGATGGGAAGTGCTGCCGTTCAAAAGCTTTGGGAGTTCACTCGTTTTTCCGTGTCAGAACATTTAGCCTGTCCTCAAGACAGGGATCTCAAGTAAATACTGGCTCTGAGAGAAGAGACGTGACTCTCTTCACTACACACTGTATGCACACTCCACTACCACCATCAGGCACAAGACAACAGTGTCTGAGCGCTGCACAAATTTAGGATTCCCTTCTGCCCAATCATGCCTTTCACCAGCTAAGTCAAAAACTGTTTTGTGTAGCTGAGACAGGGCTGTGAAAAATTACAGTTACCACTCTGTCACTGGCACTGGGATCATGCACCACACTGCTAAAGGAAGAGGTGCAACTGATTGATTCCCTCTTCCTCAGTGCACCCATTCCTGAGCATCCTGTATCCACCCTTTGCCCATACTGTGCTAGGACTGGTTTCCTGGCTGAAAAACACACTGCAGGCTGCAGAGCTGTCATTTTGGCACTGTTCACCAGCATTCAATTAAATTTTGAAAAGGAGAAAACAAAGGGGAAGAACATATCTGTTGGTTCTTGGCATTAATCACTGAAAATTACTTCAGTTCAGTGGCATCAAAGGAATGCAAAGGTAATTGAAATGCAATGGCCAGCAGGATGACCACCTCAAACTCATTAACAGTATAGTCTTTGTGCCAAGTTAAGATTTCATTTTATTTTTCTCAGAGGTTTTGCATATGTATAAATACTTTTGCTTCTAGGACTCCCATAATATGCCACACTGCCAGCCTTGAAGTCCATAGTCTTCTGTGTTTAGACAAAACAGATTCAGTCTAGCAAACAGATGTCCTTTTAGAGGGTCTCATCCTGTCCATCAGAGGTGCAGCTTCTCTAGATTGTTGTATAGTTACTGACCAGCACTGGTACAGGTGCTGGAGTAGTTTGAGCAAAGACACTTATCCTCATCACCTCTAACTTTTAATCAGAAGCAAGCAGACTGTGCCCTTCTTCAGCCAAGACTCACAAGCAATTCCTCAAATGCAGCTCAAATGTAGGATCTAGCCCAAAACAGAGGCGTGCCAGTGCAGGAGCTGCAGGAAATCCAAATCCCCATCTGTGGTGGGAAGAGGATTAAACCACTCTAGCCCTATACACATGTCTGAGTTACACCAATCTCTTCTCATCATGGAGAAAAAGGACTTCTAGTCAGGCCTTGCAAATTCCTGCCTCTAAAGGTCTCCTAGCATTTCTCTCAGGCTTGGCTCTAGAAAGTACACATTGTCTGCTGACTTTTGGCCAGAGAATCATAGAATCATAGAATCAACCAGGTTGGAAGAGACCTCCAAGATCATCCAGTCCAACCTATCACCCAGCCCTATCCACTCAACTAGACCATGGCACTAAGTGCCCCATCCAGTCTTTTCTTGAACACCCCCAGGGACAGTGGCACCACCACCTCCCTGGGCAGCCCATTCCAATGGCAAATCACTCTCTGTGAAGAAGGAAGATGGTGATATGGTTTTGTAGGGTCAGTGAAACCGAATGCATCTATACCATAGGTAGCATTAAGTGTATTACTAAAGAAGGTTCTTTGGAGAGAAAAGAACTTCCCAGTCACCAGACCTGCCTAGCTCTTGGTCACAGTGTCCAAAACACTTTTCCTGGAGTTGTTAGCATTTCTTTCCATGACTAAAAAGTCCACAGAGCACAGACTCCAAACACATGGATCATGGCTTGAAGGGGGGGTTGCTGTGGCTATCTTCATGTAGCCCACTTCGTGACGAGCAGCAGCATTAACCTCATCCTGGTCACACATTGCTCTTCTTCTCATGCACTCAGATCTAGTCTTTGGGGATTTGAACCAGCACAGCCCACTGGTTTGCACAAGGCCAGCCTGAGCCAAGTCGTCTCTCCTCCAAACACAGCTGGTCACAGCATGAACGCTGTGTGTAAAATCAGGAAACAAAGCCCCAAGGGCTGACCAGTGTGGCCACTGACACCACAGGATTTTTCCATAAAAACTTACCCCTGAGTGGGCCTGGCACTTGGTCACTTCTGGTCTCTCCTGAATCTGAGTCCTGAGAGTGTTCTGGGTTTTATTCTTATTTCCCCAAACCAAATTTCTTTTGCAGTAAGTCTGCTTTTGAGATTTCTTGCTTGACGGAATAAGGAAACTGGCTTGTTAAAATGTCCAGATGGGGAGGGTAAACTGCAGAGCATCTCCTTTATCTGTAGTGCAGGCACAGAAAGGAGAGTGCCACCAAAGGGCACAGTAGAACACGCTCATTATTCTGTCAGGAGCAACCCGAATTGGCAAATGTTAATGTCTTACTTCTGATCACGCAATACCTGCACATACATCAAGATTTTAGCACCTGCAGTCATTATTCAGAATTATTTTTAAGAGCATTTTGTGCAAACATGTGTCACTGCATGTGTATCATCCACAAATCTTTTGGTGTGACCTTCATGCAAGAGCTCAACAGTCACAGACAGCCGAGGGACCTCTGCCGTTTTCAGCCCTCATTTCTTCAGGCTCAACGATGGGAACTGTTTTCAGGAAGAAGCATCAGAGAAGACAAACGTAAACAATCACAGGACATTTTGCTTTCCATGAGATAAAGTATGTCCTCAGACTGTGAAGATGGGTTCAAATGTAGAAATGTTTTCATCCCTTCCTGACTAAAGGGTCAGGAAAAGTATAGCCTCATCAATGGGCTGCTTGGAAAACTTTGCCTCTGATTTTCTCCTCATGTTCTCAAAAAGTAGTCACACTTGCATACATGGGGGTGATCCTCTTTGCAGTTGAACATCTCTCTCTCCCTGCTTTTCACATCTACTTCTTGCCTTAACACTGAGAATCTGGCTAGAGCTGTCAAATGGCCTGCATGTCGTGCAGTCCCCTTTGTAACATAGCTCCCACACATGTACCCATCTATTTGTCTGTATTAATTTTGCTCTCTTTCTCCTGGAGCCAGAAAAGGAGGAAAGCAGAAAGAACTACCTGTGACTGATACTGCTTGATAAAAAATTCTCCTAGATCATAGAAATGGGTGAGAGGAACATAGAGAAAATCAACTTTGGCAGCATCAGTGCTGGATCTCTCCCCTGAGGTATTGGTGTTACAGTGCTAAAGGTCCTGTCTCTAACACAATATTTCATACACCTGCCAAGCATGTTGATTTGAATGTACTCATCTCCCACTTTCTGTCACCACCTATCATGGTTCATCACAGCCACTGCTGCATTATTAATAACCCTTCTTCTGTGTGTGCATGTGTATGTTTGTAGCCCAGATGGAAAAGAGCTCCACCTGATCAACAGCAGTCTTGGTGGAGGGCACCACCTGGGGAGTTGGGAAAAATCCACAAGAAGTCTGTCCTGCTATGTCAGCTTGAGGAACAGTCCACTGCTAGTTAAAGCATCCTTTCCAGCTGGGCATGTACAATACAGGTGAGGAAGGGTGAGGGGACAAGAATCATAGAATCATAGAATGGTTTGGGTTGGAAGGGACCTCTAAAGGTCATCCAGTCCAGCTCCCTCTGCAGTAAGCAGGGATAACCTCAACTAGATCAGTTTTCCCAGATCCCTGTCATGCCTTGCCTGGAGTATCTCCAGGGATGGGGCCTCAACTAGTTCCCTGGACAACCTGTTCCAGTATTCCACTATCCTCATGGTAAAGAACTTATTCCTAACATCCAATCTAAATCTACACTTCTCTAGTTTGGATCATTGCCCCTCATCCTGTCACTACAGGCCTTTGGAAACAGTCTCTCTCCATGCCTCTTGTAGGCCCCCTTCAGGTTCTGGAAGGTTGTGAATAAGGCCTCTCCCAAAGCCTTCTCTTCTCCAGGTTGAATAACCCCAGCTCCCTCAGCCTGTCCTGGTAGGAGAGGTGCTCCAACCCCCTGACCATTTTTGTTTCCCTCCTCTGGACAGAATAAGGGTTTACAGTCGAAATGGCACTTAGCAGTATGTAAAGATTATGAAGTTGAATGGGGCTTTTACCCCAAAACTCTGCAGGAAACCAGACAGATAATAATTTTGCCAGGGCAAAGTGGTCATTTGGAGGACATCCCACAAGATTTTAGTGAGCTGGCAGTATTGTCAATAGGATGGCATTATCCTAAGGTTTCTGACTGGTGAGGTGTGAAAACCTCTGCCTGGTGGCAAAGCAAAACGATAAAGAACCTGAGTTATTAATCATGTCAGAAAAAAAGTAAGACTAGACTAGCCAAAAGACCATTGGCATGCAAAGATTAAAAGAAATGTTAGGGGCACCAACGTGTAATTCCTACTTCAGAAAATACTGGGCAAGTGCATTAAGGCTCCTGTGCTTCCTTTAACATTGGAAATGTTTCCTTTATTGTTTTCAGTGAAGATTCCAGTGCTAATAAACCTCTCCAGTTCATGAACCAACCACATGCATTCCATAGAATCATAGAATCAACCAACCATGTTGCAAGAGACCTCCAAGATCATCCAGTCCAACCTAGCACCCAGCCCTATCCAGTCAACTAGACCATGGCACTAAGTGCCTCATCCAGTCTTCTCTTGAACACCTCCAGGGACGGTGACTCCACCACCTCCCTGGGCAGCCCATTCCAATGCCAATCACTCTCTCTGCCAACAACTTCCTCCTAACATCCAGTCTATACTTCCCCCGGCACTGAGACTCTGTCCCCTTGTTCTGTTGCTGGTTGCCTGGCAGAAGAGACCAACCCCACCTGGATACAGCCTCCCTTCAGGTAGTTGTAGACAGCAATGAAGTCACCCCTGAGCCTCCTCTTCTCCAAGCTAAACAACCCCAGACTCCTCAGCCTCTCCTCTTCCTGAGGTTGAATATCCCAAATCTTTCTCTGAAGACAGAACTGCAAACAATCCTGAATCCCACCCTCAAAAACATGAAAGCACAGTACACATTTTACTCTGTGTGAGGTATCTACAGCACATTGAAAGGCTGCAGTTTTATCTTTAGGGCCCAGCTGTCGAAATGGTGAGTTCTTCATCCTTGGCAGAATTGCCCTGGGAGTCATGTCACAACAGATTTGCAGTTTTACCTGTCCTTTGTTCACTCTTTTCCCAAGCAGATGGTGTTTCATGGGCAATGAATAATGAAACCATGTCTTTCCAAAGAACAAAACATGACGTTTCCTACCTTGCTTAAGAAAAGACAAAGCCAAGATAAATGTGAGACCTGGATCCATGCTTCAGCTCTGATCCCAGCTACTCTGGAGAGCACTCAGGAGCCATGTGCTGGATTTGGCACGTATTTATTTCTTTGACAGAAGGCTCATCTTGTCAGTCTGACAGTAATGTTTGATTATTGCAACTGTTTCACAAACCAGCACATACATCACTAATATCCCTCTCATCCATGTCTTGTGCTATTTCCCATCCTGCACCCACCCACCCACCCACCCTAACTGAATTATTGGCTTCAGAAACACCATTCCACTGCCTCTGCAACCATCTTCTGCCCTGGCAGCTTACTACAGTGTAAGGCTGGCAGTGGCAGAACTGAGTGCTGGCATCTCTATTCTTGCTGCAACGCTCTGTCCCAGCTGCCATCAGAGGAAAGGTAAGAGAACAGTAAATACACAAATAATAGTGCCTAAGATAATCATGGACTCTCAGAAATAAGCTGTGCTTAGTGGAACTGCATTGTTAAAGAAGCGCTGTCCCCTACCAAACCCCCTCACTCCTCTGCTGTAGTTGACAGCCCTGAAGCAGAGGTTGCACCAAGTCAGGGCTTACAGTATCTGTAAAGGTGATTTTTTTTTTTTGGTGAAATTGCCATGCCAGAATCATAGAATGCTAGGGGATGGAAGGGATCTCCAGAGATTATTCATAGAGTCCAACACCCTGCAAAGCAGGACATACTTAGAGCAATATGGAATGGATCCAGGAGAGTTTTGAAGATGTCTATAGAGGAGACTCCGCAAGCTCTCTGCTCTCTTTAAACTCATTCCATCTGCCTGCTGTACTCTGACCAGGACATGTCCTTTCTGCCTCGGGAGCAGGACTTCTGAGGTTTTACCCCAAATCATGTGATTCAATATCTGCCTTTTTTTTGCCTTGCCTCAGGTAACTAAGTGTTGCAAAGGCTTATGAAATTAGCCTGGTCTCTTTAAAATCCAACCACGGCCTTTGCCTCCATGACCTTGGGGAGAGGAACAATCCATCCCATGCATAAACTACATGCAGCATTTTGTAAAGACAAAAGATTTCTTTCTATCAGCTCTAAATCTGCTGCCCTTTAATTTCAGTGAGTGACCCCTTGTTCCCATGTTGCAGGACAGGGTTAAAAAACAAAAGGCAAGAAAGGAAGGAGCAATCAATTTCACTTTCCATCTTTAATCATTGTGAATGTCTCAGACAAGTATCCCTCTAACTAGTCATCATTTCTGGCTAAATAGTCCCTGTGATCTCTCATCATCTATAAATTCAATGACACTTCTATCTCCATTGACCTTCTCTGGACCTTTCAATATCTCCTACATTTTTCTTCACCTGACAAACAACAATTTCTGACCCACCGTTAGTTTGCCCATCCTTTCTGTCCTCTGGAAGGGAGCCTGCTGCATTACTCAGCCAGTCTCTGACTATTGCTTTCCTGCTCCTTATTTAAAAGAAGATATTGGAGACCTTGTTTTCTAAGCAAAGTCCTTTATTTTAGTCAGATTGTCAGTGTGAGAACAAGTCAGTAAAATCTCTACATAAAAGAAAGCCTTCAAAGTGACTTACCCCCTCATTCCTACTACTAACATGCATGCAGAGCTGGAACCTAGTATTGCTGTTGACGAGCCTGGAGAGAACAATGAGAGAAGTATGTATTGCTATGGCATCAACTTTCTTTGGGAGATAGGTATGGTTTACCTCTTTTGAGCTTATTGGCCCTTAAAACAAGCTGTAGTTTTGGGGTCAGGCACGATATGGGTCAGGTAAAACACAGGACCTGAGATTGGCAGCTCATTGCTCTGTGTATTCTCATGCCTCATTTTCCCTTCCTATAAAATAGTCAATGATGCTGCAATCCTATTTTGAAAAAAAAAGCATTGATGGCTGCTAATGAAGAGCTCCAGGCAGAGCTGACTGTTACCTCACTGACTTTTCTTCAGCTTCAGACCAGGGGGTATACGAAACAGCCACATCTCCAGAACATTGCATCCACCCATTCCCATGGCACACGGCTGCCTGGCAGAAAGGGATCTGGGGGTTGTAACAGACAGGCAGCTGAATACGCATCAGCAGTGTGCCCAGGTGGCCAAGAAGGCCATTGGCATCCTGCCCAGCAGGAGTAGGGAGGTGATTGTCTCCATGTACCTGGCTTTAGTGAGGCCACACCTCGAGTACTGAGCTCAGTTTGGGACACTGCAATACAAGAGAGATGTGGAGGTGCTGGAGAGGGTCCAGGAGGGCAACGAAGCTGGGGAAGGGCTTGAAGAATAAATCTTATGAAGAGTGACTGAGGGAGATGGGGATGGTTAGTCTGAGGAAGAGAAGCCTGAGGAGAGACCTTGCTGCTCTCTACAACTACCTGAAGGGAAGTTGTGGAGAGGCTGTTGCTGGTCTCTTCTCACAGGTAATTGGAGAGAGAACAAGGGGGAAAGGCCTCAAGCTGAGGCTGGGTAGGTTTAGATTGGACATTAGGAAAAAGTTTTTTACAGAGAGAGTGGTCAGGCACTGGAATGAGCTGCCCAGAGAGGTGGTTGAGTCACCCACCTTGGATGTGTTTAAGAGTCTTTTGGATGTGGTGCTTAGGGATATGGTTTAGGGTGAATCTTGTAGAGTAGGATTATAGGTTGGACTTGGTGATCCTGAGGGTCTTTTCCAATCTGGATGTTTCTGTGATTCTGTGAAAGCAAGAACATGTTCTCCACCCAGTCCTACTCCCTGTTGTCTTGCAGCATGTAGCCCAAAGCATTGTCCAGGCCACCGGTCTGCTAGAGGAACACAACCTTTGTAAGCTCAGCCTTCTCCCTTTTCTCCCCAGGCTTTGTTCAGCAGGAAAACATTACATGTTGAAGTCACAGAGTGTCAGCGCTGACCGTGGAGAAGGCACCCACAGAAACAAATCAGCATCATTCACATACCGCAGCTGCTTTTGCAAGCTCTCTGCAAACTTGCTCAGTGCTGCAACAGTAGACCTGTTCCTTCTTTTGAAATCTGCTGCAGAGCCCTGGCAGCAAGGCTTTATTTTTTTTTTTCATTCCCATGAATCCTGAGATGCTGAAAAGCAGCTAGAGGCTTCTGTCAATCCTTCACTTTCGTCTCCTTGCTAAAGCTTCATGCTTCCCACAATACTACTGCACTAACACTCAAACTAGCCCAGTTTATTTCCTGCTGCCAGGCCACCACAGGACAGCTCTCTTGTAGTGCAGGGATGGAATGTGAAGAGAAAGTTTCTTTTCTGTGCCTGATACTCAGAAGAGTGGCTGAAAGAAATTATTATCCTATGCTGTGCTGGCAAAGGCCAGGAAGAGCGACCTTGTGGAAATCCAGTACCATATCCTCTTAATTCTGTGAACCAGTGCCTCTGGGTACAAAAGAACTCGCTGTTGAGCAACATTATGGTGGAGTACATGCTACATGGGTACCTCTGCTGATATTTGCCTGTCTTTCTTTTGCTATTTATATCTGTAATAGTCCTGGAGAGAGAAATTAATTACAGCCTGTCTCTCTATCCAGAGATTGTGTTCATATTACAACCCCCTGAAAGCGCAACTCAAGCAGTTTCTGATTATCAGTGAAAGCTGGACTACAAGCTACTTAATTAATCTCTCCCTCTCTCCCTCTTTTTGAGTGATGATTTTGTGATGTTTATGGGGGGAAAAAAATAAAAGAGAGGATGAAGAAGAAAGCAGCAGTGAGAGACTGAAAGCAAAAAACAATTTTCCTCCATACAAAAGATAATTGCAAAGGAGAAGCTGGAGGTAGACGATGGCAGGAGATTTCGGACATCATGTGTGGCATTCCTTCTTCTCTAGAACAATGACAGAAGTTGGACAATAAAAACTGAGCATTTCACTTCTGCAGTTCTTCACTTCCCCAAGGCTCTCTGGGTATTTTAGTTCATCTTCCACTTGCTGAAAAAAACCCAGACATTTTGATCCAGATTTTGTAAGGAAAAAGAATTCACAAAACCATGTTCTTTGTGCAGAGGTGGTGATGTACATATGTCTGTTCATTCAGTTGTCTGCCTTTCCTTCCCTCACTCCCTTGAGCTCACTATACAACTTCAGTTGAATTTCACTGGCATGACTGGAATAAATGAAAGGTTTTCATTAAAAAAAAGGAGGGTGTCTGGGGAGAGGACAGAATCTCTGTGTCCCAAATGATGGAAAGTCCACCAGCTGAACTCATAGCTTATTAGACTCAAGCCTTACAAATGCCCCAACTACAGGAAAAGTTTCAATTGGACTGACAATCGATCAAGAGACAAAAACGTATTGAAACCAAGCCTTGTTAGTTCTATTCATCATCAACTATTCAATTCTTTCCTCCTGTAACTCTTACAGACTCCCAGATTTCTCTTGGGCCATCAACAGTGTCCCTTCCAGGCACCAACTCCCCTCCCTTTTTTCTGTCCTAATTGGAGAAGGGGGATGGGGAGGGAGAGAATTGCCATTTCTGCCCTAACCATGTCCACTTGTGTCTCTGGCTGCTTAGGCAGAGCAGAGGCTCTGTCTTCTATGTTTCTCTTGTAATTATATGAAAGGAGGAAACTATCTTTTTGCTCCCACCTTCCTCCAAACTGTCCTTAAGGGAAAGGATCATAATTTTCTACTTCACAGGTGACTTCCCTCTTATAGATTGCTACTAATCTGCTTATACACAAGCACAAAGCCTTGTCAAGGTCCAAGGACAGAAATGGAGATCATCAAGGGCCACTTATGGACTGCACAACCAGCATAGAGGAAGAGGAGCATCACCACCACACAGCTGAGAATGCCGGAAAAGGTAGCAGTCCTTGAACCCCACCTAACCACCAAGCTTGTAGACACGAAGCAACACAGTCAAGGCAGGGACTCCCTGTTTCTGAGCAGTGCCAACAGCCAGGGGAAGCTGCTTAAGGCTGCTGGGGTGACTAAGTAGGTTAGTGTAAGCTATGGCACTATCTCTTGCTGGAAGGTGCACCACTTCACTGCTTGCTTTGGAGGGGAAGCATACAACGGAGTGCCTCCTGAGGAAGTTCCTGTACAAAATCCCTGCTCAGCACCCAGGTAAGCAGCTTGTATCTGAAGGCAGTGTTTATTTTTGAATTGATTCCTCTCCCTTAGAGGTTATGAAGGGATCTGAGCAGTTTGTTTTCAGAGGAAAGGAAGGAGGATTCTCTCCTAATACACGGGGACTCTGAAGGAGGCTGAGTGCTTCCTATTGTATACTTGTCTGATGTCTAAGTCAGCAAGAGCTGTGCAGCTATAGCTAAGGGAAATTCATCCTCCACTTTTGGAAGGGACAGGTGTTAGTAAAGCAGGAAGTCTAATGGTTTCTGTTAAAATAGTGCAGATAGGACCTACATGAGATCATGGCTTCACTGCAAGGTGGATGAGGAAGAAAACAAGCACATTGGGAACACCACTTGAGAAAAGCAAAGATTTCTCACTACTAGCATTTCCTAGCAGACTGTCTACAAGCATAAATCAAGAGACCCACAGGCATGTCATAAAAAATCAGATGCATCAGTATTATAAGCCAGCTCCTTAGCTGGTGGAAAATTCATTGGACCTCCACTTTCTTAGAGAAGTAAGCCTAATAAAACCACTACGCTCTAGGTCACTTGTCTTCACATGAGTGGCTTAGGAACAGCCTGATTGTGATATCACACAATCTTTGTCTAGCCAGGCTAGACAAAGAGAGTCATAGATTTTTATTTCTCAGCAAGTCAGTGAACAAAAGCTGTCTGAGTGGTGGACAGAGACTCTTGAAAACAGCTGAAAAACAGTTCTCCAGACTAAGCTCAACTCTCACAGAGCTGAGAGGACCCATAAGGAAGAGACAGTTTAGGACACTTTAACCCTAAGACCTTGACATGGAACTTACCACTCTGCGAGCACAAACCCCAAGGACACAGTGCTGCATTGCTGCTCACATGTCCTGGTGCCTTTCCTCCTGCATCATTCTATCCCCCACCTCATAGAGAGTCCTCATTTAAGCACAGGAACAAAGCTTCAGCACATTTGTCTGTCCCACCCTGCTGAACTAAGAGGAAAACTGCAAAAAAACAGCAGGAAGAAAGGAGAAAAGCGAGGGTAGGAGGCACCTACTTAGAAAAACTAGCTAAGATCCAGAAGGCAAAGTTGGCAGCTGCCAAAAAGGAACAAGTAGTGTATTGCACTGCAGTGAAACTGTACTCAGCTCTTCTCACAGATGTTTTGACAGATGTGTTCAATGCCCCATGTCTCACTTAATTTGGCTCCCCTATCGCCTGTTAGCAAGAGATTTTGACTCATGCAAGCACAAGCAGATGGGCACCTTTTGGTGTCTTCTGGTGGTTTTCACCCAACCCTTGGAGTCAGAGGCCAGACAGACTTCTGAGAACAGAAACCAAAAGAAGGAGGCCATACCACAGTTTCTTAGCTGATCAGCTGAACCACAAGCTGCCTTGCCTTGAAACGCAGCTTACCACACTGCAGCCATTCATTCCAAGAGTAATTGTCTTAGCATAAATGACATCAGGCATGGCAGGCAAAGCTGACATCTATAAAAAGCAAACACTGTGGTGAATGCTCCCTCAGCAGTGTTACTGGGTGAGACAACAAGGGCTACCCAAGCATAGTGAGAAACATAATGGGATAAAATCATTCATGCATCACTCATCCTCTTTTAAGCTGACATGGAAGAACAATCCATATTTTTTCTCTGATCCCACCTTGAGCTGGCAACCAGGAGGAAGAAAGCATCTTCTTTTAAGCAATGTAATCTGATAAGGACTACAGGAATGCAATAAACATGAAGCCACACAGTGAGCTTTTTAGAGCCTGCTTTTCAGAGCAGAACAGCACTTGAAGGCAAAACCTCATGGAGTTCCACAGACCTGACAATGCAGCTATTTGAATGCAATGCGTGATGTTGTCTGTAACCTGCAGCACGGCTCACTAGTGCAGTATGTGTCACGTTTGCATGAATTACACTGCACTGCTAACTGACTCTTAATTTTTTTCTCAGATGAGTGGTCAAATAAAGTAAAATCCAGCTTTATATATGATTACTAACAAAACTAATGTCATGAGCTATTCTATACCTTCAGTTGGATTGAAGTGAACACAATTCAGGCCCATGATTAAAGCTTTTAGAGTTCAAAACTTTATTTAACCATGTTTCCCGGGAAGCCCTTGCTTTCACATCAATAATAAACTCATACTGAGACCCTCGAGGAGCAGCAATTTAAGCTGCTTTAAGTCACAGACAATTTTTTTTGTTTTTTTTTTTTGATACACTATCACAGTATCACACACTATCACAGTATCACCAAGGTTGGAAGAGACCTCACAGGTCATCAAGTCCAATCTGTTACCACAGAGCTCAAGGCTAGACCATGGCACCAAGTGCCACGTCCAATCCTGCCTTGAACAGCTCCAGGGATGGCGACTCCACCACCTCCCTGGGCAGCCCATTCCAGTAGCCAATGACTCTCTCAGTGAAGAACTTTCTCCTCACCTCAAGCCTAAATTTCCCCTGGCATAGCTTGAGGCTGTGTCCTCTTGTTCTGGTGCTGGCTGCCTGAGAGAAGAGAGCAACCTCCTCCTGGCTACAACCACCCCTCAGGTAGTTGTAGACAGCAATAAGGTCACCCCTGAGCCTCCTCTTCTCCAGGCTAAACAATCCCAGCTCCCTCAGCCTCTCCTCGTAGGGCTGTGCTCGAGGCCTCTCACCAGCCTCGTTGCCCTTCTCTGGACACGTTCAAGCATCTCAATGTCCCTCTTAAACTGGGGGGCCCAGAACTGGACACAGTACTCAAGGTGTGGTCTAACCAGTGCAGAGTACAGGGGCAGAATGACCTCCCTGCTCCTGCTGGCCACACCATTCCTGATACAGGCCAGGATGCCACTGGCTCTCTTGGCCACCTGGGCACACTGCTGGCTCATGTTCAGGTGGGTATCGATCAGCACCCCCAGATCTCTTTCTGTTTGGCTGCTCTCCAGCCACTCCGACCCCAGCCTGTATCTCTACATGGGGTTGTTGTGGCCAAAGTGCAGCCCCTGGCACTTAGACTTATTGAACGCCATCCCCTTGGACTCTGCCCATCTGTCCAGGCAGTCAAGGTCCCGCTGCAGAGCCCTTCTGCCCTCCAGCCCAGAGGAGAGAGTGTACATATTGTACACTGAGAAATCTTCAACTTGCCATGCATGTTGTTCCTTCACATTTCAACAGTCACTTCTCCAGTGGCACTCTTTGCTCTCTGTCTAGTGTTGCTTTTTGTTTCCCACGGCCACCCTGCATCCTATTTTATAAGGCACTGTGGCTTAGACCTGTCACCTTGTACCATGTACTACGAGACTTCTCTTCTTTCCTGCAAGGCCGTTGACATGTCAGTGCTGTCTGCTTGACTGTATGATTTGGAGAGACTTCCACGTGCACTGAGGTACAGAAAACATCAGAAAATTTGTCTGCGCTCTCTTCTTAATTATGTGCAAGATATCAGATCCTCAAAGCTATGAACCCTCTGATATCCCCTGAAATGGGTGGTATTTAAGATGCTAAAGCCCAGTAAGTATCAGAAACACAATCCTTTTGTACTCTTAAAATGTCTTGTTTAGTCATGATTTGAGCTACCAGATTCTGTCCAAGACTCTCACCTATAACGAATTAATGTCCTGCTGCTTTGCACAACTGAAGACCTGTGCCAATGAATCAGCACCTTGTTTCTCTTAAACTCTGAGTTAGAATGAGGATCCTACAATGAATCTTGCCTGCACCTTTCATAAAGCTTTGAAATATGAAAAAAAAAAAGTCCTTCTAAATTCAACACTTCCCTTGTATCCTCTTTTCCCTTTGAGTAGAGCAGGGACGTAATACAGCATAGTCCTGTTGCAGGAAGAGTTTGTGGCTAGCTGCTGGGTAAGCCTCCAATAGCAGCAAATTAAAGGGTCCAGAGCCTGAAGCACAGAAGATTATTTTAGCTTTTGAATGTGGTCCAGCTTTGTTTTATCAACAACAACATTTGCTAAGCTCACATCTGAAGCAGTAGAGGTATCAACAAAGTAGTTCAAACCACTTGTTTAATCCCAAGACACTGACACAAATAAAGCTGAGGATGCATCTCAGAGATACCAGCCTGTGAGCTTGAGTTTGCTCTTAGGTCTGGCTTGTCCCACTGTTCACATTTTGAGACTTCAGATGGGACTGGTGTGGAAGCTTTGTGTATGCTAGATGAATTTACCATGCCGTAGGGGGAACACATAAAGGCAGCTTGTGGAGCTGAGGGTGTTGTCAATCTTCCCCCAAGCTGCTCCTCCACAGCAGCGTAGACCTCAGCAATTTCCTCATACACAGGAGGAGAGGATGTGGTGCTTCTTGCAGCTGCTCAGGGGAAAGTGCATTGAAGGCCTCCAAGTGGTGGGAAGTATGGGCCAAGATGGGCTGAGAAACAGATTATCATGGGAATCTTCACAGCCCACATGAGGGTTACCTCACCTGTTAACCTTGAAAGAACTGGTGATGACATTGAGACAGTCAGATCAGTGTGGTCTAAAATATGACTGAGGCTTCTTTTTGCTCATGTGAGATCCTTCTGGACCAGCACACTCTGGAGCCAGAAAGTTGGCAGACAGGAACCATGCAAACTTCTCATGCCTCTCATCACTCAGAGTCATTACCAGATATGCCAGACCTTGTTATTTCTGAGTTACACCTCTCTCTTTGTGATGCAGCTCAGTTCTCAGTTACCTCATCCCCTGTTTTACTCAAACCTGGTGGTATCTGCTCAGCAGTGACAATACTCCTAATCATGCTCTCTTCTCAGCTGTTTTTAATCCTGAGCAGAGACTGCCACAAACAATTGCTAACACTTTCCTCACTTTCCTTTTCCCTGCAAAACCAGGTTATCTTGCAACAGAAAAATGTTCCACCTCAATTTGAGGATCAACATCTTGTCATAAAGGGAGTAACAAGGCAGCTCCCAAGACCCCAGTTCAGCAGCCTGTCTCTGATCAGCAAAGCATTTAAGCATATGTTTACCTGTAGGCTGATTATATCCCTTGGACTTTTCAGAGCCATGCTTTTTTGCCTCTTGTTTATGGACCCCTAGAGGCTCATGAACTATTTCTAAGGGGGTCTGAAAGCTTCTTAAAGGAAAGCAAACTTCTCACCAAGGAGCTTGTTTACTATGGGGAAGGTCCAGACTCCTGCTCAGGAAATGAAGAGACCAAGAACCACTGCCTGAGAGCAACACAGGTCTGGCTGAGCCAGGCAGTGGGTTTTAACATCTGGGATGCAATCTCACCCAAAGGGCAGAGAATTCAACATCTCTAGCAGTGTCTCTATGGCATGTTGCAAAGCAAAGACAACTTGTTCTGGAGGAAATCTGACAGAACATAACTAGCTCTGGACCAAACACGAGGCAGCTGTGGTGAGCAAAGGGCAGAGGCTGAGCTAAGACACTATGCAGAGAGATGAGCCTTCTGTTTGGGGCTTGCATCATCTGGTACAGAGCAAAAGCAAAGAGCCCTGCAGAGGGACCTTGACAGGCTGGATGGGTGCGCAGAGGCCAATGGGATTAGATTTAACAAGGCTAAGTGCAGGGTCCTACATTTTGGCAACAACAACCCCAAGCAGCATTACAGACTGGGGACAGAGTGGCTGGAGAGCAGCCAAGAAGAAAGTGACCTGGGGGTACTGGTAGATAGCAGCTGAACATGAGCCAGCAGTGTGCCCAGGTGGCCAAGAGAGCCAATGGCATCCTGGCCTGTATCAGGAACAGTGTGGACAGTAGGACAAGGAAGGTTATTCTTCCCCTGTACTCAGCACTGGTCAGGCCACATTTTGAGTGCTGTGCCCAGTTCTGGGGTCCCTCAATTCAAGAGATGTTGAGGTACTGGAATATGCCCAGAGAAGGGTGACAAAGATGGTGAGAGGCCTGGAGCACAGCCCTGTGAGGAGAGGATGAGGGAGCTGGGGGTGTTTAGTCTGGAGAAGAGGAGGCTCAGGGATGACCTCATTGCTGTCTGCAACTACCTGAAGGGAGGCTGTAGCCAGGTGGGGGTTGGTCTCTTCTCCCAGACAACCAGCAATAGAACAAGGGGACACAGTCTCAAGTTGTGCCGGGGGAAGTATAGGCTGGATGTTAGGAGGAAGTTCTTCACAGAGAGAGTGATTGGCATTGGAATGGGCTGCCCAGGGAGGTGGTGGAGTCACTGTCCCTGAGGTGTTCAAGAGAAGACTGGATGAGGCACTTAGTGCCATGGTCTTAGTTGATTGGACAGGGCTGAATGCTAGGTTGGAGTGGATGATCTTGGAGGTCTCATCTGAGCTGGCTGATTCTACGATTCTGTAACCAATGTCACTGTGTCTGCCTGCCCTTGGAAATGCTGCTGTTTCCTATATTCTCTGCCATTTAGGACCTTCTCATTTTCACCAGTGCAAAGCTGTATTAGGTGCTTTTCTCACAATGCTGACCACAGGAAAGCACATGATTTCATCACTGTGCCTACTTCTCCTCTTGCTTCCTTCTCCCTCACAACCCTAGCAAAATAAAGCAGCCTGCAAGTGGTGAGCTAACCTGGACACATGCAATCTTACTAAGTAAACATCCCATGCCTGCCCTTTATCGATCCATCTACAAATGTGCATATGAAAGCAGGTAACTCATGCTGAGATTTACTAAAAATATGTCTAACCCACCTTGCCTTTTGCTGGCCATTCAAATTGCTTTCAGGAATCTATTATGTGCATTATCATTTTTATTTTCAGCGCAAAGGGGATTTTTTTTCCCAGTCAGTCAAGTTACAGTCTATTTTTATAGAATAAATTGCTATAAATTGAGTTAGCAGCAGCATAAACAGAGGTAATAGATCCCTGTCTCTGTAGTGGCAGCTGACAGCATTATGGAAATGCAGGATGTCTATTTCTGAGTTTATTCTGATGCTGATGAGTTTGCACTGATGTTCGTCTCTCTCATTTCTCATTTTATCACCTCTAATGCAGTGATTTTCCCTTTGCAAGCTTCTCCGTCCTGAGGTTTGATTTAGTCAAGTAAATCCTAAAGGCTATTTGAAAAATGAGCTATAGGAAAATACTTAGAGTTGGCATCATGGGTAACACTTAGCCTTTTGTTTGAATAACAAACTTTGCTTTCCAAATAATGCAAGTTGCTGATATTGAATGTACTCAGTCCAATAAAAGTATAATCCATTTTCCCCCTGAAATATGCTCATAATAAAAGACAGCATGCATTTTTTGCTTTAAGTCCATTTCAATCTTTCAATCCCTGCTGGAGGACAGTATGAAGAAAGTTAAAGAGGAGGAAGAATGAGGATGTGAAAGTTTGCAGCCCTCAATGTGTGAGTGCCTGGATGCACAAAGAGGTAAAATGGTCTCCTCCTCTTTTCTGCTTATTACCTTTCCACAGTTCTGGTCATGTAATGGATGCTTTAAAAACAGGTGCAATAGCACCAGTTTGAAGGATTCTTTTCACCACCACATTGTAATAGGGACACCTGTGGGAATAAGAACTAAGCCCTGTATCTTATGAAAGTTTCCAGATGCACCAACCCCTACTATCAATAAAAACATTTTTTTTTTTAACTAGAAATTTCACAGGTTACATAGGAGGTGACCTTATAAAGTCAAAGAATCATAGAATGTCAGGGGCTGGAAAGGAGCTCAACAGCTCATCCAGTCCAGCCCCCCTGCCAGAGCATGATCTCCTATACCAGATTACACAGGAACGTGTCCAGGTAGGTTTTGAATATCTCCAGAGATGGAGTCTCCACAACCTCCCTGGGCAGCTTGTTCCAGTGTTCTGTCACCCTCACAGGGTAAAAATTCCTCCTCATGTTTAGATGAAACTTCCTATGCCTCAACTTCCACCCATTTTCCCTTGTCCTGTAATCAGGCATCACCAAGCAGAGCCTGGCTCCATCCTCATGGCATTCACTCTTTACATATGTGCAAACATTGATGAGGTCACCTCTCAGTCTCCTCCTCTCCAAGCTAAAGAGCCCCAGCTCCCTCAGGCTCTCCTTGTAAGAGAGATGTTCCATTCCCTTAATCATCTTTGTGGCTCTTCCAGCAGTTCTATGTCCCTCTTGAACTAGGGGTCCCAGAACTGGGCACAGTACTCCAGATGTGGCCTCACCAGGGCACAGTAAAGGGGCAGAAGAACCTCTCTTGATCTACTAGCCACATCCCTTCCAATACACCCCAGAATGGCATTGGCCCTCCTGGCCATGAGTGCACACTGCTGGCTCATGGTCAACCTCCCATCAACTAGGTCCTCTAAATCTTTTTCCCCTTCACTGCCTTCCAACAAATAGTCCCAAAGCTATACTGATCCCTGTGTACAAGGCTCTACACATGTTCTTGCTGAATTTCATTAAATTTCACCCTGCCCAACCCTCCAGCCTGTCCAAGTCTTGCTGAATGGCAGCACAGCCTTCTGGTGTCAGCCACTCTACCTCCTTTGGTGTCATCAGCAAACTTGCTGACAGCGCACTCCGTGCCCTCATATTGAACAGAACTGGTCCCAGCATTGACCCCTGTGGCACCCCACTAGTCACAGCCTTCCAACTAGACTCCATCTCATTGACCATAAGAGTCTCTATCCAGGAACATGTTTGACAACCCTGAGTTTAGTTAGAAGCCTCTCTCTGCCTTTTGCTAAGCACAGAAGGATGGTTTTATTTTGTAAGAGCTTGGTAAAGGTATCTTTGAAAGCTATGACAAGAACCACATCCTTTCAAGCAGATTTGAATACAATTGCCCTGCCCCATTTCCAGACCTAGAAGTCCATTGAAAGAAGCTCTTCTAAGAGGAATAAAGGTGTGGGTTGGGGTTTTTTTGCATTTTCTGTCAAAAGTAGCAAGTCAGGAAAATCATAATAACTTTCTCCCCTTCCCTAGAGTTTGGTTTGTCATTGAAGCAGGAAGAGAAGGAGCTATTGGACCCACAGGGAGCAGATCTTGACTACCAAAGGAAACTTGCTCCTCGTTTTGGCACTGACATCTGAATGATTCCTAAAAACTGCTCATGTTTGGTGGGGTTTCTTGGGAAAGCAGGTAAAACAGTGACCCTGCTGGCCAGGCTACTTTTCTATCTGTCAGCCCATCTGCCAGGCTGCTTTGGAGCTTCAGTGTGTAATGGCTGTAGCTGGGAAACTGTCTGGGAATTATTCCTTTTTATGGGAAATTCCAGATTTGAGAAACCTGAGGATTGTTCCAAACTCAACATTACTTTGATTTTTGTAATCTGTCAGGGTATTTCTCTCTTCTTAGCATTTTGCTTTTAGCATTTTATTGAGGAAAATCAAATACAAGGGTAGAGCAATGACAAATAGTGCCATTACTATTAGTAATGACATATAGTGTCACAACTACTAGCCAGTTTCATCCTTGAGCCATGGAGTCAACTTCTGATGGTTCCAGAGAAATTCTCTGCTCTTACTCAAAGCTAAAATATTTACCTTGCACTACCTTGGCAGTACATCACATACCATGAAAATGCAGCATGCACATACACCAGCATCTGCAAGTTACAAATTGGGGCAATTCTGCAGCAAAACAAGGAATCTGGGAGAAAAAGTGGAGAATTATCCCATAAAACCCAGCCTTCGTGAATGCACCAAATGGAGAACATAAATCCCTTGCTGAGGAAGAGGCAAGTACTTGCTCATTAAGTATAGCTGCCTTTGCACACCCTGCAAAGTTGGGAGCTGTGGCTACGATGAGCTCCCTAGAAAACGCAGCTGCGACCAGCTCAGGACAAGGAGGCCAGAAATGACTCTGCTGCCATCTGGTGATGTTGTAGTCATTTGAGCTCAAAGAAAGATGCTGTAAATCTCGACAGGTAACACTAGCTTAACAGCACAAGATAATACACACATAAAGTGTGAACTTAGCTGTGGTAAAGAGAGTGGAAAAAATTAGTGCTGGATGTGTTCAGAACATAACGAACATAATATTGTGTAGATACACGTTCAGCCCAAAAGATACCACTGAGACATTACTGCTGGCAGTGACTGGAGCAGGAGCATTTGAGAAATGCTGCACTGATATTTATGTGATCATTTGTCTCCCAGGTGATTTTTGACAAGTTCTCAGGATCCAGATTTGTCTTCGGTTCTGGAATATGTCTGCTTTCCAGAGCAACAGTGTTTAGATAAAAATGGATTTGCAGCTACACGAATTATCCTAGAGTTAACTCAGAAATTTACAACCCTGTTAAGGGCTGTGCTCCTGGACTCCAGGAAACATGAAAGCAGGGATTTCCACTGCATCCTTTCGTTTTTCCTCTCCACTAAACTCTCCTTTCTTCTTATTTCACAAAAAACAGTGATTAGTAGTCTCACTTTCTCCTACACTGTACCTTACATGGTATATGTTTCCCATGTCTTCTTGTCTCCATCTTTTCTTGTCCTTCATCTTTTTTCTTTACATTCCTAGACTCACCCTGGTGGTCTGACTCAACTACTTTTTCCTCTTTTGGAGGTGATCTAAACTGAAAACTCCTGCTGAAGGCATAAGATTCATTTGTATAATAGCACTGCAATATCCCACATCCCACACTTGGTGCATTTTGCTTCTCCCTTAACCAGTGATTTTGTCCATCCACAGAAACTATTCATCTGCTGAATGTGCTGAAAACATGCAAATGCACTTAATAGAAAAGGAAGAATGTCTGTTGCTTTTCCCCTTGTTTGATCTTAGATGCTGTCCTCATCCTCCCACCTATCAGAGTTTATAATTTAGCAGTGCTATTTCCAGGACAAATGCATCTAACGAGTCCTAAATTTCAGCTCAGTAATAGAATTGCTAAATCCAAATATAGAATGATCCAAATAAATACAAAGAGGTTTTTGCCCAGCCTCGCTCATTTTACTAAAGCACTGCTGTGGGGGTGCTTTGAGTTGTGCTAATTTGCAAATTTCTTGGTAATAATCATCTTTTCTTCAGGTTCCCTCAACTGGAAACTAATGCATTTCAAGGAGGAAAATGTGAGGAAAACAGCAACAACTGAAATAGACTCAGTGGGGGAGGTTTTCAGATTTGCTTTTTATTTGATCATTTATTTCTTCAGAAAAAGTAAGCAGCTCAACTAAATAAAAAAGAAAACTCCGTGCTTATGAAATCTAGCAGACAATACAATGCTCTCTCAAGTGAAGTGGTAAAAGCTTCCATTACCTGAGACATTTAACCGTGAATTGAATTTAGGACCATAAAGCATCTCATTCTTCCTGTGTTTCAAATGTAGTGCAAATACTCAATAGCCTTACCAGGCTGGTACTGTTACAAAGAGGAATGAGTTATGAATGAGATGTACACTGATACCATCTCTCTACATAAGTACACTAAGTGTTGTATCCTTCATAGAAATGAACAACAGGGTGGGGGGTTGTCTTCTTTTTGACTCCCCCAGTCTGAAACCTTAACTACAAACCACCCCTTTTGCCTTGGGTGTCTCAACAAAATAAATGCAGGGCACACAGACCTCTGTCTTATTTGGGACCAGAACTTCTTGGAAGAACAACCTATTCTTCTCTGCCCAGTGTACAACTGACCAGTACACAGCCTGAGCACATGGTGAGGATTTGAAGATCACTGGAAGGCTGGTCAAAACTGTTTCTCAGACTGTTACAGCTTCAGCATCCCTAGACAATGCTGAAAAGTCTTAAATTCCATCTGGACATTATATAAAGGAAGAGAGTAAGAAATTTCAGCTACCCTTGCATGCTTGCAGTGAGCTATGAGCTAATGCAGCTTCCATTCTGATTCATCTCAGAGCACTGCAGCTTCTTCTGTAGGTTTCTCATGTGGCTGGCACAGAAAATACTCTCACTGCAAGTTCACCCCATGTTTTTACTTACGCTTCAGAGCAACACTGTCTTCACACAAAAAAAATCAAGCTCAGCTTTATGACTCCTTTGCCTGCTTGGTGCAAAGTATAGATAAATTACATTTTATGGAAGCCTTTCATTCCTACATTTTTCCCAGCATTAGATCAGTCGTGGCACATACTGCATACTCCACAGTTAGATAGCTCTCTGGTACCCTGCATATTTATTTCAGCTTGTGCCACAGTGAGAGGTGAGGTTTTTTTAAGCAAATCTGTTAACAAACACTAGAGCAATCACACAAAAAAAGTCATTGTATCCCTGATAGGCTATATTTATTCCAAGGTCAAGGACTAGAGGAGTAGTTGCTGGGTGGATGGCTCCATGTAGTACATTTTCTTTCGAGTGATGATTCCCAAAAAGCCTCAGCGCTCCAAAGTCTTTCCACCATGATATGTGTCCCTACACACATAGGCCAAAAGACCAGGGTAAATATCCTCTCTCTAATAAATATTCTAACCATCTCCCACATGCCTAGTTCTGTAATTTACTCCTGTACTCTATTTGCAAATGCTACAATATACAATTATTTTTTATTTAAGACAATTAAAACCGGTACTCACTGAAAAATAAACTCAGCATCCTCTCAAACAGATGTGAGACTAGCAGGCAGCTGACCAGTTGATGGAGACTGGAAAAAACAGTGTATGCATTTAAGCAGGGAAAAAAGGGCACAAGTGCATGTTCAGCATTCACTGACACATTGAATATCAGGAAAAAAATGGGTGTAGGGAGGGAAAGAGAGAAAGATGGTACAGCCCTGCAGTAGCTCGGGTATGCTGGAGAAAGTGAGCAAGATGAAGGTCAGCTCCAGCTTTCACATGATCAGCATCCCAAAGCCTCCAGCATGATGGTAGTGGCCCACCCAGTATGGCAGTATCACAAAGTGCTACCTACCTGAAACAAGTGTCCTCCTCCACATTGCATGTGCTGCAATCATGGAGTAAGCCTAGAGATCAGCAGGCTCTGTCCTGGTTCCCAAAAGGCTGTGATCAAGCTATATGCGTTCCTTGTTTGCCGTATCCTCCTATGACTCACAGCAGGGAATTATGACTGACTCTTCCTGGTTTTCAAACATCTTATTAGAAAGTTCTATCCAAAGGTTTTAAGAAAGTGGTCAACTCTTCCATCCTCACCAAAAAAAAAAACCAAAACAAACAAAAATATTTCCTCTAAAGAGAGGGAAGTATTACAGTCACTGTGTGAGACCTTGGTGAGTCCTCTGTGCAAACTGAGCAATTATCAGTCACCCAACTTCAGGGAAGAATTCAATATGAACAAGAGCAGAGCAAGGCTGCCAGCATGGGGAAGAGGAAGGAGGAAGCCACCAGCTAAAAGGGAACTAGAGAGCGTAATCTTTGCTTAGCCTAGCCAAATGAGAACTGAGAGTAGGTATGACAGCTCTATAAATACATCAGAGCAAAACCAGCAACAAGGCACAATAATTATATTAGCCAATAGAAAATGTTGGTGCAGGAACTAATGGATGCAAACTAACCATGAATACATTTAGGCTGGTAATCAGGCAACAGTTCCTAACTACCAGAGGAAAGAAATTCTGAAACAGTCACCCACTGAGTGTGGTGGAGGACTGAGACCTGATTGCTTTTAAGTTAAAGATCAGTTTACAAAAGAGATCAAATGGTAGTGGGCCTGCAATAGCAGGGACAGGTCTCAATGACTCAGATCATTCAGTCTAGTGCCATGACTCTAAAGGACTGTAAATTACTTTGCTGTGTAAATGACTGCAACATCCAAAATGCCCTGCAACACCATTGGTTTCTCCCAGTACACACCACTCTGCAACGCACATGGGTGTACAAGGCACCTTCTGTTACTCCTCACCTGGTGCCAACAGCAGTGCACCAGTCTTTACCATGCCTCCAAAACTCAGGAGTCTGGAGCCCTTTTCACATGTTGCCTGTATTTTTGCAGCAGCTCCATAGATCAAGACACGCCATAGTCATGAGTATGGCACGAGCCCAGCTGGCATCCCAAGACTTTTGCAGGCAGTACTGTCCTGTTGCCAGCCTCTGCAAACTCCACTTCCACTTTGCAGCTGTTCAGGGAACTGTGAAGCCTTCTGCTATTCCCAGAAGCTCTGGTTTCCAGCTACAATATCTGCATCCAGAAGCAGAACCAATATGCAGGCTTGGCCTACAGAAACAACCATGAACCATCTACATTACTGGAAGAGAAATTCTGACAATATAAAGATTACTGCTACCCAGTGCAGGACATATGCTGAAGCAGTGGTTCCATCATAAACAGGAACCTTCAGGAATGAAGCAGCCCAGAGGTACAAGATTTTTTAACACAGAGGTGCAAGGCCAGGCCACTGTTTGAAAAGAGAGAAGCAGGTCAGTCTGGCCAGTACAGAAGAGGGCTGTAATAGACAGAGTCAAGGTGGGAGAGGAGGAAATTAAATAGATCACCAGACTCAAGGAAAAAATGGAAATGTAAAACATGAATATAGATAGGACCAAATGCTTGATGTTTCGTGGGATCAGGGTTGTGAGGAATTATGGCCAGCAGAAGTCAGCAATGTCCTTAGAGAGTAGGCATGGAGGGAGAGTTGAACGCCGAAAGCATAGGCCTTGTACAGCTTTGCAAAACTCAGATTTAACCAATTCTGCCTCCCTGGCAGGTGGTGAGGAGGAGATGTTCTCACACATGTACACATGTGTGACTGTTCCAATGCCGACTGTTCACATTTAGTCCTTATGCATATTGCCTCGGTACCCTGCTTTTATCTAACCACAACCAGGAGCACACTTTTTCTGTCTGGACTCTACTAATCCTGCTCTAACACATGGTCTGTATTCTCACCAGATGGGTGAGGACACTGTCCTCTCATCTCACCTTACCTCTTTCAGCATGTCCATAGAGAGAGTGTAGAGCTAGGATCAGGGGAAGACAGTGTGTCCCCACCTTGACAGATGCTGTGGCTCTGGGGGACACTGAGGCTGTCACATTGACACTACAAATGAATGCACACACCCTTGTGGCTTCATTAATTACAGTATTCCCAGATTAAGAAGCAAGAAAATGAATGCATCCTGGAGAAAAAAAAATGAAGACAAATGGGAAGTAATTTAAATACATTCCCAACACCAAAATAATGCACATAACCAATCTCCTGAAGTTTTGCTTCTCTGCAGAAGCAAGTCCATATATTCAGGGAGGATCCACTAGGCTTGTTTATAAATAAGACCAAGGATTTTATATGGCTGAGGTAACTGGCATGCAGTGCCCATTTCACCTAAAGCCCACTGCAATACTGTGCTCACTTCCTCCACATTCATAGCCATTAGTCCTTTAAAATATAACTATTTTACATAGGACACATCCAAACGTAACAAGCTGTGCTTCCTTTTTAACAAGAGACAAGTGTCGTAGTACGCAGGTGGAAGCGCAGAACCACAGAATGGCCTAGGTTGGAAGGGACCTCAGAGATCATAGCACTGTCTATGCAAAACAACGAGGACCAGGATAGGTTTTAATCCAGGCCCCACTTCAGTCAACACCAAATCACCTTGGAATCTGGTTAAAAAATAGGAGGGAAATGGGGCAGGAGTGAAAAGAGATTTCCAAGTGCAAACTATGATAGAGAGAATGGGTAATCATTCATGGAGCTCTGAGTGCTGTATTTAATTCTATAGCTAATTTTGGTTGTAGGCTTGTGCTCATATTACTATTCATTCATCTCATGCTTGTTGCACTTGCGACTCCACTGAATCAAGCACTAAAAAACAATGAAACAAAAAGAGGGCCACTAAATCTAGAAACTTGAAGGAGAAAATGGTAGACGAGAGTGGATGGTGAATATGTGGGCAAAACAAGACCATCATAAGTGGCTTCATGGGTGGTAAGCCCTTAGCACACAACTAATTTTGCATTAAGCCTAAGTACACACACATCCTAAAACGTTTTGCGCTGCTAAGAGCACTTCACACAATATGCATCTCACTGCCAAGAAGACACCTGAAGGAACTGTCTAGGGTTCGAATTTAAATTCCCAGAGACTCTAACAAATTTGATAGAATCGACAACAATTAATTTGAAGTGCCCTTTCCTCTCCCCCTGCTCCTTCCCCAAAGAAAGGAATTCAGAAGTAGAGAGGAAAGGTAAGCACACCCAAATAAAATCAATCTCACTCGATTTGGAAGTTAAAAAAGGAAAAAGGTTTAACAATAACTTAGAAGGGTATCAAAGGTAGGGAGGTTACAGAGGTGAAGGGAAGGAAGAATAACAAATACAAAAGGTATAAACACAACCCGAGTTTGTGATGGTGGTGACCACGTGTGTGGAGAGATGCGAGGGTGCAGAGAGAGCTGCAGTGTGGTCCAGAGAGCGATCGAGAGAGCTGCGGAGTGGACCACAGAGAGAGGAAGAGGAAGTCCCCCTGCTTTTATGGGGCAGGAACGGGGCAGTGGGCTAACCATCACCTGGTGGTGTCCAGACCCACCCCTGGGGAGGGGTCAAAACCACCTGAGGTCAAGTGTCGAGTTCAGGGACACTCCTCCTGGAGTGTTAACTGTATACAGGAACATGGCATGAACTTATTTTTGCAGTTTCTCTCCCTGGCACGTAGGCAAAAGAATGCAAGGTGCTCCGAACAAAAGGAATAAGCAATATTCTCACAATAGTCTGAAACTGACAGAAGCTGCACTTCAGGTCTTTAAAATTATGGAGGCTATATAATTTTCAGATTCTCTCACTACAACCTCTTATATTCAAAAGTACAAAGAAACACTTTAATCAGGTGATGAGGATTTGAAAAGGTTGTAACTCTCTTTAATTTGCTATAAGCATCCTGGTATTTTTCCCACCTGACCTGTATAATCTAGGTGCCCACCCTAAAGGAATCCCTGGATTTTCCAGAAAAGGGAAAGGCTAAGCTGTTCAAAACCACCTAATAAATGCCTGTGTTTTGTGCTGGCTGGTTCCCTTTATTAGTTCTGAAGAATGAGAATGACCTAAGTTAGTTTTTCCAAGCATTTCTGCACTGATGAAAAGTGCAGTGGGAGGTACTACATGTTGTTGTTACTATTACTTTTAGTTATAATTATGATTGTCCTGTGGGAGAACAGGAGTATGGATGGATCTCACCAGGGGAAGTCTAAATGATCAGTGCTTCTGTGGCTTTAAGTGCAAGTATTCTGCTATATGCTGATTGTTGCAAATTCATTCTCTTTCCTCCACACATAATCACTGTCACAATCTAATACCTACAAACCATCCAGCACTAAAAACATTAAACTGCAGGGGAGCTAGAATTCCTTCCCATTCTGCCTCCATCTAATCTGTATGCCAAGTGCTCCAGAAGTTAACTGGTGTTTCCATACGCTCCCTGAGTGAGAAAGCTGAAGAGTGTAAAATCTTGCTGACAGAAGCCATGTTTTCCTTGTACTGTGCACTGCTAAATGCATTATAGATCCATGACTGAGACCTCTAGAAACGTGGTTAATAACTGGAGGTAAAGAGCAGGTCTCGGGATGTGGGGGGGTGAAGTCTGGCAAAGTACTGGTCATACATCTGCAGAGACACTTGCCCATCTCATAACTCCTCCACAGGTTATGAGTTGAAGGGTAAGGAGCAATTTTAGAGAGTTTCACCAGGAGCAGGCAGGCACACATGTGTACATGTGTGAGAACATCTGCATGGGCCTTCTGCTCAGCGTATGGGCAGATGGGGTTTTACTCTGATGGTGTTAGAGCTGCTGCACTTGCAGACATTGATCCCTACATAGAGGCCATTTACCTTATTTTGGATCAAACTACAGATTCACACAGCAGGCATAGGTACCTCTGTCCTACTACAAATAATTATTATGTACTTGTTAGGACTCAGAAGCACCAGCAGAAAGAGAAGGCACATCTCTAAGTGCTGGGAAACCAGGCTGCCTGTGATGGGTCAGGTTTAAGCTCAGGCACAGCTGGGAAATGTAGTCTACAGACAGCATGTAATTGTGAGCAGCTTCTGACGAAGAGCCATGTGGGTATCTGCCAACATCTACATAAAAAAGCTCCTCCTTGAGTGGAGAGGATAGGATCTAAGGTAAGACTACAATGGAGTTTGCTGAACAGGGACCTTCTAAGTGCTCAGGGAGAAGAAAGGCTAACCTGGTGGGAAAAGTTTGCCTTTTCTAAGACTAGGGTGCTTCTTGCACTTTTTTGCCTGTCTCGAATCCTTTGCAGTATCAAATGAGCCATTAGAAGATTCAGGTGGTAATTTGCCTGCCACCTTTGGACAGCTGTTGAGAAAGGGCATGTGGGTTGCATGAGGCAGTTGCCCCGAATGCACTGCTCAGACGTGCTTATGTTCGCTCCTGCTGGTCCTTACTCTCCCACCAGCGCAGTGCCTGCCCTCAATGGCTCAGGCAATCACACAGGCGTGCAGATGCGGCGGCTCATGTGCACGCGTGACTGACTTCACGGAAGTGCTGCCTCCCTAAGTACTCAGGAACAGGATTTCACCCTTTTCCCATTGAGCCACTGTGGCAGGCACAAGCAGATAATTAACCCACGCTTGCAAGCACGGTCAGCTCGGTCTCATCTCTTAAGAGATGACGAGAGAGAAGCGCTGTGCCACAACAGCACAGCACGGCACACAAACACACAGGAGCTTGTGCTGAGGACAGGGGAAAGATGGGCACGGCTCCCCGTCTGCACCAGGGGCACACCTCTGAGGGGGCACATGGCAGCCGGGGTGCTTGGGGGCACGGCGGGCAGTCCAGCCCCCAGCGCGAGCAGCAGCGCTCCCCTCACTCCGGTCCCAGCCTTGGGCCCGTCCGTTCACACCAACGGGGCACCGGGCAGGAGAGAAGACTACAGGCCAGGTCCCGGGCCCAAGCCTCTAGACAGGTAAATGAGTAAGGTAAATGAGCGGCGACTACCAAACCAAGTCCCACCTGCCCTGTTAAAAAAGCACCGTCCTCAGCCCCGTTCATATCGTGAGGAACGGAGCTCCCCTCCCCGCCATCGATACGCTCGGCAATCCCACACGCCGCCCTTTCTCCCGACCGGCGGGTGCTACGTTGGACACGCTCGGCGGTCGGCTGGCTGTCCCTAGCCCCGGCGCCCAGTGTGTCCCTTGTCTCCCGTTCCAAGATGGCGGCCGCGGGCGGTGGCGGCGCGGCGGGAAGTGGCAGTGCAGAGTGAAGTGACTGCACCGCCTCCCCACCCTGCGGCTGCGGGCCGGCACCAGCGGGCCGCCGGGCCCTGTCGCCCCTGAGCGGCCCTGCCGCTGGGGCACGCTCGGGCCTGCTGCAGGGACGGAGCCGCGGGCTGCTGTGAGGCCGGAGCCTGCTCGGGTGAGAAGGCGCGCAAGCGGGAGCTGGGCGACAGAGCCCGCTTCAAATGGAGGGGGCGGGAGCGGGAGAGGCGCAGGCGACGGCTGGGCTTTGGGCCGTCAGGGTGTTGGCGCGCATGCGTGGAGCTGGACCGTGGGGTGCCCCGGGGGGCGCGGGACGGGCCCGGCTCTGGCTCCGTGTGGGTGAAAGGGCCGGTGCCGACATTGTCCTCTCTGCCGCACTCGGAATTCCCGTCAGAGCCCGCCTGCCGTCGCGGCTTCTACAGGTCGCAGAGAGTGCTGGCGGGAAATGTGGTGAAGGGAGCCCGCCGCCACCGCCCACCGTCTGTTGCCAGTGGGGTGCACAGCCTCCCTTAGGGGACCGAAGTGCGGAGGTCACTGGAGTCCGGAGGGGCTGCAGATGAGCAGTGGTTGGTCTTGATATTTCAAGCGTGTACATTAGGGAACAGAAGACGTGAAGACAGCTTCTGCACTGAACGTGCAATTACTGCTGAAACCAAAGAATTCGAAGCAGGGAAACCTAATTAGGATTTACAGGACAAGACTACTTAAGGATGTGGTTTGTATTTTCAGGGTTGAGATACTATATTGCAGGACCTTTTATCTACCAACTTTTATTCCTGACAAGCAGGTGAAATTTAAAAAGAGTAAATAGGTATGGATCTAACTACAAATGAGTCTTAGTTTCTCCAAGCCACCTCTTCATGAATAACTGACTTTAGCTTTGTTGAACAGTGTCTAGACTATTGTCTTCTTGAGAAAAATACTTTAGCATCACACATGATGTGTGAAGTTCATGTGACAACTGAAGATCTGACTGAAGATTGTGAGCCCACAAGTGACAAGATGCTCTTTTTTTTCTTGCAATGTGCATCACTCTTGTGCATATACATAGGCAGTGTTCTTGCATGTGTACATAAATTCTGCCTACAAAGAGCTGTTCTTGCTACCAAAACTGTAGTGCTGTCATACTGACTTAAAACATTTGTGGCAGATGGACTCCCCAAATGAAGAAATAATCTATATCCATATGAGTTTAAACAGAAACATCTCATGCATACCTGCAAGCTTGATTTAGTTGGAATTTTGTTGTTTAAAGTAACCACTATGGGATTTATATATTGCACATTGTCAGCCTCAGGCACTATAGCATTCAGATACATGCAAAGATGCACAAACACCAGTTCCCTGCTCCCAGGGTTTTCAGATGTGGCTTCAGTGGGGTGAGATCACTGTCAACTTCAATGAACAAGCTCCATGGTCTTTGTGGTTGAATGGTTACATACATGTGCAGATACACATTAACACAGTTGGGTGCAATTGGTTTAATTGGTGATGACCAGATGGTAGAGCTTGTATTAAGCTGGTCATTGACTGAAGAACTAAAGCTGTTCAGAGAGAACCAGAGTGCAGCTATTCCATAAGGGCGTTAATCCTGCTCTCTGACAGCAAATGTGCAACATAATGATTCAGTTAGAGGAGGCCTGAAAAACAAGCTGACAGGCGTTACATTGCTGTGGAAGACCTAGGGTAAGGGAGGACTTTCCTTCCATTCCCTCTCCCAGGCTGGCATTCAGAATGGCTGCAGTGGTAGTGTTAGGAAGCAGATCAGAAGGGTGCACGCCTTCATCATAAAATGTGCAATCCTTTAGTTAAAAAGATTGGAAAGAATTCATTTTTAGTACAGTGATTTCTGACTAGTTCCTTATTTCCATTAATTTCATCTGAGATTCAAGGGTTTGAAACCTCTCTTTAAACATCCCACTCTTTGCTAAGTGGTTCCTGACCAAAAATGGCTTTGATACAAGTTCCACTGCAGTCTTGTGTGTCATAAAAATCAAACTGATCTGTCTTCTCAACATCTATTTTTGTAAATAAATTATTTCTAGTGATTTTACAAGAAGAGATGGTCTTTAGTATTATTGAAAACAATATAGAACAACCACTCTCAATTTAACTTAAAAAATATACCCTGTCAGGCCTGAAGAGTGAGCACAAACCAACCAGAAAGTAGATTCTCTTCCTTTCCCAATATCTTACAGAAATCTTCACTTGGTTCAGAGGAAGTTTCCCATTTTACATCATGATTCTTCTTTGTGGGAGGGTTATTTTCATTCTCTGTTTCTTAGACCTTTTCCTGTAGATGGGAACGGGGAAAGGAGCCCAGACGTGGCAACACATTCTCAGGCTCCTGCAGGACCACCATGGCTTACGATGACTCCAAGAAGAAAGAAGGTATGACTGCTTCATAATCTCAGAGGAAGTTGCCACAAAGTAAAAACAAAACCAAAAAAGTGCTCTGCAGCCCTTGCCAGGCCATGCAGTCAGAATGGGAAAGGAAGCTAGTATGCCATGGAGTCTGTAAATTTAACCTGGCCAAGTTGCCAGAGGATCCCAAGCCCTTGACTTCCAGGTGTAAAGTACTAGGATTTGAACTTGAGAGAGGTGGGTGTTATTTCCTAGTGCAAACACTCTGATTGGAAACTCTGCCACTGCAGCCTTTCTTCTCCATGCCAGGTCCATGGAGCAGGAGACCAAGATAAGGGTAACATTTCTGTGCTCAGTTGTGTTTAGAAAGAAATATACAAGGGTTGAGTATGAAATCGACTGATAACTGTTCCTGCATTAGAGCACTGAGCCCCATCCTTGCCATCAGAGTACAGGTTGTTATTTTTTAGACCTCTTGTGCTCGTTGAGTTTTGTGCATCACTCTGCTATCGTGTGCTGTTAGTTTATTTTATACACTGTCCACATGTCTGTCATTCCTTAATGGGGTATTTAATTTCTTCCTTTTCCCATTTCACATAAATCTTAAGACTTCCTAGAGAGTGACCGAAGTGTTGATGACGTGGGGCTGGCAACTGGCAGGATACAGCGAGAGAAAAAACACTCTTACAAGGAACCACTGCAAGAGGAAGATGAGATAGCAACTCAGGTCAGGAAGCCCTCAGAGAAAAGGTTGAAGGTGTGAAGATATGTGTAAAGTTAGTTATAGAAGGGGATGGATGGGTTTCTTGTTCTTTTTCATGCTGATAGGCATGTAGATGAAGTAAGAGCATCTATTGCGCCTTGTAACTTCACTGTGGAAAAGGAGGAAGCTGATCCAAAATACAACTTATACCCTTTTTTTTCTGGACTTAGAAAATAGAGTAGTAGGAAGCTGTCTTGATGTAGAATCTGACAAGTCAGAATATAGCAAAAATAACTTTTTACACATAACACTCAAATGTTTTTTAGAATTTATGGTTGAATAGCCACAAAGGATGAATATAATGTTAACTGGTGCACTTTTGTCTTCCTGGTTCTGCAGACAGCCTGAAACAATAGCTCTTGAGAGGTATGAGCTTGCCCTTTTCACCTCTTTGGAGCTTAAACTCTGAAATCACGTACTGAGAACTTAAATTACTTCAAAACTTTCCTCTTTGAGCTTTTTTTCTGTTAGCTCAAAGATGACTATTGTGATTTATGTATTTTTTTTTTTTTTTAGTCAGGAAAAGAAGTTCTGGTTTAAAATTAAAACACTCCTACAATGCAGGTGGAATTCTGTAGAGGAGCTTCAGTTTCAGACCAAAAATTGATCAAGAGACAAATAATAATTGGGTGATGTGACATATTAAGGACAATTTTTTTTGACCCATCATTTTAAATGTTGCCTCTGTGTACTTCCTTCCACTTCTTTTATCGTTTTCAGCACATTAAACATGGATTGCTCACCTTCATTTCAAGGCTTGACAGCCTATGCATGCTTAGTTATTTTCCAGCTTTTTAAGAGGCAGTTGCCTGTCTTTTATCACCTCACAGCTGATTTCCAATTGCTAGCTTTCCTTGGCCATTTTTTTAACACTTATAAGTGTGATTTTTAACTTTTCTTGCACATTGCTCCTTTCACTTTTGAGGAGCTCCCTACAGAGGTCTCTTTGACTTTCTTATAGCCTTCTTGTGCTGCAGTGCCTGTGGAGAGCTTGCTGCTGGCTGAGTGGCTGATGTGCTGAAACCAATCCTGACTAATACCGCTTTTCATGTTTTCTCACCTATCTGTACCATGCCTTTTGTCTCTTACCTTAAATCTTCACTGTAGGCTCTTGAAGAGAGAGTCTATTTCCTTTACCCATTTTGGCACCTAGAATAATGATCTCGGTTCATACTCAGGGTTCTTTGATGTTACAGTAGTACAAATAAGTCTTGATATCTCTTACAAATTATTATGTATGTCACTAGTCCATGTGCATCTCATATTATCTTCCTCACATGTGTCAACAACCTTTTTCTTGTTACTGTAGGACACTGAGCTTTTTCCGAGGTTAGAACCTCACAAAAAGAAGAGAAAGCACTCCTCCGATGAGTTCTGCCACAGAGGTAAGCACAGATCATGACAATGAGGAAAGGATGCTGTTAAACCACTGTCACCAGGCTTTGCCATTGGTACTTTATGGGAGGAGAGTACATCAATTTTAGGACATGTCTTAGGACAAGTAACAGAAAACTGATGCTGATCAGCACCAGACAGCAAATTAGGGAATTACAGTTTTAGAGTGTAGAGGGGCTGAGGGAGCTGAGATTGTTCTTCCTGGAAAAGAGGAGGCTCGGGGTGACCTCATTGCTGTCTACAACTACCTGAAGGGAGGTTGTAGCCAAGTGGGGGTCAGTCTCTTCTCCAGGTAACCAACAACAGAACAAGGGGACACAGTCTCAAGTTGTCTCGAGGGAAGTATAGGCTGGATATTAGGAGGAAGTTCTTCATAGAGAGAGTGATTTGCCATTGGAATGGGCTGCCCAGGGAGGTGGTGGAGTCACAAAAAAGACTGGATGGGCCATTTAGTGCCATGGTCTAGTTGATTGGATAGGGCTGGGTGCTAGGTTGAACTGGATGATCTTAGAGGTCTCTTCCAACCTGGTTGATTTTATGATTCTAAGTTGCTATTGTGAGTAAAGACCTTCCAGCCCTTTTTCATTAATAAGTTTTATTTTCTATAATCAAGCCTTCCATTTTGACATTTGCATTTCATTTTTCTTCCCTTATCAGGTTGCAAACTGTAATTCTATTTGCAGATAGAATTACTTTCTCTGATTTTATAGAAATAGAGTGCCCCAGGGTGAAAAAAATGGATTTGGGTTCAGTTTAAATACAGAAACATTGTTCTCACAATTAATAAGATGGCTAGAAAATGACAATTCTGTTCATAAAAGCTTGAGAGATTTAAGATTTATTTTCTCTCAGTGAGAAAGCCAGGAGGAAATGTCATAAAAAATTGTTTTCAGAATGAAAATGCTTGTGTTTCATCTCACCTGGGATAAAAATGACATGAAATCCTTGCACTCGAGATGTAATTTCAGTTTCAGTAAGATACCTTTTCATCAAAATATGTTATTTCACAATAGAATACAGAGTGTGACAACACTGGAAGACCTTTCCTACTCTTTCTTCCTATATTAAACTGACTAGTTTGGGCAATGGAGCTCTTGAATTGTATCAGTATAGCTGCACTGAGATGGATACGCATGTCTGTGATCTGCTTAAACCTAGATGTAAATCTGTTGTCTGTAATCCTAAATTTTGCAGGATTCCCACTTCATTGCTTTGGGCTAGTGTGATGCTGTCTTCAAGGGAATCATCTTGAATGTACACCTCTCTTGATCTATTTCAGGTGTTTCGCCTTTGGATCTACCATCAAAGAAGAAGAAAAAAGCAGTTTCTAGCCCATCTTCAGCTGATACAACCATGGATTTACTCAAGGCTATCACCTCACCTTTGGCCACAAGCTCAAAGTCTTCAAAGAAGACCTCTGAAAAATCATCTTACTCTTCCTCTGGCCATTCTGAAAGCAAAAAGGAGCACCACAAGAAGAAGCTGAGTGGCAGCAGTGGGGAACACTCAGTAGATGATAGCAGTTTCCACAAATCTAAAAAAATGAAACCTCTGTATGTGAACACAGAAACTCTTACTCTCCGGGAACCTGATGGCTTGAAGATGAAGCTCATCCTGTCACCAAAAGACAAAAGCGGTGCTGCAGATGATGATTCTTTCTCCTACTCTTCAGCTCCATCAGCTGCAAAGAAATCTTCAAAGAAATCAGCTCGAGATGAGCAAGGCTCCGTCCTGTTAGGTCATGAACTGCAGAGCTTCCTGAAGTCATCCCGGAAGAAGCACAAACCACCTTCAGACTCGAATCCACCTTCTGAGAGCTTTGGTGCTGACACTTCCCTTTTTTCAGAGGGCCATGGGAGCGAGTATGAGGTTTCAGGTATGGAGGCACCACCAGAATCTGGTTCCTCTTCTGGTGGGGAGTTGGAGGCTGGAGAGCTAGTGATAGATGACTCCTACCGAGAAATCAAGAAGAAGAAGAAGTCAAAGAAAAGTAAGAAAAAAAAAGAAAAAGAGAAACATAGAGAGAAGAAGCACTCTAAATCTAAAAAGAGCTCTGGACATGCTTCTGTGGCAGTAGCAGAAGTAACAGTGTCACCACCACCTCCTTCCAGTACTCCCTATGTTCTTCCCGCACCTCCTCCTGCTGTTTTCCACTCAGATGGTCAAGCTGAGAAGAGGAGAAAAAAAGAAGACAAGGAGAAGGACAAAGCTGAGAAATGGGAAAAAGAAAAGGAAAGAGAAAAGGAAAAAGAAAGAGAAAAGGAAAGAGAAAGAGAAAAAGTAAGGAAAAATTGGAGGGAAAATAGAAGTTGGGTGGTGGTTAATGGTGATTAAGACACTTCATTACAAAGGCATGTAAGTTGAAGCAGAAGGATAACTAATAGCAGGATTGATGGGTTACCTTAAGCACATCTGCAAAAATTTCTGCTTGTAACAGAATACGTACATGTCATTCTGGTTTTGTGGCACAGGCAGTCTTTGGACAATAGAGGTGCTTTGGAAAGGTTATACTTAATTTCCTCGATACAGGTTATGTACCAAACACAGATGCATCATTTTCTAAGGTAACTGGTTCTTGCTATTTTCAGGCTTTGGAACTAGCAATCTAGTCCATTGTCACAGTTCCTGTAAAAAGGAAGCAAGTTGTAACCTGAAAAATGGAAGTATTTAGCCATTTACTCCTGTATTAAAATGAAACTCTTAACTCGTATCAGACTACCACATTCACAATTTTCTTCTGTACTCGCATTCAGTTTTGCATGGTTAATGGATGCAAAGATGAGTAGAAAAATTGTTAACTACCATATGAATGAGTTTACAGGTTACAGAACTGTATCCATATAAGTATATAGATGGGGAAAAGCAGTTTATATATGTTCAGATAGACAAAAGGTGCTTTATGTCAGGAAATGGGCAGATGTAGCCCAATTTTGTTCAGCCATTGTTATGTTTGGTAAATTTTTTCTAGTGATAGCTCAGCAATTGCTTCTGCCACTGCTGTGAGTGTCCTATTACTTACACTGTCTGTTTTCCTTCCAAGCTGAAGTGCAAGGAATGGATCAAAACATTGTGATAAGGACTGAATTGTTTTAACAGAAATATATTAGGTACTGTGAATAGTATGAGAGAACCTTTTTTATTATTTTAAGTTTTAAAACTGAGGTCTGTTAATGAAGTTGTATATTCATTCTGGATTCAGAATAGCAGGTTGTTATAACTTAGGAGTGAAATGCGTTGATAGAGTTGTTGCAAGGCAAAACTTGTTCTGGCAGGTTCTTGTGCTTTCATAACTACTAAATTCAGCCAGAACATGTGAAAACGTTGCTTCTTCAGGTTCCGGATCTAGGCATCACATCTATCTTAAAGTTTTCAACAAATGCCAAATTCTTACAAAGTTTCAGTAGATGTCATAATTAAAAACCTTTGTTTCTTTTTCTTCTTCTGACTAGCCAAAGAAGAAAAACATGTCTGCCTATCAAGTGTTCTGCAAGGAGTATCGTACAACTATTGTGTCTGAACACCCTGGAATAGGTGACAGAATAATCTAGCCTTCTCTTCTTTATACACCAGTCAGACTAATTAGCCAAATACATCATTCCTGTTTCATACCAACTTCTTAATTTTGACAGAATGCAAAGAATCTGCCAATTTTCGTTGAATAAGAGCTGGCAAAGGGGACAGGTCTGGACTGCATTATTTGTTTTCATTGTATTTTAACCAAGGTGGGGATGTGAATTAAGAAATTGCTAGTTTGCTCTTGAAGAGTTACCTCAACTGTGTCACTCTCAGAATCACATAAAGACAGGGGTTGGAAGGGAACCTCAGGAGATCATCTAGTCTAACCCCCCTGCTAATGCAGGTACACCTAGATCAGGTTGCACAGGAACATGTCCAATCAGGTTTTAAAAAGCCTCCAGAGAAGGAGGCTCCACAACCTCTGGGCAGCCTGTGCTTCATCACTCGAAGCTTTTCCTCAAGTTGAAGTGAAAACTCTGGTATTGTAGTTTGTACCCATTACCTCTTCTCCATTAAAAAGAGCCTGGCCCCATCCACTTGACTTACACCCTTCAGGCGTTTGTATATCTTTCCTGTATGTATGACTTTATATTCCTGATACAGCTTTAAAAGAAAATTAAACAGTAATGGGAGTGCACACCAGCAGTTATTTCAAGGACAGTGGGGAGAGTTCTAGTTGTGAAATTGGTTACTTATTAAATGTAAATTTCCTATGTTCTTATCATGATTTTATGAGTTTATTTGTTTTGAACATTTTTCTTCTTTCTTCCTGCCAGATTTCGGAGAGCTAAGTAAAAAACTGGCAGAAGTGTGGAAGCAGCTACCTGAGAAAGATAAACTGGTAAGTGTGTGAAATGTTTTTTAAATGACTTCTGTAAACTATGTGTTTAGGTCAGCACATGCTGGCAGCATTGCCACCATACCTTTAAAAATGCTGCCTGAGCCCACAAAGGATGGAAGCCTTGCTCTTGGAATCATAAAAACATTCATCTTCTTATGGTATTACTTCACCAGTTACATCATTCGGCCTCCAGGTCCTGGCATCAGGTAACACATTTACCCAGTGTTATTAATCTCTTTTTGCATACCATGGCAACTGCAGATCTGGAAACAGAAAGCTCAGTATCTCCAACACAAGCAGAATAAAGCAGAAGCCACCACTGTGAAGAGAAAGGCCTCATCTTCAGATGGTGCACCAAAAATAAAAGGTAATTATATTTTTATTTACTCTGGTGGTCTTTCTTGGACAGGGAATTGCTTGTGAAGTAAGCTTCACACATCTGCCTGCTTTCTCTAAAGTCTTGACATTTAACTGATCATATTACTGAAGAACAAATTTTCTGTGAGAGTGATAATGATGTCAGCATTAAAAAAAAAAAACATTTCTATATCTAGTTTGTATAAGGGTATTTGGTTGAAATGTAAACTAAGAAGAGGCATGCTACGAGAGGAAAAGGAATTGTTAGATTTGATACCTGTTTACCAAATATTCCAAACAAGTCTCCCAAATTTTATTCAGCTGAGGATGATGCTTTTCATACATAAAAGTTTTTGACTCCAGAAGACCAGGTCCACAGACCTATGTAAGCATCTTGTGCCTTTGAGATTTGAGTGTTGCTAAGTAAATTGGCTTGTAAATAGAAGAATGAAAGAGGGAATATGAAATTCTAATTTGTGTGTTTCCAGCTTCTCCAACAGGAGTGATTTCCCCTCATAAGAAATCTCCTACCAGCACCGTAGTGATGTCTTCCTCACCAGCCAAACTCCCCGAGACAGATCCTATCGATGTAGCTGCACACTTACAGTTGTTGGGTGAATCTCTGAGCCTCATTGGACACAGACTGCAGGAAACAGAAGTGAGTATGTAACCAGCAATGTCACAGTAATTTCATGCAGCCTACACAGAGGACTGGGAGATGGTTTGTTATTTTATTTCACTTGAAAGTTTAGCCAATACTTTTATCTTAGGAAGAGAAATTAATGATGGCACGTTGCGTTTCTTTGATGCATTGCTGTTTGTTTTCAGTGAAGTAAAAAGCCTTGTTTATCAGTAAGCAGCAGATAGCAAAGACAGGTCTTTTGCAGCTCTAGATCCTTGGAGGCAATTTTTAATTCATCAGAGTCTTCAGTCTTTTCTTACTGTATGTTCACCTTGGATCTGGTACTTGCTTGCTGTCTTTGCTGGTTTCTGATCTGCTTCCTGTTACTGTCTCAAGCTTTCTTAGAAACCATCAGCCTTCATCGCAGTGTTTTTTGCATGTCCTGTTGTTTTCTGGTGGCATTATATAGTGCCTTGGATAGAGGCTACTAATGGTTTCAACTTACTTGTCAATGTAGAAAATGTGCTATCGTAGTCGTTTCCTGCTCTGAAATTATGGTAGTTCTGTCTTCGCACACACATTCACACATGAACTTTCAGAACTCAGCTCAGCTGGTGAGAAGAACACATACTTCAATAAGGTAATTGAATGTTATGGCTAGCATGGTCATCTCATCCCACTATGCTTGTTTATCAGGAGTAAAATAAATGTTCTTTCATTTTGTTTCTGGTATGACTGATGGAACCCATTCTTCAGAGGACCAGAGTAAAACCTCCACCTTTACAGAAAGGGACACAAATTCCCTTTCCTGAAAGTATAACAATAACTAAATCATTTATTACAGACTTAGCATTTCTTTAAACTTAATAATGAAACCACTGCTGTATTGAGGACTCACATAGTTAACAAAATAGATTGTATGAAATGGCAAAGAAATTACATTACAAAACACTGTGCAGTTTTGTGCAGCTGACTTGCTGATTTTCTGGCTTTTTCTGTTCCCTGTTTTTTTCCTATACCAGTATGCTGCCTACTGAATTATTACATCTTTTTGAACCAGCAAACTCTCTGAAGCATAGTTTTGTTACTGTTTAAGAAATTAAAGTGGACTAAAGCTTGAGAGTGAGAAACTGTATCTGTATGAGCTTCAATACAGCTGTGAAAGAACCATAATTTTCACTACTTATTGCTATCTGTTTTTTCCTTTACTACTTCCAGGGAATGGTGGCTGTTTCAGGAAGTTTGTCAGTACTTCTAGATTCAATCATCTGTGCTTTGGGCCCTCTAGCTTGTCTGACCACACAACTACCTGAGTTGAATGGCTGCCCTAAGCACGTTTTGGTGAGTTCCTTGTTACTTCCATTCTATCGTTGTTAATTGCAGTAAAGTCTAGCTTAGCGCTTTTCCTGTGCATCAGTCTTACAATGTAGTTACAATTCTAGTGCAATAAGAAAATTATGTTGGTCATACACTTTCTACAGAGGAATATTTCCTGACATTGTTTCAGGTGTAACTACTGTAATAAGTGCACCACTTTTTCGTCCCAGTGGCAACTGACCTAATATTTGTAGCATTGATTGCAGCGCATGTAGGTCCTGTTTTAGTGACTGAATCAGTCTATTTGAGTCAAGTAAAAGCACCTGTACATATACCAGTATTTTTGAAAGTTCTAATTTTCGGTAAAAATAAAAAGCACCTTCAAGCTGCACTATATCACACAATCTGTTTTTCCTTTAGTAGCAGAAAAAATAACTTGTGATCTCAGGATCCCTAATGTGACTGACTAGGGTGTTCTCCCCATGGCTGTAACCTTTTCCAAGGAAAGAAAAGCAGTCTCTTCTTTTAATGAACTACATAACTACAGATTCTTTTCCACTTTACACTTAATATTGAGCCCTGTGGACATAGATTAAGGTGGCAGTGTATTCAGGAGCCATACCTCCAACAGGAGACATGAATAAAGCAGCTAAGGAGCCTAAACAAACAAATAAATAAATAGCCTGCGGAAGTTTAAAACAAATCTGGCAAAGAGAACAACAGAAATGGGATATGAATTCACATGTTATAATAGGGCAGGCCAAACATTGATTCATTCTGAGAACACTTAACACTAACAACAAACTTGACAGTTTAGGCTGTGAGCTCCCACAAACTGGCAAGTCTGCACAAAAGCTGAGTCAGTGGGGTGTTCCCGTCCTAAGCCTTGGAAAAACATCTTATCCTATTTTTCCTTCCTGCTTGCCAAGTGCATTCAGTGCAATGACACCACGTGACTAATGACGCTTATATTGGAAACTTGATCAAGTTACTGTTACAAAGAGCAGTGGTGCTTTAGGTGGGTGAAAGCACTTACTCTTCACTTCTGAAAAGTGATAGTCAGACTCGATGATAACTTACTCTGATTTTTACCATCAGATGCCTAACAGTGGTATTTAAGGTATGGATCAAACTGGCAGTGGTTGTGTTGCACGGAGAATGCAATTTGCATTCGCAGTCAGTAGGTGGCATTGTTAAAAGTCTAGAGCCGTGACTGGTGCAGCTCCAGGTCCCCTGTCTTCAGCAATAAAGCATGGTATTCCTAAGGCCTTCAACCGTTCAGCATCAGGCTTATGCTTACTGAGATAGTGCATTTGAAGAACATAGAGGTAATATACTGCTGGGTCTTGTTTTCTGATGTGCACGAGAAGGACTCTTGCTCTCAGAATTATATTACATTTTGCAAGAAAAACTGGAAGGTGCTTATTTTCCCCATCTGACACCATATTTGTGTATTTAAGGGTTTCTCTCTTGTGAGTGTAAAATCAGGCAATTTTTGTATATGCTACAACTTTGATCACTTGCTCAAGTCCTTTATCACTAGTCTTTCCGGTGGTTGCTGTGGTGTGTTTCAAATTCAGAGATCAGGTAGGGGGTTTGTAAGGAGGAGGTCACCTGAGGAGGTTTGTAAGGAGGAGGTCACCTGAGGAAAGCCTCAAGCATTTCCATTGTTTCCAGGTGCTTATAGATACTAAGGCTGCCTTTATGTTTAGTTAACTTACATTTGCAGTGATGTAAAAATGAGCCTAACAGTGGTGTCAAGGCCTAGGCAGAATTGTTTGTATCATCATATGATGACTTGTTAAACACGTGAACATGCTTAATACCCTTGTCTGTGTCATTTTTTAAGGATTTTGAGTCACTACCTGGCACTAAAAAGTACTGAATTTCTTTTCCCAGTCAAACACACTAGACAACATTGCCTACATCATGCCTGGACTTTGATGGGAAAGGATCCTGGGATGTACTTAACCTCTGCGGAACTGACTTGTGTACATATGCACTACACCGGCACTCCCAAAGGGCTCCGTGTGTAGGGTTTTAAAGTTTTATATCTTTATGGTATATACATAGGATTATAACTATTTGACTTCTCTTTTATGAAAAGTTGTGAAGTTAAGCTGAGAAAAACCCTTTGTGTTTGTGGGTGAAATGTCCTCCAATCTGAAAGTATTTTATATGAAGCATTCAGAAAGCTTTTGAGATACTTGCCTTAAATTCAGATCTGTTAGTGGGGGAAGCAGAGAGAATGGACTTCTTGAAAACAGCAACAAAAAAAAGTCACCATGAGAAGAGCTCATTGAAACAGGTGGCCAAGAGAGGTTCCTGCTTGTACTCAACAACTGAATGAGCAACCTCCTCTAGTTGGGCTTTCTTTTAGCAGAGGGGTGAGCCAGATGACTTCCTGATAGCACTTCCAACCTAAATTATTCTGATATTCTAGGGATAGGTAGAGGTGATAATATATTTTGAACCAAGGAATAGATCCAAACTGTTCACCAGCCCTATTTCTAACTGGTTTTCAGTTTAAAATCTGCTTAAGGAGAAAGATGCATAGCTGATCAAAGATACAGAGGTCTTTGCCTCTTGGTCATTTCTTCTAACCCCCTCTTCAGTTAGCAACAACTGAAAGTTGTCAGCCTCAGCTGGCTGGTCTGGTAGCTGATGTTTGAAGTGGAAGATGACAACAAATTTAATCTTTTCTTGTGGACTTGTACCCAAATCATCATTAGTATGGTATCTCAACCAGCTTGAGAGAGCAAACTTCCTGATGATTTTCCAAGGGCGTGGTCAGCCTGCTTTGATGAAGAGGAGTGTGGAAGCAGATGGGGAAAAAATTGAATTGCTTCTGCTCATCTCATACGTATTTTGTCAACAGACAACTCTGGTTTCTGAGATTGCTCATCCCCCATGCCTTTCACCAGCAGTATTGAAAGAGCCGTGGTGCTGCTGTGAGGCAGTGACTAATGACCAGTTTAAAGCAGTTATGGCTGAGTAAGGCACATGTGGGTTGCTTGGACTGATTCCCCTTCCTTCCAGCCACATATTTGGTGTTTGGTTTTCTGCTCCTCTAGAAGAGGAGGCACAGGAGAGCGCTTGATTCTCATATAGGCTTTTGTGTGTCTGTATGTATGTGTATGTGGTGTTCATATCTTGTGTATTTAACTTTTGCCAGTATCTGTAACAGATTTTAATTTATCCTGTATATTTCTCTGTGTGCGTGTGTGTGTGTATATATATATATATATACATAATTTAAAAGCAAAAGCCCCTCCCTTTACCAGCCTTGTGGAAAAAAATTAATCAAGTTTGCCTCACCCCACTTCACGCAGGAATCTCCTGTATGCGTAGCAGTAAGGATTGCCATGGTATGGGGAAACATCAGGAAGGTTTTAAGTATTTGTAGAAGCAAGCTATCTTGTGAAGATAGTTAGAACAACTGAAGTGTAATTTGACTCTAGTCTTTCCAGACTCTTAACATAAAAAAGCTTTTAAATTACAGAAGAGCAGCTTTTTACTTCCAGTCTGAAGTCTAGCTTCTGTTTTTTTCAGAACAGTTGAAAATGAGCTGTCCTTTGTTGTGGCTGAGGTCCAAATCACATTTAAATTAAATCCTCAGGTGTGCAGGAGGGGTTTTCTCCCCTGTTCCTCTTTATCATGTATTCTCCACCTGTGCCTGTACAAGGTAGCCTGTTTCTTATATAGCTTTTCTCAGTGCAGTGGAAGAGGCAGAAGGTTCTCAGACTACAAGATCTCAACCCAAGCCTCACACCACAGCATGCAGACATTAACTATACGTGACTAATCCCAGTGAGCCTGGAACTGGGAAGAGCCTGGGAGGGAGGCAGTCCAATCCCACTTAAGGTCCTGGCCCGTACTAAAGCATCTGTTACTGGGAGTGGCACAAAATCACTGTCTCAGCCCTTTACAATTGAAAGCATGGCAGGTAGAGATCTGCTCTCAAAGGAACAGAAAGGGATCAGCTTTAGCTTTGTCATCTGTACAATGGAAAACTCTTCAAGAGTGAAAAAACACACACAGCCCTGGTGTATTGTATTTTTATTAAAATTTGTACACTTTGTATAATCTGTATCTTGTGGTATTTGGTGCTAGCAGGAAAACTTTGGCAAGACTTAGCAGTTTTTATATTTTTTTGTTATTTCCTTGCTGTTTGATCCAGATTACATTGCAATTATACAAAGACACTTTTTTTGTACTGTACTTACAATATATTTTTTTTATAACATTTGGAGTATTGTCATTCATTTCTGGCATGCAGTGTGTTTTCTGCTACTGGTGTTAACTACTAGTATTTAATGTTTCTCAGCAAAACACGTCCGGTTCTGAAACTCATTAAACTCGTTCGGTTTGCAGGCAAGCTGTGGCGTTGCCAGTAGCACAGGTCACGCAAAACGTCGCTAAAATGCTGAGCGCTTGAGGAGCTTTTTGAAGGGAGATGAACCATCGAGCACTGCAGGTGCCTTCGGGGCGTTTCTCTTCGTGCTGCTTCGCCCCTGCTCTGGCTCCCGGTATTGATACCACCACACGGGCCTCGGGCGAGCGTGTTCAGACGCGATGTCAGGCGGGGCAGTGTCAAATCGTAATTTGCGGCGACTATTAACACGTCCCCATTTCTAGGGAACGAGCGTCAGTCCATTGCAGGCTCGGCTGGGGCGGGGCGGTGGCTCACGCTTGCAGGATGCTGCGGTACGAGGTAGCTCACTAACTGGCCGGTGTGCCCTGTACGAGAACGCTCCAGCACAGGATTACAGAAACCCAGGAACCCATCGCCACAGGCTTTCGTGTATGCGGGGCACGAGTCGAGCTCGAGCGTTTTCTGCACGACTCCTGGTCAGAAGCTCTCGGATCCTGCGTGCCAGGGACACGCCACGAACATTGCCTTTGCCTTATCAGCTGCCAGCTGTGGTCGGACGGTGGGGCCACTCCGCTGGGACCGGGGCGGGTCAAATTGGGCGCCCCTCCCGGGCGGCGGCCGCCGGCGTCACAGCGAAGCCCGGGTGGGACCCGCCCCAGCCCGGCGCGCGGGTCACGTGAGAGAAGGCGGCGGCGTCAGCTGATCGCGGCGCGGCGGCGATGGACTTTCTGCTGGGGAACCCCTTCAGCTCCCCCGTAGGGCAGCGCATCGGTGAGCACCGCGTCCGCGCGCCTCCGCAGCCTTCCCTGCCCACCCGCTCCCCCTCCCCGCACCCCCGGTGGCGTTCGCACGCCTGCCCGCCGGACCCCTTCCTCCGGGAAGCGGCAGCCCCCGCCTCCGCGGCGGGACAGAGACGGCATTGACCAGTCAGGAGAGAGTCCCGTTTTGACTGACGGACCTTACCGACCAATAGCAGACGCGTAGCCAGAGGCGGCCCCCGTCGACGGCCCCAGCAGCCAATCCGGGCATGAGGGGGTCTTTAGGTGGCAAGGTGAAGTTTCCTTACTTAAAGGGGCCGCAGAGCGGTGGTCTGAGCCACGCCCCCCGGTAGAGCCGAGGCCCGTGATTGGCTCGAGGCCATTCCCGCCTGCACCTCTTTGGGGGCTTCGCAGGCAGGCAGGGTCCTACGAGGAGGCACAGCAGGCGTCGCAGGTTGACTCGGTTCCAGTTGCAGTGGTCTATTGCATTCGGGGTGGGAAGAGGCCGCGCTCTGCATGAAGTGACAGGGTGGCCTTGAGCAGCCATCTGTGTTCTGGAGGCTGCCCCGAGATAGGGGCTTCGGGCTGACGTGGCCCTGCGCTGCCGCAGCTCCCTAGTCGGATCACTGCGCCTCACCTGAACGATGAGAACTCTGGGCACGCCGGGGACGGCTGCTCACACAGAACTTCCCAGCTTTGGCTCTGTGGAGAGCAACTCTCCTGCACCATGAGCCTCCTCACAGGCCTAAGTACCGGCTCCCGCAGTGAAATCAACAGCAGGAACGTAGCGTCTGCCCTGTGACCTTGCAGGCTCATAGAGACGGAGTCTCTCATAGTTTATGTGCTCAGGTCAACTAGATGAACACAAGACAAGGGTATAGTCTGAGAAAGTGGAGCAAAGAGATGTTAGAACAAGGACATCAACAGTTATACTGGTTTCAAAACAGATGTAGCTCTTAAAATACTTAAAGATTCTTGTAATTTTATGTTGTATTGTCTCATTCTTCTATTTTCATGTTGTATTGCCTAAGTGTCTTCAAGTTGTCCTTGACGGCTGATGTTGATCGTTTAAACTCCCTATCTTGTACCACAGCCATTTGTAAGTTCATGTGCTTGTTCAGTTTTGCTCTCTGCTGTGAACTTCTGGTCCCTGATTCAGTGGTTTTTGGTGTGCTTGCAGGGATGAATAGGCTGCCGTGGCTGGAGAGGGAAGGGAGAAAGCAGCTGCTTCCCCTTTCTTCCCTTTTGTAACACTTTTATAAGCACTGCTTATTTTAAAGCATACCCAAAGCACTGCCCAAATCATGTGAATTGGGAGCACTGTGATGTGCCACTGTAGTGTCAGGGCAAGATAGGCGAGATGCACTACAGCAGGGTGGGGGAAGGATCACCAGGGTTGGTTTTCTGTAACAAAAATGTCCAGATGATCTCTGATGCCTTCCCAGATGAAAGTCACATGTATGGTGACACTTTTCCAGGAGAAGCCATCTCTTGCCCTTTCCAGAATGAATGCTCTTTGATTCCCTCAGTGAATGCATCAGATACGTTTTTGTGTTTGGGTAGAGGCAATCTGAAGTTAGCTTTAGATGTCGCAGATCACTTCCTGCCCTCTGTATCTTCTGACCACTATAGTAGATAGATTTTAAGTGAGTTCCCTTTGGGACTAAAGAAGGGATTTTCAAGCAACAAGCCAACAGCAAAGAAAAGGAAAAAAGGATTTCAAGAGTGTTGTCAAACAGGACTTTACACTGCTTGGTACCAGATGGGTGACAGTAGAGAGATCTTAATGACTGGGGTTGATTTGGCTTATGAGAAAGGAACTCAGTGTGGAGGACTTGAAAGAGATGGTGGCTGAAAATATGAATGTTTTCTCCTTTTGAATGTTGCCTATCAACATCCTGGGGACAGGGATAAATGCTATCTTCCCTGTCTAATTTGAGGCGTGGACATGACTTACCCAAACTTGTTTGGTAGGTCTGCAGCAGCTGCATGTTAAACCCATGAGCCTGATCACCAAACTTGCATAGCACTGCTGCTTTGGACTGTCTGCAAAAACCTAGTACTGTGTCCTTGTGAATTGCTTGGGTAAAGTCATGTGTGCCTAGTACAGCTTTTAAAGACTGAAATAGTTTTAGATGAAGGCTAAGGAATAAAAAAAAAATCCTCTGTGGCACACTGCAGCGAGGTTCTCAAATGCCTTCATTAATGTTAATCTAGTAAGTCCTATTTATTTTGCTGACAAGGAAACTGGTGCTCAGATAATCTCAGTGATCTCTCACAGAATGAGTCAGCTGCAGAGTAGATTTTCTAGCTTCTTACGCCCAGTCCCCAAATCTAGTCACAAAAGTTGCCTCTGTCCTGTTTTCAGACTGCGATGTCTCTTACCAAGTGAGGTGACGACAGACTTGTATATTGGTATTTGGTTTTGTGGTGTGGGTTGTTGGGGTTTTTTTTACATGGTACTTCTGACGAAGGGGGAAATTTCCAAACAGTGCTGAAGCATCATAGTTTGGGTTCCCTTCTCAAAGAGGAAGTGCACTGCTCCGTCTAGGAGCTAAGAGAAACTTCAAAATAGAAAATCTGATTTCAAGGAGGTGCTCTGAGTGAGAGAATGGAGAGGAAACCATGAATGCTGCTTCCTGCCCTTGGAAGTCTGAAATAACCAGTAATTACAGCAACACCGAAAGAGACAGCATGAGTTATTTTGGTGAGCAAGGGAAGATGAGGGAGAGAAGTAACAGTGTGGCACAGGGGTGACCAGGATCTTTTGTGTCTGGGAACGGGTTCAAGTTCAAGAACAAAGTACAGTTGACACTACAAAGAAAGAATAGCTAAGAGAGGCTTTGGGGTGAGGAAGAGGGGCAGACACAATGCAGTATGCTAGAAAAATCCCAACAGCCATTTGGGTCCTTCTTTGCAGGTGTCCCTGCACCCCTCTGAGCTGGGACCTTGGGAGCTGGTGGGCTCCAGTCAGAACTAGATGGATCCCTGCAAGGTAGTGCATCTCAAGAAGAAATTGCCTTGTCTTCTGTGTCCTCTCTGTCTGGAGGATAAGGAGAAAGGGTACCAGTAAAAGAGTAATTTGATTCCTGAAACTTTCGGCTGCTTCACAGGAAAGAAGCAGGAGTTCAGAGACCTAAATACCCACAGCACTATGTCAGCACAACTCTGTGTCCATCACCATCCTTGAATTAGGTTTGGAGCCATACCTCTGCTCCCTAGAAACTGCATTGTGCCAAGCCTCTGTCTTCAGAGGAGCAAATCAGCTAAATGATGGAGTCTCAGTTGAGCTGGTGCTGAAGTTTCAAAGGAAGCAAAAGCATGAGGAGACTTTGTGCAGGAGACTGACCCGTGCCAGAGAGTTTTGAAATGAAGAGAGGCTGGGAGAAAAGACTCTTGTGTTGCTTTCTGCTGACCCTGCACTACCTCATGCAGTGAAATGCTTGTGCCCTCAGACCTGTTAAAATGGATGAGAAAGTGCTTGATGTTTTACTAAGGAATTTAAAGACATCTTGACTGAGCACTGTAGGGATCCTGGTTAAGGGCTTGACCTGGGGGAGGAGCACATTGTCTGTGATGAGCTATAGCAGAGCATGTCACAGGCAAAGGGTTTGTTCAGCAGTTCCTGGCCAGTTATGGATGATTTGGGTCTGTGATGGGCAACAAAGTGGACAGGAGCCTGTGCATTATCTTTTGTCCCCACCTCCTGAACTTCCTTGTGCCGTTGACTGCCCTACCAGTGTGCAGCTGCAGGGATAGCTGGGTGGGATTGCCAGCCCCACGGTGAGCCCTGCCATGAGGGCAGAGATAGAAAACCTGGAAAGAAACAAAGCTGTGAAATCTACTCATGTACAGCTCCATTGTGTCAGTTGTGCCAAGCTCAGAGTTCTTTCTCAGCTGGCAATTCCAGATAACTTTTATCACCTAGTTGCCATCAGCAGGAGCACATCAAATGCCAGGCAGGAAAAAGAGTTGATGCTCTGGTTCAACCCCTGCCATAGTCCTCCATGGTTCTGGTTTGATCCAAGCAGTTTTTGAGGCAACAGGCTGCAATCAGACAAACTCCAATGCTGTCACACCCGGGAAGCCAGACAAGCTGCCAAAACAATGTGGTCTCCCTAGTTTTAGGTACTTGTCGCTGTCCCCAGCCATCCTAGGCTCATATTTCATGAGAGGCAGACAGCTCATGTGCTAATTACAGCTCGTGAAATGAGGCCAGCCACTCTGATCTTTCATGTGACTAATGAGTAGGCTTTGTTTGCTTCCCTTCTGTAGGATTTAGTGAAAGGGTAAACCTCAGGATTTCAGAGAAAACTCCAGCATCTCTTACTAGGCTTGGACAGTCCCTTGGTGCCTGGAAGCAAGCAAGGAGGATTAAAAGTGCATTAGCTCCAGCTCTCCTGAGGCCAGCTAGGCCAGGCCTTAATCTGTACTGGATAAATTCAGGTGTTTTGTCCTTGGGACATGCCTCATGGTCACGTTGCTGTTTTCCATATGCCCTAGTACTTACTGCTTTTCCAGCTTTGTATTTTTTGAGCCTATATTGCAGGATTGTGTCAGGTTCGCTCCCTTCCTGCAGCTCTTCATCAACCAGCATGTGAACAGGAGTGATGGTAGCAAGATGACCACAGTATTGTAACAGTGGGGTCGTGTGTGTCATTCCTGAGGAAGCCTCATTTCCCAATTAGTGGCCAGCCAGGTGAAAGAGCATGCTAAGTTTGTTTGCATTCCTGTCTGTAAAGCAAACCTACTGCCTGACCTTGGCAGGACTGATGTGTCTGGGGGAAAAGGGATGGTGATGGGGAGCAGGTTACAGAATGCCACCAAACAGAGAACTGAGGGAGAGCTATTTGCAGACTCAGTTCATGTTTGTGTACAATGAAAATGAGGATGAGAAGAGCTGGGGAGACTTGAACAGGAAGGACTTTTCTAAGATTCCATGACTAGACAATTAAAGGTAGTTCTGTTTCATCTTTGGTTTCTTCTGTAGCTCAGAGCTTCCCATCAGCTTTGGCTCTGTTCCTGAGTTGGGGGGCTTTTTTTCTTTCCATATGCAGTGTTTTTCTTCAGGGATGAGAAGAACAGACTTCCTTTCAGTAGAGCAAGCCTGTGTGACTGATTGGTGTGCTTCATTGACAGTAAACAGTACAGAGAAACTTCTGCCCAGGGCAGGTTTCAAAGCAAAGTGGATCATGAGCAGAGGACGCTGAAGGAGGGTGCAAGTGAGGGGTGGCTTTGTGACCATGTGTGCCAAATCTATCAGACTGACCTGAAGCTGCAATCTGCCTGACAGCAAGGCTGGCCATGTGGTGTCCCAGAGCGGGAGGCAACCTGGAGCTCTGCTACTGTACTAAGTCCTGATCCCAAAGTGGCCCTTAAAGAATTAGTTTTCACCCATATATTCCCACTGCTTCATTCATCCATTGGTATATGCCTTGATGCACCAGACATGCTCCCTTGTAGCCCACAGCTCCAGATACATTCTCCACCACATCATCCAGTGTGATGCTACCTTTTGTGCCTCTCTGAGAAAGCTTAGATCCCTAAGAGACTAGGATTCCTATATAAAATTAATACTTTAAGGGACAACAGTTCACCTGAATCAAGAGGCCTGTAGAATGTTACGGTAGCAGCCAGAAAGGTGCAGAAGCATCAAGGACATTCTGCCACTTGTTTGCTGTCTTCCATCTGGCTGCAGCCACAATGTAATCAGCGTAATCACAAGGTAATCAATACTTTATGCAGTCAACAGAAAAGGTAGTGGCTGGATTGTGATAAAATGCAGATAGGTAACTCCATGCTGTGGTGTGTAATCTGTGGAAGGGATGTGTGTCTAAGAGGCTGTGTTACAAGTGCCGCGAATAGCTCTCTGCCTGACCCTTAAAAACAGCACACCCCAAAACATAATGGCTGTGCTTAGCCAGGAGGAGTTTAAAACGTCTTTTTTTTCTGTGTTATGGCTGTATCCCGTTACTGCATGAGCAGGCATTTCATTTCATTCTCAGAAAGGGATCATTAGCTGCTGGGTCAAAAGCAAAAAAAAAGCAGCCCTGCAGAGAAAAGGCCTCTCTGTACCCACAACAGCAAGGGCCGGGTCCAGATTTTGCAGGCACAGCAGTTTTACAAATGCAGGAACTTCTCTTTGCTACCCTGTTGGGCCTGAGTTCTCCTGAAGAGCACCTGGTAAGTGCTAAACCAGTCTGACTAGTTTTAACTCTCTTGCTCAGTGATAAGGCAGGCATTTTATAGGATGAGAGGTGGGAAAGATGGTTCTTGTCCTCGTTTTGCCATCTGCTGTGTCTTTGTGTTTCCCCATGGTCTGGAGATTGCCTGCAGAGGTCCCGTCTGCCCCGCTGGCAGATCCCTTTCCCTCAGCCTCTGGTGGTGTCCCTGGAGGTATCAGTGGAGTCTTCTTCTCAGGAGACTTTAAAAACCTGCCTGGATGCATTCCTGTGCAAACTACCCTAGGTGATCCTGCCTTGGCAGGAGGGTTGGACTCGATGATCTCTGGAGGTCCCTTCCAACCTCTAAGGTTCTGTGATTCTGTGATCAGTCAGTCAGTGCAGCTAGGTCCAAGACATGGCTGATTATAGGGTGGAGACACTGGTACTCTCAGTAATAGCTGCTCCCAAATCTCTGCTTTGAATAACATCAAGGCTGCCTGAGGATTTCCTAATTAAAGGGCACGCAATCAAAAGCTGAAACAATATTGGTTGGACTTCAGCTTGCACTGTCCAACTACTTCTGTCCATACTCCTCAGAGGCCAGAAGTTCAGGGCAGAGATGTAAATGTTAAATAAGAGAGTGCCCTGCTTTGGCTGTTTATGTTTGCTTGTTTGTAGGGCTCATGTAAAAAGATGGGGTTTGATTCTTTTGTGTCCTTGATTGGGTGCAAACCAAGACTGATGCCACTGACGTTAGATCTCTGTCAGCATCAGCACACCAAACTCACAGTTTCTGGCCCTGCAGCAACAAAGCAAATATGCCCTCTTCTCTCCAGCTGTGGAGCAGAAGTTGTGCTGGACACCAGAAATCACACAGTGTGTGTGGTATGTTGGTAGCACGGGTGGAGTGGGCAAAGTTGAGCACCCGACCATCCCATTGCCGGCCAGCCATGTGCTTTGCGGTGGTGACACCTAGAGGGGAGCATTCGGTGGCCTGGGCATTGCAGTCGGATTCACCTCCTAGAAGGTGGTGGTGGAGGAAACCAGGGGAAAAGTATCTGGGCACTGGGGTGTCTTGGCAACAGCTCATGAGTGACAGGGCTGCTCTTAGCCTTCCTGTGTCTTGGTTTCTGTTTTCCAGAGAGAGCTACAGATGGGTCCCTGCGGAGCGAGGACTGGGCTCTCAACATGGAGATCTGCGACATCATCAATGAGACTGAAGAAGGGTAAGGGAGCAGACAGGGATACATATCCAGTGGCAGGTCCCAGCATGCTCTACATCCCTAGACTGCAGTGGTAGCATACACTGGTGAAGGTAATAGGCTAGGCTTCCCAAAAGTGCCTTAGACAAGACTCTGCTAGGAGATCTAGAGACACAGCAAAGCTGTCTGAGCATCTGTTAGATGCTTCCCTGTAATCTTTGTAAGCACTGGGAGCCATTCAAACACACCTTCAGAGTCCCCTGAGAAACCTTGATTCAAGCCAGGCTGCCTCCCCATCTCCCAGAGGTGTATTTGCAGTTTTTCCACTTCATTTTACTCCTCTTTCATACTCCTCTCCTTCTCTCCTCTGGGAATGTAAAAATCTACAGGCTGGTGGCTGAGGAGGGAGGAAAATCTCAGGCTGCTGTTCAGTCCTCTGCCTGTGAAAGTCCTGCTGGGGTTCATTTCTCCGGTATTTTCATGTATGGTCACAAAGTGGGTGGGGGAGCCCTTGTATCCCTCTTCCTGTGGGGAGACTTTTAGACATCCACCAGTCTCTGGACTGGGGATTTGCCAGTGAATTCAGCTGGGATTATCTCTTCTCACAGTGGATATGTCAAGAGCAGCATGTAAAAAAAAGGTGCTACATGGAATAAAGAATGTAGGTTTCACTCCTGCTGTCCTACCCCACAGTGATGCTGGCAGAGGATTAGCAAGCACAGTTTTCAGTTTCACAGTTGTATGAAAACAAAGTCAAACATCTTTACTCACAGATCTGTCACCACTTCTTTTGCGTGCTATCCCTGTGGTACAAACATGCCTGCCTCTGCCCACAGTTCTCACTCCCAAGCTGAGGGCACTTGGTGTTTCTCTTCTGGGCGACTGGTAACACAGCTGTACCCTCCTGGCATGGTGGGCTCTCCCATTTCTCTGCTAAACCCCACACATTTCAGTCAACCTGCTCCACAGGCCTATCTGCTGCTGCCTTCCTTTTTGCCTGAGTGTCTCCATTCTACTCTTCTCCTCCAGCATGGCTGCTCTTCCAGCCCAGCCTCTCCTGTGCTTTGCCAGAGCACTCTGGTTCATTTATACCCCCTCACAAGACCACAGTTCTTATCCCCTCTGAGAATGGTTAAGGAAACACTGCTATGCTGCTGCTCTCTTGCCTACCTGCAATATAGGGAAGACTTTGCCACTGCATGTCCCCTGCTGCTTTTTAGCCTCCTTTCCTCCAGGGAAATACTGTTAAACAGCCTCTCTCCAAACAACACAGCCATTACTGCAGCTTGCTCTCTCCTTCCTGTTTCTAACCCATGCCAAGCCTTCTTGAGATCTCCTCCTCTTCAGTCTCTTTGCCATGAGATTTTGCTCTAACTCCCCCAGGCAGTAATTTCTAGCATTGCTTTTACTCTTCTTTCTGTTGTGTCCTGTGCACTTTGAATTGTTGCAGACATCAGCACAGAGGCCTCTAATTTCAGTAACAGCATTTATTAGTTGGACCCCACTCCTCTTGCAGAACCACAGGCAGAAAGAAGCTTCTTTTCCAGTCATTGCTTGAAGCCACCCTGAAAACATGGTGGGGAAGGTCATCTCCTGAGTATGATTAACCCAGAAACAGTGGCTGTTTAGCTTTGCTTCTCTCTGCAATGAACCTCTCAACCTTCTGATGATCTTTCTTCATATGATTTCTCCTGCAGGCCCAAAGATGCCTTCCGAGCCATTAAGAAGAGAATTGTAGGCAATAAGAACTTTCATGAAGTTATGCTGGCTTTGACGGTGAGTGGTCAGGTCTCTTTCTCAGCTTTGCAGTATCCCGTTGTAAAGCTGAGTCCTTGGCTGAAATGACACAAGTACCTAAAGCCAACAAGTCAAATACACGTAGGCAGAGAAGGCCTAATGCTTCTTTGCCTTTGAAGGTTCTGGAGACGTGTGTCAAGAACTGTGGCCATCGCTTCCACGTCCTTGTGTCCAGCCAGGACTTTGTAGAAAGTGTGCTGGTGAGAACAATCCTGCCAAAGAACAATCCACCTGCCATAGTGCATGACAAGGTGCTGACCCTCATTCAGGTGAGGCAGGAAGAGCAAGTGCTCTGCACCAGTTCAGGGAGTGTTGGTCTGTCAGTGTCTGTACAGAAGACTGCTGTAAATGATGATGGGCTGTGCTGTCTTCTCCTTCCCAGTCCTGGGCAGATGCCTTCCGCAGCTCACCAGACTTGACAGGTGTTGTTGCTGTCTATGAAGACCTGAGGCGGAAGGGCCTGGAGTTCCCCATGACTGATCTGGACATGCTGTCACCCATCCACACACCACAGAGGGTATGGGAGCATTACTGAAGGGGAGGATGTTGGGCAGCTGCCATTTGGAGCTGTGCAATTCTAGCTTGTGTATAGAAGGCTTCTGGGGAGTGGGAAGCTCCAGGACAGCCTGTTTCCTGGAGGAGCTATTGAAAGCACATGCAGAGTTCCCATCACCATTTCTCTCCTAGTTGCAATGCTTTGTCAGCCATGAATGTCTAACATCTCCTCTCTCATTTTTCCCACCTTTGTCTGTAGACTGTGTACAACTCCAACTCCCAATCGGGACAGAACTCACCTGTAGTCAACTCCCCTCAGCAGATAGAGTCCATCCTCCACCCCGTCACCCTGCCCACTGGGAAGGGTGATACTCCCATCACACCCACACCAGAGCAGGTGAGTTGGACACGTGCCCAGTGGTGCTGCTGATTCTTCCTGCATTTGGTGGCTGTTTCACAAACACCGTTCTGGAATTGCTGTCCTGGTCCTTCCCCAGCCTCTGTCCCGAAGAAGTTGTTCCTCTAAAGTACAGTCCCTTGAGAGCTCCCTCAGAGCTCCATTGTGGTCACAGTAATGAGCTAGGATACCACAAACACCAAGTGGTTGGTTATGTTTTCCTAAGACAGAGCTCCTTGTAGGTAGAGGGACGATCTCCTGGCTATGGGGAAGTGGGAGACTGAGTCAGAGAGGTTTGGGACTTTGTAGTGCAATACAGCAGAAGCTTAGTTGATGCCTGCTTATCATCTTTGTTTATACTGCTTCACTGCTGGCTTTATATGAATCAATGCTGTCTAACTATGTGGTTTCCAAAAGCCAGGGCTTTCACACTTGTTTCCTCACTCTGACTTCCTACAACACCAAGTTCAGCACCAATCCTCCAGCTGTCAGTGAGTTGCATCCCCTTGCAGAACAGAAGGTAGAAGCCCCTCTCAAGAGGCTCATTAGCAGCTTGTGAAACAGAGAGCTAGAGCTTCAACTGCACACTTAGCCAAGCCTCACCTTTGGAATGGAAATTCATTTTCTTGCTCTGCTTTGGAAATGAAATTATTTGAGCGGCTGCCACATGAGAGCTGCTAGCTAGGGAGAGATCTGAATCATAACAGCAGCCTGTACTGGCTATTAAAAATCAAGGTTAGGCTAGTTGCCAAAGATCTCAGGTGAGGGCTTGGCATCTGTTACTAGCAAATGAACCTGATGATAAGTAATGGAGCTTCCTTCTACTGGGAGCTCCCAAGAGCCCAACTGAGTGGTGACAAATGAGCTCCCCAGCAGCCATTCTCTTTGACCCTGTGAACACACACACGTGGTGCACTGCTATTCAGAGCTACTTCATCTGTCTCTGCAGCCATCTCAGGCAGAGCTGTCATTTGCCCTCCCATTTGCAGGTCGGGAAGCTGCGCAGTGAGCTGGAAGTGGTGAATGGAAATGTGAAGGTCATGTCAGAGATGTTGACAGAGCTGGTGCCATCCCAGGCTGAGCCTTCTGACCTGGAGCTGCTGCAAGTAAGGAACACTGGCAACAGGGGGGCTGGCACATGCAGCTTGATTTAGCAATGACTTGATGGACTGAGGCATAACACATGCCAGGCATGGGGAACAGTTGCACTGGACAGTTTAGTGTGGGGCTTATCAGGGTGTGACAGAATAAGGGAAGTGCAGGGAAGGTAGAGTTTCAGTGGCCAAGGAAGTTGCATTACTGAGGCACATGCCCCCACATGGTAGCTTGTAGTCAGCAAGTGCCTTTCTTTCAGGTGATTTACTACAGAAGAGGCATACAATTGTTGTCTGTAAATCTCAGACACAGTTTACCTCTTACTCTAGTATCTGTTGCCTGTCAGCTCTTGCAGATAGACTCCAGTAGCCTCTGAGGTCTCTCTGCCTCAGACTTCCAAAATCTGTGAGTGCACAGCCTTAGCCTAACCTTGGTGGTAACTTCCCCTTGCTGTGAGCAGGAGCTGAATCGGACATGCAGAGCCATGCAGCAGCGTGTGCTGGAGTTGATTCCTCGTGTCCTCCATGAACAACTCACTGAGGAGCTGCTAATCATCAATGACAACCTCAACAATGTATTTCTGCGCCATGAAAGGTACCTGTCTCTTTCCTTCTCTGCCCTGTTCTTCCACAAGAGTTTACTGCCCCTTGAAAGCCTTCTCTCTCACCCTTCTGATCTGCCCATGAGTATAACACTTAAGATCTATCAGTCTGTATCATGCATCTTTGACAACAAAATTCACTTTTGCTGATGTATTCCCATCCCTTCAAAACTGTTGTGTAAGTAATGGATGGGATATAAAGGCATCCCTGTGGCATAAGCCAGAAAAACAAGGAGGCAGCTGCATGAAAATACTTGGATTTCTAGATCTGAGGCAGAAAGAACCTGTCCATGTGAGGTCAGCACCCCTTTTTTTCCTTCCATTTCATAAACCCCATCTCTTAAGCTAGGACAATGTCTGGATAATTTAGTCTCTGTGTCTGTAGAGAGAACTGGGTTTGAACCATTTTGCTTAGAAGTAGCTCGGAGGATCACAGGAAGCTTCCTTACACTGTCTCTGAGGAGGCCTCGACTCTGTGGACCTTGTTGTTGTGTCTTTGAGGGAGAATTGGACCCCAAGCCATGGTTCACTTTTCCCAGCACGTAGGAAAGGGCAGACTGTGCCAAACCTTGTGAGGAATCTCTTGGCCAGTGGATGAAAAAGCACACACTACTGAAATGCATCCTGTCATCTTTCTTGCAGGTTCGAGCGTCTGCGGACAGGACAGCCTGTTAAGGTAACTCAGCAGAACTTCCCCTCTCTGCAGCTTCATTTGCATCCTGCAGGTCCAGGAGTGTCCTGCTGGAGAGAGGCTTAGTCTGCCCCACTTGCAAGCTGTAGGCTTTGCTCTTCCAGCAGCCCAACCGCACCAGGTGACGCTGGTGTGCAGAACACTCCACTTACCACTGCAGGCCTCTCCCTCCACGCAAATGGGAGCCTTTCTGTCACCCAGAAAGCAAGAGCAGATCAGCAGCAATTAATGCTTCTCTTGTATTGAACCAAGTAGCTTAGGAGTATCCCTTTGTCCTCTGAGCATTGCCTTGCCCTCTGAACCAGCACTTAACCCTACTTACTGACATCCAGCAGAACTGGGATGCTGGCTACCAAGCTGTATTCTGCCGCAAGACAGTATTCCCAGCCTGTTCTCTGATTGCCTTCTCACAAGAGGCTTCACAGCTGGTACCTTTTGATGGGTACAGAAAGGCTTCTCTCTCCAGTGTTCAGGAGCTGGGGCTGAAGGGTTGGTGGGGTTGGTGTGTCAGGCTTCAGAAATCATCTTCTTTTGTTTTTTATTTCTCTACGAAGGCACCAAATGGGGCAGAGAACAGCTTAATTGACCTGGGGCCCAGTACTCCTGCAGTGAGGCAGCCTGAAGTCACCAACAACCTCTCCTCTCAAATGGCTGGAATGAGTATGTTTCCATGCAGTTTTCCCCTCAGTCCTTCTTTATTCTTCTAGGAATCCCAGAATCATTTAGTCTTATTCATAAATTCATCTAGGAAAGCAGGAGGTATTGTCAACTTACAAACTGAAGAAGAAAACTCTATTTGTCCCAAGGCACACAAGCATATGTCCACACCTCAGGTTGTGCAGAGGGTGGATGTGGCTTAAGAAGGACCTCAACAATAGGCTGTGGCTAAGGACTGGGCCTTTCAGCAGGACAGGGAAGAAAGTTGCTCCTTCTGCAATGCCTAGCAGCAGTGCAGTGGCCTCTCATGCTGTGTGGTGTCAGGGTGACCACTGTGGGTTGGGAGAAGAAAAGCAGCTGAGCTATTCTGCAAATATAGCCATGAGCATCTTGGGCTCCAAACCCACAAGGTTGTTTACTCAGAAAGCTTAAGAGGTCCTGAGAGTTCTCCAAGACGTAGCAACAGCCTACATAGATAGCACCGCTCTCTCTAGCTGTGAGCAAATCCAGTACTGCCTGGATGCAGCTACAGAAAACTGGCAAGGCTGTTTTCACAGACAAGCCAATTGAGATATTTTTCAAGCCAGGGTTTTTCAGATTATGCTTGCATCATGAAAATCCACTCATCTGACTCAGAGGTTCTTGCCCAGAAGCACAGGTTATCCTCTTCCACAGGTTATGGAGCAATTCCCTATCTTAAATGGTCAGGAACATCTAACCTTCAGCATCAGTGCAGTAAATTGATGTTGCTGCTTCTGCCTGAGACTGAGCTAAAAATACCTGCTGAGCAGGCAGACAAACTGCTTTTGCTACTTCACCCATGACAGTGCACACACACATAGACCATGTGCAGCTGAGGGGCAGGATAGAGGAGTGGGCCTAGAGCAGTCTAGCTTGTTCCCATGCCATCTTTCCACCCAGCACCCTTATGCCCATGACCCTCCATTTACAGCTCTATGCTACCTGCTTACCCTGCTCTCTTTCTTACAGACCTGAGCTCACGCAGCACCAGTGCGGGGCCATGCTCGCTCAACACCTCTGGCAAGCTGGAAGAAGAGTTTGACATGTTTGCCCTGACCCGTGGCAGCTCGCTGGCTGAGCAGCGCAAAGAGTGAGTGTGGCAGCCCATCTGTCCTGGCCTACCTTCTGGCAAGGCAGGGCTCAGGGCAGCTGGGCTGTGACCCCAACCAGCAGCAGTTCCTGGAATGTCTCCCAGAAGGATGTAATAGAAATGCACTCTTAGAATCACAGAATCAACCAGGTTGGAAGAGACCTCCAAGATCACCCAGCCCTGTCCAGTCAACTAGACCATAGCACTAAGTGCCTCATCCAGTCTTTGCTTGAACACCTCCAGGGACGGTGACTCCACCACCTCCCTGGGCAGCCCATTCCAATGCCAATCACTCTCTCTGGCAAGAACTTCCTCCTAACATCCAGCCTATACCTCCCCTGGCACAGCTTGAGACCGTGTCCCCTTGTTCAGTTGCTGGTTGCCTGGGAGAAGAGACCAACCCCCACCTGGCTACAACCTCCCTTCAGGTAGCTGTAGACAGCAGTGAGGTCACCCCTGAGCCTCCTCCATGCTAAACAATCCCAGTTCCCTCAGCCTCTCCTCATAAGGCTGTGTTTCAGACCTCTCACCAGCTTTGTCACCCTTCTCTGGACTTGTTCCAGTACCTCAACATCTCTCTTGAATTGAGGAGCCCAGAAGCTCAAGGTGTGGCCTGACCAGTGCTGAGTACAGAGTGTTTGTAGGATGGCACAGAGTGTTCCCAGTCCTTCCTGCTGCATTCATAGTGTTCTCCTGGGTGTGTGGAGAAGGAAGTGGTCTCTGCGCATGGGGACTGTGGTGTCACATGTACTAGGGAGACTCAGTGTCTTCAGATGAAAGTGTAGAGTGGGTCTGGCTGAATTTCTTTGTCTCTCAACTCACTGTGCCCTCTGTGGCATGATGCTGAATTTGGGAATTGTTGACTATCAGTGCAGCCTAATGGGCAGAGTATTGAACTGGGAAGGAAGTATGTAGTCAGTTGCTGCTTGCCAGGCAGGGCAGTGCTCTGTGCCTCAGCTTCCCTGTTGGTAAGTGGGACTAAGTGTTGGCTCTCCATTGTACTGGGTGAACTGAAGAAGTCTCTATTGCAAAGATTCATGAATCTTTGTCCTGGGAGGAGCCAACAAGACCTGTACTGACCAGATCCCTTTGGATGTAGAGACTGACTACACTGTTTTACATTGCTTTTCCTCTCAGAATCATCCACTGCTCTCCATCAGTTGCCAAGCAGTACAGCCCACAGGCAGTGGCTGCCTCCAGCCCTCCAAGGCCTGTGCTCCTGGTATCCATCCACTGGACTGCCTTGTTCCACAGTAGCACATTATGGTCTCTTAAGGAAGTCTCATTCATTCCTCTTCCTCAGGCCACTTCTGGTAAAAATGTTGGGGAAAATTATGGCCTTAGACACTTTGTGTGTTTTGCCCATGGGTTTGTCCACCACTTTTCCTGTGTTGGACAGAGGCAGTCTGGGACAAAAACAGCAGAGCCAACAGCACCCAGTTTGGGGCTGAAATCTGAGCCACTGGTATGTGCTCAGTGCTGGAGGCCAGGGGAGATCTGGGCAGGGGTGGAATCGTATCCTTTCCAAAGTGGTGCAGTCCTCACAGGCTGCAGCTTGTGATCTCTGCACAAGTAATAAGACATCTTCTATTTATTCCTCACTGCTCTCCGTCTGCCTGCACTTGCACTCCTGCCAGGTAGCCTCTCCTCTCACTGGCTCAGGTTTCCCATTTCACTCACCAGCCTCTGCTCTCAGTGTCTCTGTCAGTTTCAACAGTCATTCCCCTGCTGCTCCTGGACAGGACCTGCTGACAGGAGACACAGGCAGAGCCAGTGGGGTTTGTTCCTGACTCTGTTGTGCTTCATGTGTGTCTCAGGAAAGCAGTGCTTGAAACATCTCAAGCCTTTCCTGCCGTTCTTCCTCATCAGTGGCATGATAGCAGCGTTGTACTTCATCCTTGATGCCATTGTCCACAGTGGCCCCTTCACTGATGAGCACTTCTTCGAGAAGTTTGAGCGACGGTGGCCCAAGCCTCTGGGCCCCAACAGAAACAGCTCCACCTGATGGTCTGATGGGTCTGCAGAAAAGGGCCCTGGAGCAGCTGGAGAGGAGACATTTAGAGAATTTCTGGGAGAGGCTTCATTCTTCCAGCATGGACAGACTTTTTTCACCACTCTGCATGGATCAAATGGTGACATGTGGCATTAGCATGTGTTGTAGCAGTCTAGAGGGGAGACAGGAATGGGTGAGGGAGGTTATGGGTGAGATGTGTCTGTGTGTAGAAAGCGGTTGTTCTAATGGTGCACCTGGAGACCTTGAAGCAGCATTAGGCTCTTTGGAATATCTGTTCTCACCTATGTAGTATAGACCAGTGAGTCTCTGCCACTACCAGTTCTTGAGCAGTATCAGTTTAAGAGATGTTTATTGGGCTGTGCTTGTGTCTTTGAAGGTAGCTAAATAAGGCTTGTTGCTCAGTTCCTTTCTAAAGTAGCTGTAATCTTCTGGTCAGTCTGTGTTAGTTGCCTCTTCTGCAGTCCGCCTCAGAGACGTGTCATGAGTGATGTGTCATGACACCATGAGTGTCATTGTTGATACACCTAGCTCTCCTAGCTCTGCAAGTCTCTGTTTTCACCTGCTGGATGGTTGTTTTCATGTGATGCTTCATGTTCCTCCCGTTGTGTGCTAGGGCCGACCTGTGGCACCCCAAAGTCATTGTTGCAGTGAGTGGCTCACTCTGTCTTGTGGTCAGCTACACCTTTTGTAGGTGTTCTGTGCACCTTTCTAGAGGTGGGAGCAGAATGACAAGAGGTGAAAAGCTGTGCAGGCAGAAGCACTGAATATATGTTTAGGAGTTCCTGCTCTTCACTCTTAGGCATCTCTTCAGCCTGTGTGTTATCTACTTAATGCTTTCAGGGTAAAGTACGAAGATCCTCAAGCCTCCAAAGGACTTGCTGGTGCCCTGGATGCCCGGCAGCAGAACACAGGAGCGGTGAGTGGCCACAGAGCTTTTAGTGCATCAGTGGGAATGAGAGTGTCTTCCTTGCTCACTAACACAATAAGTGTGCAGACTCTTTGAAAAAATCAAGTGCCTAACATGACTTGATAATAACTCCCAGTCCTCATCAACCTGCATTTCTTACCTGCAGTAGAGATCTCATTCTTTAAACCCCAGAGGCAGGGAACTATGTGAAGTCTGGAGTTAATTCAGTCAGTAATAGGATGGCCTCTTTAGATCTGCAGGGGAATTTTCAGCTGCAAATGTATGTATTATTTCTCTTCAGCAGGTTTCCAAGTCCAGTTGCCTTCTCTCTGCAATCAGAGAAGTAGGCCACCAGTACTAGTGTGTTCTTTCTCTGACCCTAAACCCACTGTGTCCTCTCTCCCTTGCTCTCTGTGATAGCAGCTTTCAGTGCAGACTCTTTCTCGACCAGGGCGAGTCTGGTGCCTCCAGTGATGGAGCCCAACTGACTAAGTGGATGATGCGGCAAGGAATGGTGAGATCGTGGAGCACCAGTGGGGTGGCTGGGGCTGATGGCCTTGAGGTGGCTCTGGCACAACATGTGAGAATGCACAGCAGACATCAGCAAAGACTATGAACTGAAATGGAGCAACCTTGTTCTGGGCCAGTAGTGGAGACCAAGTTTGGGAAGGAAGCAGATGTTCTTCCTCAAGTAAACATGTCTTCAGGAAGAAATCCTAGGATTTCTGAGGCCAGGAGAACATATGCCAGTGTTGAGTTAGCTGGACAATGGTCTGTTTTGGGATGAGTGTCTGGGGCAGAGGTAATAGCCAGTGACATCATGAAGAAGGCTGCTGCTGTTCATTCCACTTGCAGCCTCTCCTGCTCCACATAAGCCGCCCCATTTGGAGGCAAACATACTCTGGCTTTTACCCTGTGCAAGGTCTCCTCCTCTGGCTAAAGTGTCTGACCCTTCAGGCAGTTAAATTTGGTCTTTTGGCAGCAGAAATTCCTGCAATTACATCCCCTTGGGCACACTGAGGCTTTGACACACTCAGATCTGAAGTTTTTTAGCCTGTCCTCCTGAAATGGGCACTGCCCAGGCTGATGATGTCTGCTCTAGGAAGCTTCTCCACATGCTGTCCAGTTGGCTTGAATGCAATTCTACCCCAAAGAGTTCCTCTGGGTAGACAAATCCAGCTTGCTTTGAAACCTGCTTAATCTCACACACCCTCTTCCATGCCCATTCATCCATCTGCCAGCTGTGTTAACTCAACCTGATTCCTGGTCTGGGGAAATCTGCCTCTCCTTGGTAAGCAGGGATTGTGCTTTCCTTTGCTCTTGCTGTTTCCCTGAGATTGAGTGACCTATGTATCATAGAAGACTAATAAATAGATTCCCACAAATACCCATAAGCTTCTGCTTATGGAGCCTCCAGCAAGGACTGCTCTTTGCTCACCTTTGTTCAGCAGTTTGTGACTGGAAGAGGCTCTGGGGTTTTGAAGTGGACCTGACTTCCTTCAGGGCTATCTCTGCTCACTAGAAAGGAGTCTGTTTGCTGCCTAAATTGGCCAGGGATATGAAGTCATCTGAGCTAGCCCTGTCCCTCCTACTAGAAGCAAAATTGAATTGCAGAGGACTTTCTTTCTGATGGGTTTGTTTCTGTAGTTTGGCAACATGTCAAATCCTGCTGTGCTCTCTGCTCCTCCTACCAGATAATCACTTCTTGGCAGGTGTCTTTCTTCCTTAATGTAGTGCCAATCCTGGCATACTCAGTATTTGCATGATGGCAGGTTTTGACATCAGGCTGTCCCTGGTTTGTAGAAGGGAGGAGTGTGGCAAAAAGCACATCTCTTGTTCTGTGGTTGCCTAACACAAGCAGTCAGCTTTCACTGTGAGGCTTTCAAAATGGAAAGCCTGGTCCTGTCATAGTATCCCAAAGCCAACCACCAAACCCCAGATGCTTTTAACGACCGTGTTCTGGAAACTACATCTCTGGGTGTGGATGGGGCAGAGGATGCAGGCAAGCGGTGGCATTGGTAGCTGGGAAAGCTTTGCAATGGCACTGGTTGAGTTTGGAAGGACCTGAGCTGACTGAATGGTGGAGTGAGAGGGTTAGCTTTTAGGTCAGGCTGTTTGTTTTGGGGTTTTCTTGGTGGAGTGTCTTGGCCTCATCACTCTTTCCATTTGTGTTCTAGGTGCCAGTTCCCCAAGCCAATTTCATGGAAGACATAGAAAAGTGGCTCTCCACTGATGTGGTAAGTGAGGGGCTGCTCCTCTGGAAACAGCAGTCCTGCCAGAGTTGTCTGCAGGGATGGATTTTAGGCAGCATACAACTGCTCTGGCACTGCTGACTGTGTGGCACAGGCTGTGCAGAAGGAGCAGGTGAGGAAAAGCCAAGCACACAGGGATAGCACACCAGTATAATTAGCCTTCTGGGCATAGCTAATGAACTGCGGCTTGGGGCCACTCTAACGTGTAGTGCAGAACTGGGAGGAGTGCTATCAGGTCTCTCTTCATTCCAAAGAAGAACCACGTCTGTGGAGGTGCCTTTGGATACATTGCTTCTAACCATGCTCTTCTCCTCCTTCCTTAGGGAGAGTCAGAGGATGCAAAAGGAGTCACCAGCGAAGGTAAGGCTTGCCAGCCAACACCCATCTCCAGCTGATCCTGGCAGCACCTTGGCTCTCCCACAAACCTCCCTCCTTGCTAACGCTCTTCTCTTGCCCCAGAGTTTGACAAGTTTCTGGAAGAGCGAGCAAAAGTCGCAGACCGGCTGCCTACCTTGTCCAGCTCCATAGCAGGGACGCCTGTCTCCCCTCCTGCTGCCAGCCATCACCGGAAGCAAGCAAAGGAAGATGATGCTATGTTTGCCTTGTGAATGCTATGGACTGGTGTGCTGTGGAGCAAGAGGCTGTGTGTGCTGTTTTGCTTGCCTCCAAGCAGGGGCTAGCAGGAGAAGGACTCTATCCCCTTCCTTCACTTTATTCCTGCTTTCCCTTTGAATTGTTTTTATTTTTGAATTGCTTTCAGATAATCTTCCTTGTGTTTAGGGATGTCACACCATAGACTTGTGAAGGGGGGTTTCAAAGCTGCTAAAGTTGGGGGTTTTTTTTGGTACAGTGTGGGTTAAGCAGAAGAAGCTTCCCATCCTCCTCTCCAGTGAGGTAATTAGAGATCTTGTCCAAGAAACAGAAAAGGCTGCAGTCTGCTGCTGAAATCATTCCTGCCTGCCTCTTTTCTCACCCCATCCCTAGAACAGATCTCCATCCCTCTGCCTGCCAGGTTTATACTAGAAAGCATGGGGTTGCAAAGCATTACAGGTGGCAGAGGAACTCTAATGGCAGAGGGGCCCCATTGATGTAGTCTCTCTTGCACAAGTGCTTGTGGTGTGCACCACCTTCCCACTCACAGACCTTTCTTTTTCTCTTCCTTTCCTCCCCCTCCCCATTGATTCATCCAGAATCCTGCCCACAGCCTGAATGTCTTCATCGCGAGACCACCAGTTACCAAAGCTGCTGGCTGCACACAGCTGCGAGCAGTACCTCAGGCTGAAGGGGCTGTCTGCTACGGGCTAGGACATGCCTTCAGCCACCTCTCTGCAGTTAATTTAAGTCTCCATTTATTAGATTTTTCTCCCCTCTTCCCTGATGTAATCTCCCTCTCTCACTGCCATTGAGGCCTTCTACCACATTGTGACACAGTATGGAGACTCTCCTTAAGTCTCTGATCAGCCCAATGCTATAGACTCCCTGAGGACAGCTGTGAGTACCGGGACTGCAGAGATGTGTTTCCTGAAGTGGGAGGCCCTTAGGATGACACTGTTCTATCAATGAGAACATGCTGTTGATGGGGTGGCTTGTTCAGCTGGTGCACACAGAGGTGAAGTGAAACATCAGTCATCTCATGCCAGCAAAGCAGCTCATGCCTGCAGCAGCCAGGAATCATAGAATCATAATCTGGGTTGGGAGGTACCTTAAAGACCACCTTCTACTTCTAACCCATACCAGGTGCAGGGACACCTTTCACTAGACCGAGCACCTCAAAACCCCACCCAACCTGCAAGCTTGAACACTTCTACAGATGGAGCATCTGCAGCTTCTCGGGCAACCTGTTCTAGCATCTCATCACCCTCACGGTTAAGAATTTCTTCCTCATATCTAATCTAAATCTGTACCTTCTTTCAGTTTAAAACTGTTACTCCTCCAGTCACTACACTCCCTCTAAACAGTCCCTCCCCACCTTTCCTGTAGGCCCTTTTTAAGTAATGGAAGGCCACTATAAGGTCTCCTCAGGCCTTCTCCTTTGCACATGGGGACAAAAACCCTTCTAAGCAAACTGCACATGCTGCCCACTTGTAAAAGGCAGCCAGGGAGGAGGATTCCAAGACCAGGGCTCCTGCTTGTGGGATTTCCTGTTGAGTGTGGGATAGTTGCCTTTTTTTATTGCACATTAAAGGAGTAAAGTCTTAAGGCTGTCTTGAAGATGCATGTGTGCTGCCAATGCTGGCAAAGGGAGGGGAGGACCACATCTGGGAGAAGAGACTAGAAGACACATTTGCTTTTCATGGAAGGGCACAGGTGCTATGTCACTGAGATGAGGCACAGTATGGGGGTGAGAGTGCTGCAAGCCAAGGCAGGTGCTCACTGCTTTTTAGCACAGCCTTCTGGGAAGGTGATTACAGCCCATCTCAAAATAGTAAGAGTGTGAGCTAACAACTCCCTTTCCCTTTCTGCTCTGTGACCAGATATGACTACCTACTTCCCAGCCCTTAAAGATATGGGACAGTTAGAGCTGCTATGAAAAGACTGTATCCACAGGGCATCCTCGGTTATCCTCCTGCCATCCCCTGATGTCCAGATGAGTGGAAGGACTGTTAAAAGGAGGTCAAACAAGTGGAAAGTGTCATCTAAGCCCCTGACTTGGAGGAAGGAGTTAAATTAGCTGAAGATGCCCAAACCTCAGTAGTCCCTCTCCCTGCACTGGAGTCTCACCTGTACCAAGCTCATGCAGAGGCTTGAGGATAAGGGCTGTGAGAAAATCCTTCTTGCACAGAATCTGGAAGTGATTTGCCCAGGCAGTGTTGACTCCAGCCTTTGCTATCGTCCCTGCAGCATGGCCACAGCCAAACTCAGCTCCCTGGAGAGCACCTTCCCCCAAACCCCAGGCTGAGCATGCAGGGCTTTCACCAAAGGCTTCCTGCTGGGTGTGTGGCCAGCAGGAGGACATTCGAAGTCAAGTGCCCAAGCTACATGCCAGCACAGCATACCCCCAGCCCTACGGACCTGCAAGGGTAGGTCCCTCCTGCAAGAGAGAACTCTGACTTGAGAAACAAAGGACTGAGAGCCTCTGCAGCTTCCTTCCTGCAAGTCTCAAGATAGAACAAGGAGGAAAACCAAAAGGGTCAAATGCTGACCTTCCCCCAAGGAGAGCAAGCAACAGCAGAGGCATGATGGAGCCTAGACTGGCAGGTTTTGCAGCTGTGGCAGCATAAGGATTTCTAGAGCAAGGGACCTAATGTCCAAAACCTCTCACCAGTGCCTGGGCTCAGGCTGCCTGGCTCAGCCATGGAGGGAAGGCTTCTAGCACACAGCAGCATTTGTGAAGGTGTCCTGCCTTTGGCTGGGGTAGAGTTAGTTTTCTTGCTGTTCACACCAGTATTCATGTTCCTGCCTCAGTGAGTTTAAGGCTCTTGCTGCCTCCAGATCCCTCTGTGCATTGCCTGTGGCTTCCTCTGCAAGAGAAATGAAGCCACCCTTCAACGTATACCCTGTGCACAGGGCATTCAAGGTCTTCCTTGCTGCCACTGGGATGCCTGAAGTGCACCTCAGGGTAGGGACCCCTTCTCCACATGCACCTTGTATTTCTTTCCCTGACATCCAGCACAGGAGCTTGCAAAGCCAAGAGGGAACCATTCCTGCAGAAGACTTGAGCAGAGCAGTCACAGAACCAGCTTGCTGCTATTTTCGTCATGGGGTGAACAGGTGGGAAAGGTTATTTAGTGGCTTGCCAAGTGGAGCCAGTTTGAAGCAATGACCAACAGGTGAAAATAAATAAGAGTGGAGCTTGTGACCTCTGGGCAAATCTGTCCCCTCCCCACCATGCAGCCAACCATGGTCACAGTGCTCTTTACTTTGGGCTACTCAGCACAGACACTTCTCCTATGGGAATGACATAGCTTTTTTTTTTTTCCAAGCATCTGAAAATATGGAGAATGGGGTCAAGGGTATGGAACCTTTCCATGCCCAAATTAGTACTTTCTTACTTGATATAGATCATACCAATAATAGCTTGAATTTTGCACAGTTTCTTTGGAGGAGGAACTTGCCAGGTCTGCAAGAGATCGTTTTAAGTAGAGACTAAGTGGTTTACACTGGAAAAAAACGCTTTATGATCATGCAAAAAAAATAATGACACCACTATAAAGAATTCCTTTGAATGTTTTTTTGCCTTCTAAAAGTGTTTTCTAAATGTTGCTATTTTAAAAAGCAGTAACTCTGCCTGCTCGCTTCTCACCGCCAGATGGCTGTGGTCCCTCACACACACACAGCTTGAGCCCGCCCAACCGCAGAGGACTTCTCCCTTCGCGGTGACCTGTTTAGCAAGCTCCCCAACCGGTGGAAACAAAGCAACAAAGTCTTTCCTTATTCTAAGTATTACGCTTCAACCATTAGTCCAGCGCAGACTCATGCAGCGACTGCTCCAGAGCGACAAGGCAAAGTTGCAGCCCAGAAGGCCAATCACATCCTAGGGTGCATCAAAAGAAGAGTTGCCAGCAAATCCAGAGACGCGATTCTGCCACTTTGCTCTGGCAAGACCTCGCCTGGTGAGGTCTTGCCAGAGCAAAGTGGGTACAACTCTGGAGCCCTCAGTACAGGAAGGACATGGACCTGATGGAGAGGGTCCAGGGGAGGGCCACAAAAATGATCAGGGGGTTGGAGCACCTCTGCTGTGAAGACAGGCTGAGGGAGCTGGGGTTGTGTAGCCTGAGGAAGAGAAGGCTCCAGGGAGATCTAATAGCAGCCTTCCAGTACCTGAAGGGGACCTACAAGAAGGCTGCAGAGAGACTGCTTACAAAGATCGTTAGTGATAGGATGAGGGGTGATGGTTTCAAACTAGAGAAGAGTAGATTTAGATTGAATGTTAGGAACAAGTTCTTTGCCATGAGGGTAGTAGAACACTGGAACAAGTTGCCCATACAGGTGGTTGAGGAGATTTTCCAGGTGAAACTCAACAGGGATCTGGGCAACCTGATCTAGTCGAGGATGTCCCTGCTTACTGCAGAGGGCTTGGAATAGGTGACCTTTACAGGTCGCTTCCAACCCAAACCATTCTATGATTCCACGATTCTGTGTTGAAACAAGGCCTTGAGAACCCTGGTGTAGTGGAAAGTGTCCCTGCCCACGGCAGCAGGGTTGGAGCTACATGATTTTCAAGGTCCCTTCCACCCCAAACTATCCTATGATTCTGTGACTGCACAGAGAGCCTGGAAGGAACAATGCACATCCATTAATAACCACACTGGGAAGATGATACTGACCTGGACAGGTTATTTTACACAACCCAGAGCAGATGTTTCTGTGCAAGGTGAAGAAAGGCATAACTTCCTTGTCCTCCACATCTCTAAAAAACAAATCTGTGCTAAAAGTCAATGAGTCTTTCCATGATGTTTGGGTTCTGTGGCTCTTGGCATACTGCACTGCAGTCACAGAGGCAAAAGAACACATGCTTCCCCTTTACTACATGCAAATAGCACATACATTTTATTTTTATATTAAGAACAGTTGACAAAAATATCCTCTGATTTCCCACAACATCACCTCAACAATCAGCATGTGTCCCATGCTAGTACATTAGGAAGGCTGCTCTCCATCCCACATGGATTTTCATGTTGCTCTGCCACATCAAAACATCCTCAAAGCTTATTTGTGATAATAAAATTCCCCTTTCCTTCACAAAATTAAAGTAAAACCACTTCCTCTTCCCTTCAGATCACTGTTAGTGCCACAGCTTAGGTCAGGTGGAGATGCTGGGAAATGATGTACAGCAGAGACCCAGTGGGCAAGAGACAGGGGTGTTATGTGGAAGGAAAATATTATTGTAGGTAACTCCTTTTTATCTGTACAGGGGCATAAGCAAATGGATGCACAAGGAGAGAGAAAAAATGAGACAAAGAGCAAGTGCTCTGGTGCTCAGGAGCAAGGAAATGGAGGTGCCTGGTGGCACCGATACAACACAAGGAGTTGTACTGGCAGTCAGTCTGGGTTTTTTCCCTGGTTCTCTATTCCACAAGACATGCAGGCAGAGGTGACTTCTTGCACCGGGGTGATGCCAAGGTGCTTGGTAGCCCTGAGAAGATTTCTCTTCTCTTGGCTTTCCTGCTCTCCCCTGGCTTCTAGGGCACATAGTGCATCCCACACAGTGCTCAGCAGCTCTGCTGCCGGTTGGGTGAACAAGTCTCCCTGTTGCTTTGTGTCAGTAACCTGCAAAGCCTGAGTAAGGAATATGGGGTCACAAGTAAAAGCTTCCTCTTTCCTATCTGCCATTGTCCTTGCAAAATCTTGTGGGTGGGGGTTTACATGGGATCCACAGTGGGTTCTGACTGCATGAGTGGGTAAATTCACTTCCCCCTCTCAACAGGACTGCCAGGAGACAGAGAGATGAAGAGGGGTGAAGGGGAACAAGATTGCTCCCCACAAGTAGGAGAAGCTTACTGCAGCACTGTCTCCAGCAGTGTTTCTGAAGGCCTGCACCTTAGTTCTTACCAGGAGCACGGGGATGTTACACTGTCCGAGAGCAAGCAGCAAGGCTAAGGGTCAGCCCTGGTGAGGAGATTCCCAGGGAGACAGGCTCTGCAGCAGGGCTTTTTTGGGGAGGATCAGTAATTCCCTTCCAGCACAGAAAAGCCACGTGTGCCAGTCTCCAGGCACTGTGTTTTCCTGGCTGTTCTTGGCAGAAAAGCATGGATCAGGCACAAGGTGAACTTGATGGTGGGGTGAGGCAAGGACACGGCTTTCCTGAGGGTTTAGGGGAGGCTCTTTCCCCAGCAGGGAGTGACAGGAAAATCTGTGTTTAGAAAAAGTGCTGCAAGGCACTTCAGTGGTATTTTTAGCTCCTTGAAAAAAAAAATGGGCCCTAAATACCAGACCAGTCTCAATGGGAGATAGGTACCAACTTCTCTGAGCTCCTTTGCACAATTTCAGTCCAAAGGGAAAAGGAAAAGAAGGAAGAAGGGAAAAGAAGGGAGAAGGGAGAAGGGAGAAGAAGCCAGAGAGTGTGTGATGTGCTGCCAGCAGTGCCCCTCTGCCCATCCCTTCTGCCTTCAGGCAGGGCCACATACAGCAATTCACACCATCAAGACCAGCTCTGGCACAGTAATAAGGGGGTGGCTCACACTGTGCCAAGCACCTTCGGTCCCTCTCACCTCTGCCAGACCACAGCCAGCAGCTGAATACTTTTAATTCAAAGCCCACATTGCCCTGGTGCTCTTGTTAACTACTATGTCGCTTAAGAGCTGCAGCCACAGCCCCATGGTGCAGGGGACAAGGGTCACAGCTCCCCAGTGCTTGGGGTGCTAGGGAAAGCCTCCAAAAAATGGGGAAGTTTTAGTTCTTTTGCACTAGCAGCTGAAGTACCCAAGCACTGTGGTGCACAGGGCTCTTCAACACTGAGCTCCCTGACCCTAAATGAAAGGCTCTGAAGAAATACCTGCCCAATGCCAACCCTCCTTTGCCTTACTGCTGCTTATTAATATGTAACCATCACCCTTTCAAAACAGACAGCAGATCAGTGGGATAAATGCAGTCTTGCCTGCCCTGGAGTGATCTGTGGTAATGAGTGAAGAAAAAGGGATAGAGAAGGGAGGGGACACAGACTGTGCCACAGACACCTTGGGTAAGTTGCTTCAATTTGGCACACCCTGCATGCCAGCCTCTGAAATAAATCCATGGCCACACTAGGTATCTCCTGGATTTGCTGTTTTCCACCAGAATAGACAAAGCCCATCCAGCACCCCTGAGAGCAGTGTTCCCATGCCTTGGTTCTCCCTGTATGTGGCAGTGACTGTCCCAGTGCCAAGGCAGATGGCCTCAGCAAGGTGTGCAGACTTCCTGGCCTGGCATACCTGCTTCTCTGACCTTTCCTAGCTTGCCCAGTGCAGCTGCCAAAGGCTGGGAAGCAGAGCGGAAGGGAAAGCATTTCGTGGCTGCCAGCGGCACGTCCCATCCCACTGGGACTCCTCAATCTTAGTGAACTCTCAACTCCCCCAGCCTCCCTCCCGCTAATGCTGACTCACCCTTTTCCCAGCGTGGGCGTCCTGCTGAGTCAGGGTCAGGCTGGGTCGTCCAGTATTGCTGAGCAATGGTTTCCGGCTGCAGTGGAGGGGCTGTTTTGCTGAGTCACAGTGGAGAAGTGTCCACGTGAGGCTATTTAGGAGCGGTTTTCTGTGCACCACTCCAAGATTGCAGCTGCTGCTCTTGGCTCTGCTCCCACGTCTCAGGACAGTTGCAGAAAGCTCCAGAAACTGCCCCAGTTGCTCACAGCCCCTCAGCTCCCAGCTGTTGGAGGAGGACACTCACATCTCCTCTATCCCAGGGGCAGGGCACCATGGGTTCCTTGAGGGAACTCAGGTTCCAGTTTGCTCTCCTCCCTTCCCCTACGAAAAGAGCTGTGGCACAAGGTCCTGCTTGTTGGATGTGTATGATTTTCAAACCCAGGTTTTTCACAGCCAGGACACACTGTTTTACACAGCTGGAGCACTGCAACAAAGGAGGCACCATGGATTGAAACATTTGCACGAATGGAGGGTAAATTTGATAACTCTGCCCTGATGTTTTCCATACGTCCTTTCTGCTTCCAAAGCAAAACTCCCAGCAGGACATGGGGTTGAACTCCACCAGCACCAAGACTCTAGGCTACAGCATGCTGGGCTCCCTGGTCACAAAACAGGTACACACGTTGTGGGTTGTTTGCTCTGTTCCCAGCCAGCTGAGAGCTCCTGTCTCGCTCACAGCTGTGTGCTGCAGCACATGTACATCTACCTGTACAACTATGCATTGTAATCTGCACTTCCTGCCTTTATCAAGCTGGCTCATTTATGGCTGAGAAATCCGCCCACACCTCTGTCTCCCAGCACACCAGCTGTTGGGATTCTCATGTGTGGGGTTTGCCCAGCACAGCTATGTCTATCAGACCCTGTGAAAGGTACCAGCAGTGCCAGTCCAGAGGACAGCTGCAGCACAACCTGCACTCTTCATGGAGACTGCCAGGGCATTGCACTCCTGACCTCCATTTCCCACCCGTTTCTTTGACCTCGATGTGGATTGTTTAATGTTGATGGCAGTGAGCACAGTCAGTTATTCCAGAGCAGGGCTAGGCTGGGCAATGCCTCTTTGGTCAACACCAATTAATCCACGGAGTATCCCTGTGTACTCCAGCACTGACTCTCTTCAGCAAGTCATTTCAGCAGTTATCACAATTTCTCCCACCCCCACCGTTACACAGCAAGTCCTGGTTACGGAGTCAGCTTTCTGGGTGCAGTCCAGGCAGCTGCATTTTGCTGTGTCATGGTCTGAGACACCTCCTCGCTGGTGCAGGCTGCCTTTTACCACATGCTCCCTTCTCCACCGAGCAGAGACAAGCTGAGCTGCCAAGAGCTGCCTAATGGAGCCCGGCAGGATACAGCACCTCCCACATGGGTTCAGGAGAGCTGACTTTGCACTCCATGGCTGCTGAGTAACGAGGTACTTCTGACCATAAAGCTATTGGCAGCACCAGCTCTTAAGTGTATAAAGAGGAAGAATCCCCCACTTCCCTATGCCTGCTGAAAACACAGATCCTTTGGTGACTTTCTGTTGTTATTAACCATTTAGCTAAACCATCTCTTGATTAAGAATTTTTCAGAGGCTGGGCTATGCAGATGGAGGCTTTCAAGCCCAGCTGGAACAGCTACCTTGCCTGAGGCTCCTGGATTCATCTTTGCTAGAAATCTCCTGGGCCAATTCACTCCCATGCACATTGCCCTCACAGTGAGTAGCTCAGCACCACACAGCCATGGCTCACTGGAAGAAGAACAGCAGACAGTATGATTCATGGAAGGCATGGTGAAGACCACAGGGCTGGTACTTCAATGAAGTCCAAACAATTTCTTAATGACCTGAACAGAGGCTGGCCTCTGCTTTCCTGTGGCCTGCTCTGCTCAGAGTGAGTTGCTCTGGAGGTCAGTTTGTTCTTCCCACTAAAAGCACCCAGCTCCTTCCCCATGCATTGCTCTCAAGCAAGAAGCAACTTCCCAAGTTTTCTTCTAGGAAGAGATGGCTCCTTGAAGATCTCTGCCACCACATTGGCACACTCTGTGTCATTAACCTCTCCACACCCCACAGGAACAGCACAGCAGAAGCAGTAAGAGTCATTTTTGCAGTGCATTGGATGGGCCAGAAATGCCCCAGGCCAGCCAGTGCAAAAATGATGATACCTCACTTTCGGTTCTCCTTCCTTCTTGCTGCAGGGCATCTGGGCCTTTCCAGACAGCTGGGCTTGATCTCAGAGCTGCTCCATCCCAAGTAACCCTGAGCAGCTAGAGACAAGATGGCATAAAACAGTTATGGGGCATGGATAGCTTGCCTGCACATATGAAAAGCTCAAAGTGGAGATGAGCTGCAGAAGGCATCTTATCTTTTGTGACCAACCCAGGAGAAGGTCAAGCCTAGAAGAAGGTACACTGGCTCCGTGTCCTGGGGCAGTGTGGTTATAAGCCAGGACTTCTCTCTGGGAAGACATATCCTACCTGGAATGGCAGTTATGTGACTAGACACTCTCTCTCTCTTCCTCCCGAGTCTCACACCAACATCTGCCTCATCTCTGGATGAAAAGAAAGGAGGAGGACCTTCTGGATGCATCATTTTGAGTGCTTCCAAGTATACAGCTTCTTGGAAGAAGGTAGGCAGGGCACAAAGGCACCAGCTTGAAAGCAGGCAGAAAGGGTACGTTAACAGAGCTACAGAACAAAGGCAAAAAGAGGAACAGGGCCTGAGGATTTGATTTTTTTCTTTCATATTAGTTCATGTTTCTAAATTAATATTATTCATTTTCATACACTTACATATTTCTTCATTTCCTCCTCCAGAACTAAAGGTTCCTTCTGTGCTCCAACTTCCCATGCCAGGACAACACTCACTGAAAATTAAGAAAACCTCACATAAGCTGTAAGGAGTGAAGCCAGAGAGAAACACTCAATTTGTGATCATCTCTGACAAAATGGCATGCCTCTCTTCAGGACAAACAGGCCATGTAGCCCTATGCTCCCTGTGCTCCCATGGGCTCCACACAGAATCCCTTTCTCAGGGGATATTTGGAGCTTTGTCACACTTGCTTCAAACATTGGGACATCCTCATACACTTATTTCATGTGACAGCAAAACAAGCAAGCCAGCAACAAGTTGTCTGCACTGGCATGGGACAAAGAGTGGAACATGACAGCTTTCGCTAGCCTGCACTGTTGCTTTAAAAGACAAAAGCAAGACAGGAAAAGTTTGGCTGAGTCAGGGTGGAAGCGCTGAGTAATCTTTCCTGAGCCTGCAACACACACCAGATGTCTGCCCAAGTCAACAAGTAAGTACAGAAGCACTGTTTCCTCCAGGACAGCTCCAAACCCAGCTGTGGCCAGGTGTCGGTACAGTCACAGAGAGACACAGAGGTGTGTGCCTTGGATGGCAGCACCCACCACCAAAGCTGCAGAGTGGACTCACTAGAGGGGACAGAGGGTCAGAAGATGCCACAGTCCTTCTCCCTCCTCCTCAGGGTCTGCCTCCCTACCAATCCCTGCATGACTGCAGCACAGGGCTTTCTCACACCCACAACAGCAGAGGCATGGTGGCTGTAAGTGCCCTACTCTTTGAGCTGCATGCGAAATGTGTGCTTTTCTGCAACAGAGCTGGGCTGGCCCTGCTCCCAGCACAGCTACACTTGGAAAAGAAGGTTCCTGCTTCATGTATCAGCTGCCTCATTGCTGCCTTCTTCGCTAGATAAAATGAGAAAGCAGCCAGGCACTGGCAGAAGCACCCTGTCAAACTCTCTTTTCCCAAATCAGAGAAATTACTTGCCTTTTAAAGTCTCTGCAAACTTCCTCAGTTTCCCACAAATCTCTTATGACATCCTGTCAGCCCACTAGCTGCCCAGGCCCTCTGGATGTCTAGGAGATGGAGTGCTGCTCTCCAAGATTGCCCAGCACGCAGCTGTGGTAACAGCAGGGGCCAACCGCCACACAACTCTGTGTGTGCAAGAGAGCATGGAAAGGATTCCAGTATGCATTAGTGCAGGCACACCTGGGCTGGCCTTGTGCAAAGGGACAGTGTCCATTCCCCAGTTCCTACCACTGTGCAAGCACGGTTCTGGCACCTCTGGACTAGAGCTGATGCATGCATGTGCAGCTGGATCACTCCAGGTGTCCTTAACTAGTACACAACTCAGAGTCCCTGCTGTGAAGGGCATAGGCTTCTGGTCTGTAGCATGGATCTCACGGTCCACAAGCACCATGTTACCTGACTCTCTCTCTGAAGATCTACAGTCATGGGAAAGAAACGTTTAGAATACCTGAGTCGTGCTAGAGCAGATGCAGGTGGGTGCTGTATTAGCTGCTCAGGCATGGTGCAGGAGGCTGCCCACCCTGCCCCAGGCACTAGCCCCGTAGATCCACCCCTCCTTGACCAACCTGGCTGCCACTAGCACAATGAGCACCTCCTGCAGCATCTGGACTCCGCTTGCCACCGGCGCTGAAAGGGTTACAGAGCCGAACACGCTCGAAGGAGAAGTTGCTGGACATCCTCTTGTTTGTGCTTAGTAATCAGGAAGCATCAGGTGACTTCCTTCTGGTCCCCTGGGGGCTGCAGGCGAGGAGAGGGAGCCTGCCACGCTGGGAAGAGAAGTGCAGTTGTGTTGCAAGCAGTTGTGCTCGCACTGAGGTCAGCGGTTTGGCTGCTCACGTGGCCTGACAGTATAAAGCTGGATGCGGGAACGGAGCTCCCCAGCTCACAGCTTCACTGTCCCGGGAGGAGCAGGGAAGGAGGAAAGCACAAGCAAGAAAAACAACAGGGAAGTGGAGGCGCGAAGAGACCTGGATAAATATGGAAACTTCTCAGCCGCGCAGCTCCGAAAGGTAAGAGCGGGACAGGAACGAGTGGAAATGTTTTTCTGGCAGAAGAGCATTGTTCATCCCCTTGCTTTAGGCACGCTGTGCCTGTTTCGGCTTTGCAAGGAACGGCATGCTCCTGCTTTCACCTCTGGATAGAGTCTGTCTACAGTTTTCCTTGCTCGGGACCATGGTGTTCCCCCTTTCCCATCCGTGGCTCTCGGGAACGTTCTGTCCCTTTTTCTGCAGTCCCAGGCTTCCCCCTTTTTTTTTTCCTAAAGCGCTAAACACCGCTTTTTCCAGAGGAAAGCGACAGCACTTACATCTGTTTTGCTCTTCCTCAGCATGTCCAAGGACTTGTCAGAACTCTTGAAGGAAGCCACCAAGGAGGTGCACGAGCAGGCGGAGAACACGCCGTTCATGAAGAATTTCCAGAGGGGGCAGGTGTCACTCCACGAGTTTAAGGTATGTAGTAGCAGTACTGCTTGGAGATGGCATTTCCTCGCCGCTGTTAGATCAGATTGGCTGCGTGGGGGCTGAAGAGTGGAAGGAGAGCGCATCTCTCCTGGGCAAAACAGGCTCTTCAGCATCCTACGGTCTTAGCAGCTTCTCTTGCAGAAGGCGGTGGAGGACTGTGTGTATTAGAGTGGGCAGCCTGAAACAGGGTAAGACAAAGAGGTTAAAGGGATTCGTGCATTTGCATTTGTCTGTCTTCATAAATGCCTGCATGTTAATTATTGCCAATGATAGTTAATGGAGGTGTGACTACATGCAGATACACCAGTGTCTGAGAGTACTGGGAGAATGCTAAATTTACAGCAGTAAACAGCTACAGCTAGAAATAATGATGGAATACTGAGAAAGTGAGGCTGTGGCATCATCTAGAGCACTGAACTTGGCAACGTTTTAGTTGTCACTTGGGTTACACCAGAGATCATGAGTAATTGTAACTCCAAGGCAGACTGAGTTTGAACAAGTCATCTGCTCAACAGGTATCAGCCTGTTGCTTTTCTTAAGATAAAAAAGAATCATTTGCAGATAAAAGCCTGTGCCTAACCTTGGCTACATACGTGATTCCTGGGACCTCAGCCACATAACGAAGCCATGAGCAAAAACAAAGCACACACCTGGGCCAGAAATTCCTGGGAGGCTGTAGGATGTGACACATGGGCTTGCAAATAACAGTTAGCAGTCCAACCTATGGTGTAATTACTTTGTTGTTGAACTGTTCCTTGGCAAATAGATCCACAAGAACAGGAAAAAGACTACTTACTTCTGACAGGTCTCATTCAGGCTACTTAGTCAAGCAGAGATTTAATCTCAGGTGCTGACTTCCTGCTGTTAGACACGCAGCATTGGTTAGGAAGTGAACTTTGAGACAGGCTGGCACTAATGTACGTCAACTCTTCAGGAAAACAGCTCAGTGTCTTAAAAGATAGTTATGTGCTATAGGAGGCAGCGAGACGTGACAGGGTTTTAAAAAGTAATGATAGCTTTCTAAAGCCACATTTCCCATTAAACCACCACCTGCCTCTGAAAACAACACGTCAAGTTATATTTTCTTCATTTGTTAGGCAATGTTCCTCTGTTTTATTTCTCTTCCAATAAGCTGAATGGCAGGTTCTTGTTTAAAGGCCTCTATTTTTGTTTACTCTCTTGGCAGACCTATATATCTGCCCGGACACATGACTCCCCAGAAGCTGAATATTTGTTTCCACAACCATGCCACTGCCTGCATGCTTATCAAAGTCCTATTTGCTGGCACAGTGCGGGGAGGTCAAAGTGGCAACTCTTACTGCAGAACTGACTGCTTTGCAGGAGAGTAAACTGCTTCCTCTCCTGCCATCAGCATATTATCCCCAACCTCAACCTAATTCACTTGTACTGTGACCCCTTCATGTTCTACATTTTGTTGCTGATAAGGGATTCCAGTGTAAGGAATGGGTGGTGTAGGTGTAAATATGAATACAGCCTCTGAAAATAGAATGCACAGGGAAGGAAAGAAAGAACACAGCTAGACTGTCTTACGCCACATGGAAGAGCTGGCAGATAGAAGGAAGTATCACGTAAGCTGGGAAAAACAATAACAAGGGTTTTGAAACAGAGGAGAACACACAGCCTTGCAGCACTCCTTCACAAAGGCATCTTTCAGAGGCAGGCTGTGCTTCCAGCCCCCTTTTATGTTGTCTCCTCTGAGCAACCAAGGAGGCAACCCCACTTGCATGCCTGAATGAGGACAGTGGTGGTGCCTCAATTCCCGGGATGGTGGAATGCTAACAGGATTAATATGTTGAAAAACAAAGAGGGTGTGTCATTGCCTCACAAGGCCCCACAAAGGGAAGCCACATTTTGAAGCGTTCAGATTTGAACAATGCATCAGCAAATACACCTTTGGGAATATTCTCCCCATCAATCAATAAGGAGAAAGGACTGGGCATGATCTAACAGGGCTCCAGCTTCCGTTGCGTTAAGCTGCAAGACCTTTAACTTCAAATTAAATGCACTGACTTTTGAGAGCAGGTAAGACCAATATGTGCTGGAAAGCATTTGTCTTACTTGATGCTGCCTCAAGCAGAAGGGGAAGGGCTAAAGAGTGTCTCACTGTACCTTGCAACTCTGTTTTCCCCATGGGAAACCTGCAACATGACAAATGTGCACAACTTATACTGGGTAAGCCCATAAGTAACCCTCTGGGCTCATCAATTCAAGAGAGATGTTGAGATACTGGAACGTGTCCAGAGAAGGGCGACAAAGCTGGTGAGGGGCCTGGAACACAGCCCTGTGAGGAGAGGCTGAGGGAGCTGGGGGTATGCAGCCTGGAGAAGAGAAGGCTCAGGGATGACCTACAACTACCTGAAGGGAGGCTGTAGCCAGGTGGGGGTTGGTCTCTTCTCCCATGCAACCAGCAACTGAACAAGGAGACACAGTCTCAAGTTGTGCCAGGGGAGGTATAGGCTGGATGTTAGAAGGAAGTTTTTGCCAGAGAGAGTGATTGGCATTGGAATGGGCTGCCCAGGGAGGTGGTGGAGTTGCTGTCCCTGAAGGTGTTCAGGAAAAGACTGGATGAGACACTTAGTGCCATGGTCTAGTTGACTGGATAGGGCTGAGTGCTAGGTTGGACTGGATGATCTTGGAAGTCTCTTCCAACCTGGTTGATTGTATAATTCTATGATTTTGATTAGGATGATTTGTCCCCCAAAGCTACAGATGCACTTGTATCTCAAATTCTTGCTTCTCTTTCAGCTGGTTACAGCATCCTTGTACTTCATCTACTCTGCTCTGGAGGAGGAGATTGAACGTAACAAGGACAACCCAGTTTATGCCCCTGTGTATTTTCCGGCGGAGCTGCACCGGAAAGCTGCCCTGGAGAAAGACTTGGAGTACTTCTATGGCAGCAACTGGAGGCAAGAGATCCCATGCCCCGAGGCTACTCAGAAATACGTGGAGAGGCTCCACTATGTCGGCAAGAACCACCCAGAGCTCCTGGTGGCCCATGCCTACACTCGGTACTTGGGAGACCTGTCTGGGGGGCAGGTGCTGAAGAAGATTGCGCAGAAAGCCCTGGGGCTGCCCAGCACCGGCGAAGGGCTGGCTTTCTTCACCTTCGACGGAGTCTCCAACGCCACCAAGTTCAAGCAGCTCTATCGCTCCCGCATGAATGCTCTCGAGATGGATCTTGCCACTAAGAAAAGAGTCTTGGAGGAGGCCAAGAAAGCATTCCTGCTGAACATACGGGTGAGTAACAACCAGCCAGCCCTGCCTGCCCACACCCTCCCTGAAACAAGATAATAGCTACAGGGGAAAGGCAAAGCTGGTATTCCTGCTGTGGAGCTTATGGGTAGGTGTGGATCAGGACAAGCTAGTCAGAGTAGGATGTCCAACCTGGCAGCCTAGTAAAAAGGCTGGTCTCTGAAAAGCTCCCCTTTCTCCCCTAGGGTTTGAATTTGTTTTTTCCTATTCAGATATGAATGAGGGCTTCTACTAGGAGTGGGGATCACTTACTTCTATGGTATAGGTCCTCTGTGGATGATAACTAGATGCACAGGTACCTTGCTGTCCTTCCCATACAAAGATTCGTAATAGCTTCCTTGTGAGCTGGAAGCTTTAGGCAGAACCTGTGAAGTGAGCAAGGTATTTGCTCTTGACCCCACAAGGCATACTGCATTCTGTGCAAAAAATGCCAGGAGACTTGGATTGAAAGTTTATGTCTTCCCCTAGTTCCTGAAGTGCCTGTAGCAGGGGCAGGGACTCTGGTGAAAGAAATGGAGGCCACATAATGACTTGGTGTACCTTTTTCTCAGGTGTTTGAGGCATTACAAGAACTGGTGTCTAAGAGCCAGGAGAATGGTCACCCTGTGCAGCCAAAGGCAGAGCTTCGCACAAGGAGCGTTAACAAATCGCATGAACACGGTAAGGCACTTCTGAGGACAGGTGTTTCACATTGCCCCTTGTGCTTTTGTTCTCCCTTCCTTTTTTCAAGCCATTGAGAAATCAGCATCAGGTATTTGTTCCATCTCTTCCCCAGTCATTAGTGGAAGGAGAGGTACTGGTGTGTGCAAAGCTCTTCTAGACATGACAGAGGAGGGATGACACAAGGGAAACAATTTCCACGTTGACAAATAGTCAATGAGGAAGCTTTACAAGAAAGAGATTCCACTTTCCTCCTCTTAGGTTTCAACAAGTGTAGAAGTTCATTCACCGCAGGAGTTTTGACCACATGGAAAAGTGGCCTTGAGTTCACAGAAGCAAAGACAGCAACTTTGGGCTGAGCAGATCAGCCATAGTGCTGCAGTGCTGACAATGTTCTTTCAAACACACAACCTCATCCTTTCAGACTAAGTCTCCCTCTGGTCATTTTCCTGCCTTCCAGAAGTATTTACTGAAAATGCTCCTTAAAGTGTGCTGGTTTTATAGTGAGCATTGCTCAGAATGATGGAATGTAACCAGCTTTGTGAAACTGAAAAAGTCCCGCTACTGGCCAGTGCCACTCCCAAATGGGGCAAAGCCTGAGCAGCAGCTGCAAGCAGAGCAATGCCTTTTCATGGAGTCAGGCTTGTAACAAAGTGAGGAATGGGCTTAGACATTTACAGAGGAGTTCCCTGGTAATATGTGATTCAAATTAAAAAAACCTTATGACCTATCCATTCTGAAGCTAAAAGGAAGCCTTTTTTCAGTGCATACTGGATTGAATTACAGTGTTTCTCTGGCAAAGAGTGAGAAACAAACCTTGTCTTGCACATCTCTAGACAGTGAAGCTTAAAGCACCTTCTTTGGAAAAGGCTACAAAAGTTTTCTGTGAAACTTTGCCACTCCTTTCCCAATACACTCATAAAAGTAAAGTTTTCAGAAAAGTTTGGTGTAGGATGAGGAATTGCAGCCTAAAGCTGTATATTTATTTGTCTGGAGTCATAAGGACTACCTTTTTAAGATCATTAGATGTCTAACCAATTGAATCTACTACAAGTGGGAGGCAAAACACCTTTTACAATTCTGGCTTAAGTAATTGGCTGTCTTCTGACACATCATGGATTTGGTTGAGATGGGCAGAGCTTGTAAGCAAAGGCAGGAAGAGGCCAGTACTCACATACAAGCAGAGGCGTTACAAGCCTTTGTGATTCCCACATCAAGTTTGCTTCCTCTTTTCTTCCCCAGGAGAGCAGAATCTGCTGTCACTGTTTCACTCAGCCCAGCTGGGCTCTAGGCTTGCTTCTTCCTTTCACAACTCCAGCAGGGTCTGCTCCAGCACAGAGGAGGGCAAGCGTGGCACACCAACAGTGTCTTGATGCAACATCTCGCTCACTCTTCATTTTCTTTAGGTCCTGTGCCAAGGAAAGAAAGTGAGAAGACAAACAGGAGAAAAACAGACATGATGCCCACCACTCCCTTGGTGCGATGGATTCTGGCGCTCAGCTTCCTAGCCATGACAGTTGCTGTGGGCTTATTTGCCATGTGAAAGAGCAGGACCTTCACGTTCTCTTCATGCCTTCTCTTACCCTGAACTAATTCACCTTCCCCAGTCCTTGTGAGAGCAATTCCCTCTGACTGGGTACTGTGATCTTGGCTCTGCCACTAATACTAGGAGACTTTTCTCCCCAGAAATCAGTGCTGTAAGGGGCATCAAGCGAAGTCTCTCCCACGCTTGGTGTGAGCTCCTCTCAGAGACTAACTTTTAGCACCAAAAAAACTAAGGGCTAAAAACAATGGTCAAGAAATGTTGCTGCTTTACAGAGTACCTGCAAAAGTCTTGCAAGATCAGAAATGCAGCTTTGACATCTGTCAAAGCCTCAGAAATACAAAGTTCCCTGGAGCTCTGTTTGATCAGGTTTTTTTATACTGCTAGATAATACTGTGATCACTTTTTCTGTGGAGCCACACAGCTTCTGTGGGTTATAGACTGTTTTATATGACACTAGTAGGTCTTTGTTAATTCTTTCTCTCATATATATGTATTTTTTTTTTTAAAGCAGATGACAGTTGTTGAAGCTACACTGTCACACTCTTTGTCTGGTTATATAATTTATACACATAATAAACTTCAATGTAAAGTTTTCAGGCCTGGTGTTTCCTATTATTAAAGCATCACTTGGGGAGAAAGGAGGTTTCTTTCTTCCTCCCTGTTTTATGTCTTTGGAAGCTGCTGCTGCCAGAGGCCTGACAATAGACAAAAGTGGGAGCTATCATCAGAGCCAGACTCTCCCACTCAGTGCCAGCACTCTCAGTGCTAACAATAACCTGTTAGGAGATGGGGCAGGTTTTTTCAGCTCCTACATGCTGGTCTCTATTTCTAGAAATGGCATTAAATTCTGGGAGCAAAGTGGGTTTAAGGGGTAGAAGCCATACATAAGAGCTGGTTGGTATTCTAGCAAAAGATGATAGGACTCTCAGCCAGTTGAAACCAGGACACTCTTCCCCCTGACCACTACCAGCTAAGGTCCCATTACCAGACTGCCTTTGGCAGAAGTTCTGCATGAATCAGAAAAGCAAATGTTTCCATTACCCAGAAATTGAAACCATGCTAGGTTTTGATCCTGTGAGGTAGCTAAATGGGAGGCATCAAGCATACAACTGCATTCCCTCACCTGGGTAACTAATCAACCCGACTTACACCTAGGAGTTGGCACAGCTAAAGACTCCAAACACACAGCACTGCCAGAGCAGCCCATGTACACAGCTTGCTTATCTGCCCCTGTTGCTGAGGCAGACCTGGAGGTCTAGCTTTGTGGCCAGGCACTGTCATGGCTGTAGGCCTTACCTGCTTCTGAAGGCCTCCTAACACAGGGGTCACTGCAGGAGAGGCTGCAGCTCAGGTGAGGCACAGCGGGTCTTGACATGGCCATTATCTCTCACATCAAAGTCCTTTCCTCTCTTTCTACTAGAAAGCCTTTGAGACCACCTGTCTCAGTGATGGTGCCTGCTCTGGCTGTGACCTTGATCCCAGGCATGCTTTCCTGCTGATCTATTTTAATAAGCAGCACTGAACCTGCTCCAAGAGCAAGAATGAGCAGGCAGGTTCTGCAGAGAATGAACAGTGGGAAACAGGGACTGTCGGATGATGGTTGGACTCACTATTACCTTAAAGGTCTTTCCTAGCTGAAACACTTCTATGATTATTCTCAGGCTCTTATCTACCCTACATCCCTGCTGAAATCCCCTGTAGTGACTCTATATTTGGAGCCATTTGCCAACCTTTGGTAGAAAAAAAAATCAGGTTTGGGGTTTTTAAAAAAAATATAGTCAATGTTTAAAAGCAGGGATATGGGACTTGATAATTACTCACATACAAGATCTGAATCATTCATTTGAATTTCTATTAGAGTCTATTCAGTCCTACTAACCCACCTGAACTACATCAATATGTTTATTCAACCATGCTGATTACCTGAGCTCAGAAATACACTCTACCATGCTCAGCCCTTCTCCTGCCCAAAGAGATCACAAGTGTGACCTTAAAGTTAGGAAACTTTGATGCAAACTGACATCACCCTTCCCCTGCTCATGGCTGAAGAGGTAGGGTGCCCTGACTAATCTCCAGCCATTGATCACTGAAGGGACTCCTGATTGAGTGTAAAGAAGCCTTCAGAGGTAAAGACTAAATCTTTGCTTGTACTTGTCTATTAACTTCATGAATACATCAATTTTCTCCACAACATGTGTGTTGGTTTCTCTGCAACAATGAGATAGTCTTTACTTTCTGCCTGCTGTAGCTAAACCTTCCTTGCAACACACTATGCTTCCCAGTTTTGGTTTCATTTAGGATGTGTACTACCACATTTCTGAAGGGCCAAAATAGAATAGAATAGAATCAACCAGGTTGGAAGAGACCTCCAAGATCATCCAGTCCAACCTAGCACCCAGGCCTATCCAGTTAACTAGACCATGGCACTAAGTGCCTCATCCAGTCTTTTCTTGAACACCTCCAGGGATGGCGACTCCACCACCTCCCTGGGCAGCCCATTCCAATGCCAATCACTCTCTCTGTGAAGAACTTACTCCTAACTTCCAGCCTATACCTCCCCCGGCACAACTTGAGGCTGTGTCCCCTTGTTCTGTTGATGGTTGTCTGGGAGAAGAGACCAACCCCCAGTGCTCACCCATAGCTTGCCAGTTTTCCCACAAACTTCACTACTAGTACCTGAGAAGTGCCCCACAGAATGCATATCCTAAGGCAGCAACCTGCATGCAGCCCATCAGGCTTGTGGCACAGCCACTGCCATTTCTGTAGGGTCCCAGCCACATCACCTGCCTGCCATTGCCCCACAGTAAGTCAGAGGATCAGGGAATTGTTTGGGTTGGAAAAGACCTCAGAGATTATTGAGTCCAACTGTTAAGACAGCACCAGCAGGTCACCATTAAACCAGGTCACTCAGTACCACATCTACACAGCTTTGAAACGCCTCCAGGGATAGAGACTCCAACACTGCCCTGCATAGCCTGTTCCAGGCCTTTTGAGGACGAAATTTTCCCAAATACCCAACCTAAACCCACCCTGGTGCACCTTGAGGCTGTTTCCTTGTTTGTTACCCGGGAAGCTTCTCCTCTGCCCCCTCTGCACCATATCCAGGCAGCCCAGGCCCAGGCATTGTCCTAGTCCTAGTGAAGGAAAATGCTTCAAAAATTCAATTCTCTTGGGCAGCTTGTGCCATCTCTGCAATTTAACCACATCCTTATTGGCTGTAACTAAGAGTCTTTGCATCTTTATCACTCAAGCCTCCCCACGTATCTTTCCTTAACTAACAAGGTGTCTTTCAAAACCAGTGAAAGCCAATTAATATGGTCCAGGACTTGGCCAATTAGGTAGTGATCTAGCATGTGACAATGTAAGGAAAAGGAATCCAGATGTCCAAGCAAAGTCCAAGCTTAAATGACCATCAAAGACCCTGGAGACCATACTTCCTAGCTGGAAGACCCCTGCCCAAAATAAATCACTCACCCTCTGAACATAGGTAAAAGAAACTGGACCTTTAATGAGAAGCAAGTAAGGAACTGAACTATTTCAGTTATTAGGTGCTGACACAGAATCATAGAATCAACCAGGTTGGAAGAGATCTCCAAGATCATCCAGTCCAACCTAGCACCCAGCCCTATCCAGTCAACTAGACCATGGCACTAAGTCCCTCATCCAGGCTTTGCCTGAACACCTCCAGGGACGGTAACTCCACCACCTCCCTGGGCAGCCCATTCCAATGCCAATCACTCTCTCTGGCAACAACTTCCTTCTAACATCCAGCCTAGACCTCCCATGGCACAACTTGAGACTGTGTCCCCTTGTTCTGTTGCTGGTTGCCTGGGAGAAGAGACCAACCCCCACCTGGCTACAGCCTCCCCTCAGGTAGCTGGAGACAGCAATGAGGTCTGCCCTGAGCCACCTCTTCTCCAGGCTGCACACCCCCAGCTCCCTCAGCCTCTCCTCACAGGGCTGTGTTCCAGGCCCCTCATCAGCTTTGTCACCCTTCTCTGGACACGCTCCAGTATCTCAACATCTCTCTTGAATTGAGGAGCCCAGAACTGGACACAGTACTCAAGATGTGGCCTGGCCAGTGCCGAGTACAGAGGAAGAGTGATCTTCCTTGTCCTACTGGCCACACTGTTCCTGATACAGACCAGGATGCCATTTGCTGTCTTAGCCACTTGGGCACACTGCTGGCCCATGTTCAGCTACTATCTACCAGTATCCACAGGTCCCTTTCTGCCTGGCTGCTCTCAGCCACTCTTTCCCCAGTTTGTAGTGCTCCTTGGAGTTGTTATGGCCAAAGTGTAGGACCCTGCACTTGGCCTTGTTGAATCTCATCCCACTGGCCTCTGCCCACCCATCCAGCATGTCAAGGTCCCTCTGCAGGGCTCTCCTACCCTCCAACAGATCCACACCTGCTCCTAGCTTGGTGTCATCTGCAAACTTACTGATCCCCTGGTCCAGATCATCAATAAAGATATTGAACAGGACTGGACCCAGCACTGATCCTTGGGGAACACCACTAGTGACTGGCCGCCAACTGGATGTGGCACCACTTCTACATTTCACTGTATAAATATCCACTACAAATTTCATCTGGGGTGCCAGACTTGTGGGAATGCCCCCAGCACCCAAACTTGCACAACTTCGTAATAAAGAAATGCCTGCCCATTAGTGCTAACCACAGTGCTTATGATTTAGCCTGGGCCCCTTCTGCCAACAGGGACACTCTGCTAAGGCCCTGCAACACCATCAAGCTCCACTGCGACAGTCTGTAGCTGCTCCAACAGCAATATTACTTTTCGTCTCTGTAATGACCATTTCTGCGTCCCTCCTGGCCTGCAGTAGCCACACGTCTCCCAACCGCATCCCTGCTATCCGCAATGGTTTCACCCGCTCCCCCCTCTCCTCCCGGCCACGATGGTCCCGTCCGCTCGCCCGCCATTTCGCCTCCCCTTGCTCTCTTCCAGATTTCGCGCCAAAGTGCACCCGGCGGGCAGAGAGAGGAACGCCCCGGCCAATCGGCGGCAGAAGCGAGACCGCGCGCTTCCTCTTGGGGCGGGGCGTGAGGGCAGTCGAGGCCCAATCCACGGCGGCGCGCTGTGGACGGGCCAATCAGAGGGCGCTGCGGTAGCGGCTGCGGCGCGCCCAGCGCAGGAGTTTGGTTTCCGCTGCGCTGCTTTTGCCGCGAAAAAGTTGGTGGCGGCTTCCCGGGGGCAGCGAGGTGCGGAGCGGGGCTGGCGGGGGAAGTCGCGCCTGGGGGATCTAGTGAGGCATTGAGATTGTGGCAGGAGGACGAAGGGACGGTGCGTGAGGTTAGTGCATCTGGGGACGTGGGGGCAGCGGAAGGAGGAGGCAGGGTCCCAGAAGGCGTTTGGTGGGGACAAGAAGGAGGTGGTTAGGCCTGAACGTGTGCTCTCGGCCTCACGCAGGTGAGCAGCGATCACCATGTCTGGCTTTGACGACCCCGGCATTTACTACAGCGACAGTTTTGGAGGCGATACACAGGTGGACGAAGGGCAGGTTCGGAAGACACAGCTGCAGAAGCGGTTCAAGGAGTTTCTGCGACAGTACCGGGTTGGCACGGACCGGACGGGGTTCACTTTCAAATACAGGTGCTGCTGTGACCCCTTCTTCTGTGCCTTACCCACTCTAATCTGCACGTCCGATCTTCTCTTAACTTTCCTCCTGCTATGCGCATGCGAGATACGCAATAGCACATCAGCTTTTCTTTTCTTATAGGCCTTAAAGATCTCTCTGTCAATATAAGTAGTATCGTTGTTCCCAGGAAAACCGAGGTCCGGTGTTGCTTCTGATTTTTTAGGCAAGCACCAATGGCAGTGGTAGCAGTAAAGGGATCTGCACAGCCAAGCTTGCAGCTAGTTCTGAAATTCAAGGTTTGTCTTCACGTACTAACACTTTCTGGTTTGGAATTCGATCTGTACCCATTAAAATCAGTACAGCGCTCACTGTCTGCGTTGCTTTCTGTGGCTGTGAAGGCCTGTGCAGATTGGAAGCAAAACTGTAGGAGAACATTCAGATCTGTCATGCAAGGACTGGGACAATCTTTTGCCTTTCGTCTCTGAATTTTATTTCATGTACCCTGGCTACTACACTATTACTTCCCTTTTAAGAGTTGTGTTTTAGGTATTATTCTGCATAGGTGTTTTTTTTTTTTCTAATTGCCTGTCTGGTGTTTAATTACCCATCAATTAGTACTGTACTTTACACTATCACTGTAAACACTGGTGTCCCTAGATGTATGCCATGTTTCACAGTGGGTTTGGGTGAAAGATTCGCTCAAGTTCACCCATGTTTCTTTTGGCACTGTCCTGATTTTCTCCTTTTGCTTTCCAAACCAAGGGCTTCTTGCAGAGCCTGTCTTTTCTTCTCCCTGTTTGTCATAAGGTCACTGTGGGTAACTGGTGCTCTCTGCCCTGCAAACCTTTACCACTTTCTGCCTTTCCAGGGATGAGCTTAAACGGCATTATAATCGAAGTCAGTACTGGGTGGAAGTGGAGATGGAAGACTTGGCCAGCTTTGATGAAGATCTTGCTGACTATCTCTACAAGCAACCAGCAGAACACCTGCAGCTGGTAAGGATGGAGGAGACCAGCAACCTGGCACACCGATATTACATCGTGAGAGCATCCCTGACAATATATTGTAATGCAGCCATAATAGCCTAGTTGTTCTTTTTGTAGTTGGAAGAAGCAGCAAAAGAAGTCGCCGATGAGGTCACCCGTCCTCGTCCTTCAGGGGAAGAAACTCTGCAGGACATCCAGGTGATGCTGAGATCAGATGCCAACGCAGCCAACATCCGCAGCCTGAAGGTGAGGTGAATAGGCTGCTGCACTGAACAGCAGGTGTCAGGACTTGTTTGTGTTTGGCTGTGATTGCAGGGATACTTTTGGTACTTGATTACATAGTTCAGGATGTGAGTTGTACACTAATTTACAAGCAGGGGTACTCTGCAACTTAAGTCTGCCTGCAAAGGACTGCTATTGCTGGTTTCTGCTGTGGGAACATAATTGCTATTAGTCACTATCTGCATAGTGTTTCCTTCTTTTCTCTCTTGCTTTGAAATTGGCATGGCTTAAGTGGTGCAATGTTCCTCTACTGTGATAGAGTGAAAGAGTGACATTGTGCAGGCTTTTTGGTCATGTCCCTTAGTCCCATGAATGTGGAAAATGTAACTAAGGAAGAGCTGTGTTTTTGTCACCTCTTTCGTTTTCCATCCATCCTTCAGTGATCACCTGCTCACCTTCCCTTCACCTTTTCCCTTTCAGTCTGACCAGATGTCCCACCTTGTGAAGATCCCTGGGATTGTAATTGCAGCAACCCCAGTGAGAGCCAAAGCAACCAGAATAGCCATCCAGTGCCGCAGCTGCCGTAACACCATCAACAACATTGCCGTGCGCCCAGGCCTGGAGGGTTACACTCTCCCCAGGAAATGCAACACGTAAGGACTGACACAGGGAAGAATGCTGCAGGCTGGTGGTGAAAAAAGAGCTCTGTCCTCTCCTGCTCTCCCTCCATCTCATGCATGCTGCAAAGAGTCAGTGCCCTGTTGCACAAGGCAAAAGCATCTGCATAGCTCACTGCCTACTCCTTTTGTTTTGCCCTTGTGTCTGCATGCACCTGTGGCTGGCAGCCTTCAGACTTTAGTTACATCTGTCTGTGATCACACTGGTCTTGGTGCTGCAGGATCAGTGCTGAGGGCAGCATTGAGCAGCCATATCCAGGGAGCTCTTTACATTTACAGAGCACTTTGCCTGTTGTATCTGAAAGTTCATTCCTGCCTCCAGCTATCTTATGATGCCAGCTTATGCTGCTGTCCTAACTTCCTCTTAGGCTGTTACCTTTTTCAAACAAACTTATTAGTTCTATTTTTCTTCTACCCCAGGGCTGTTTTTCTTAACCTTCTGTAGGAACACTTTGCTACTAACTTTACAGTCAGGTTTTACAGCTCTTGACACCCATGTGTACGATGAGAGACTGCTGTTGTCCTGAAACCCTCACACCAGCTGATCCTAGCGGCTCACGTCTTTGAGCTTGTGCCTGACAGGATTTATTTTCTGCATCTTAACTCTAATACAAATTGAGAGGTCTTTGGGACAGGGGTCGTTCTTGCACATGGTCTGCACAGCACTTGGTTCCTGATCCTTGACTGCATGAGTGCATCTGCATGCTCTTGTTATGCTCCCCAAAGTCCCTGTCCCTGCCTGCACGGGGTTGGGTATCAGTAGTGACGTACTGAGACAATGGCAGGATGAGGAGGTGCTCCTTGTCTCAGAGAGCTTGTAGTCTAGGCTGATATGTCTCAAGGGACCAGGAGGTTGATGACAGCCTTGTCACATTGCTAATTGCTTTCTCACCAGAAACCACTTAACATTTGCTTTGTGCACAAGGTTATAAAGAAAAATGTCCTGCCATGTCTGTGCTGTTACCTCCTGTGTAATTAATGAATTACCTTCCTCATGGCATTTAGCTAGCAGGGGAGAGGGGGGAGGCAGGGAGGGTATTCAGACAAGTGTCACCCTGTCTTAGGCTTGTTCTCAGGGCTGTCTTTAGCAGCTATTGAAGACAAGACAGAAGACTTGGTAAACCTTGGTTTTGGTCCTGGTGTGATTGACTTTCTCACTTGCCAGGCACTGCTCTGGACTTTGTCACCTTTGTCCCTCTACAGGGGAGCTCTCAGGGATGGGTCCTCAGTATCATTACCTTTCCATGATCAATTTCTCTGCACAGAGAACAAGCTGGCCGCCCAAGATGCCCACTGGACCCCTATTTCATCATACCAGATAAGTGCAAGTGTGTGGACTTCCAGATCCTGAAGCTGCAGGAGTCTCCAGATGCTGTACCACATGGGGAAATGCCTCGACACTTGCAGCTATACTGTGACAGGTACCTCTATAGTCTCCCTGCCCTTACCCTCAGGGCAAGCAGGTGTTCCTGGTGCTATCCTTTCCCCTTCCTCTGCTTTCCCCTTCCTCCTCTTAGGTACCTGTGTGACAAAGTTGTCCCAGGGAACAGAGTAACTATCATGGGCATCTATTCCATCAAGAAGTCTGCCCAGAGCAAGAACAGAAGACGTGACAATGTGGGCGTGGGTATCCGAAGTGCTTATATCCGTGTGGTGGGAATTCAGGTGGACATGGAGGGCTCAGGTGAGGTCTGCTTTTGATGCCCATCTGCTCTGTGTTGGTAGCCTGACATTCAGAATTTCCCCTTCCTGAACAAGATGCTCCCTTGATGAGGACTGTATGAGATCACAGTCTGAGTCTTTCTCTTCTGCTTATGTAGCAGAAGGTTCAAGCCAGTCCAGGAGTCTGACTTGTCCTGGATGCTCTATAGATGTGTCCTGTATGACTTTTTCTCAGTAATATTAAATAAGCAGGCTTCAGCATGAATCCTCCAGGGTGTTTCAGTGCTTTTATCTTATTGATCTAAGTGGGAATATGCTAAGCCATCCCTGAGGGTCTGAGCTGAAGTCAATAGTTAAAATTGATCTATGTATTTAAAACACAATCCTGACTGTAATTCTTGCTCTGTTTCATCCAAAGCTACTTTGCCCAAGACCTTTGTTTTGTTCTCTCAGCCTCTAAGGACACAGCCTGCCTTGCTGGGATAGCAAACACCCACCCTGCCCATGTGGCAGCACTTGGCTTGATTTTCAAGAAGGGGTTGTGGTGGTAGCAGGGGCAGTTCCTACTTTAAACGTCCTTTTGTTCACTGTTGAGTCATACTTACCCCCTGTACAGGACACAGCTTCGCTGGCTCAGTGACCCCTCAAGAAGAGGAGGAACTTCGTCGCCTTGCTGCCATGCCCAACATCTATGAGGTCATCTCCAAGAGCATTGCACCCTCCATTTATGGCAGCACTGACATCAAGAAGGCCATTGCCTGCCTCTTATTTGGAGGCTCACGCAAGAGGTGGGGAAAAGTCAGCCTGGTGGAGAGTCAGGGGTGTCAGGAGTGTCATTCATGGCACAAAGCCCTCATACAGTCTTCTGGCAGTGCTGCCAGATGCCTGTCTCTTGTTAGCAATGCTTTGTTATCAGAATAAAGTCTCACCAGCTCTCCTTCTCTTCTTCCCACCCTGTCAATCCAGGCTCCCAGATGGGTTGACCCGCAGAGGAGACATCAACTTACTCATGCTGGGTGACCCTGGCACGGCCAAATCCCAGCTGCTGAAGTTTGTTGAGAAGTGTTCACCCATTGGGGTAAGTGGTTTCAGGTGCCTGCTTACAGTGTGGCTCATTTCTTCCTTCTGCTCCTTGCATAGTACCAAGGACCAGGCTGGTCTCAGCAGATGCCTGCCCCTGCATCCCAGCCAGCTGTACTGGCTGGGAGAGGTGCAAACTGCCATTTCTAGTGCTAGCCTGGAAGAGATGAGGTGCAGGACAGAGACCAAAAGCGGGAAGGGGAAGCAGATGATGCCTTTCATTATGATACGAGCCAGGGTATATGCAGAGGTCCAAAGCTGTGCCTGGTGTGTTGTTGGGACTTGATGAGCAGGGAGGCTGACTGGTCAGGACAAATGAAGTTGACTGTGTCTCAAGCACAGACCTCCAGGCTGAGCCAAGGCACGAAACTATTTTCATCTGTGTTTTCTTGCAGTCTCTATTAAGCAGCTTCTGACCACGTTGTTCCCTGAGGGGGAAACAAGGCTAATGCAGCAGCCCACAAAGAGTGACTCACTCCCTCTTCTGTACTTAATGCCTGAATTTGTGTGTCTGCAAGCCCTGCAGTGTGTCACAGCTGCCAGTCTGAGGCTTGGGACTAGGCGATTGTCCTGCTCTGTATCTAGCAAATCCTCTGGCATGTGCTGAGGGATTTTCCTGGAGATCCTTGTGTTTCTTCCAGCAGCTCTGAACCTTGCAGTGCTGGGAGTGCTCCATCCTCAAGCTGGAGTAGTGGGCTCCTGAGTCCTGTGGTGACTAACATACTGTCCTCTTTCTTGTCCCACATGCTGCTAGGTGTACACCTCAGGGAAAGGCAGCAGTGCTGCTGGCTTGACAGCTTCGGTGATCCGCGACCCTTCCTCCAGGAGTTTCTTCATGGAGGGAGGAGCCATGGTGCTGGCAGATGGGGGAGTGGTGTGCATCGATGAGTTCGACAAGGTACCTATGGAGCTGCCTGTGGGAGCAGGGAAGGGAGCCCTTGGGCTGCCAGCCTCTTCTGGGAGAACCCAGAGCTGCAGGAGTAAGGGGGACTGTCCTGAGACTGCCTCGCTTTCTTTTGGGGAAAGGTCAGGGGATGTTATCTTGTGCAGACATCCTCACAGAGCTTTACCTTTACCTTGAGGGTCAGCATCAGTGGATGTGTAGCTGAGGTCCAACAGAGGTGACTGATGAATTTTTTTTTTCCTCCTTGCCACATTTCTTTGAATGAGAAGATGAGAGAGGATGACCGTGTGGCCATTCATGAGGCCATGGAGCAGCAGACCATCTCCATTGCTAAGGTGAGCTGCCGACACATGTCATGCTGGGGTGGGAGCCTAACTTGCCACTGAGTTTCCCTGAGAGACAGATACTGATCTTTTGCCAGAATTGCCCATTTTAGGGTCTAGCAGTGGTCTTAACGGTTACTGGTTTCTTTGATCTGAAATGCATCAGCACTGCCTGTAGGTTTTGAGTCATCTTCTCCAGGCAGCCTGGACTTCATGAGGGCCAAAACAAGCTCACTCTGCTCTGCTTGTCCTGCTCTAGATTCTGTAGTTCTGCTGATGTCCCTGTGTCACAGCCTGATGTCACTTCTTTTTCTTCCATCCTATTGCTTTCCACCCCCTCAGAAGATGTACAGAAACTCTGTGACCTGCTGGTGCCAGGTCTTCTCTCAAATCAGAGTTTCTCTTAATTTCCACTAATAGACCTTTTTTAATTCGGTAGCACCTCTGTTCCCTCCTGGTTGCCTTGGCTGACCCCTCAGCTGTTTAGTCTCTAGTAACAGAGCACACACCATGACATTTTGTTGCTGGTCGTTCTTGCTGTGCTACCTGCAAGCCCATGCTTTGCCTCTGGGGCTGCCCAGGGGAACTCACTCCTGACAGCCCAGTTTCTGGCTCACATTGCAAACATTGAGTGGAGTTTTGTGTGTCTTTGCCCTTGACATGAGGTTTTAAATGGAAGTTGCTCAGTGTAGGTGTCTCAGCTGAAGCTTCTCTAGATGAATATGTGGCTCCAGCCCGTGTAACTCCTCTGCTACATGCTTCTGTTCATGGAACCATTACAGAGCAGTTGGGTGTTACTTCAGGAGTTTTATTTAAATGCAAGTGGATGAAGGATGAGTCCTTGCTATTTGCTTTGGCCCTTTCACTAGGAGTTAATAGCCTTCTAACCCTGCAGTCGCTTGGACCAGATCTTGACCCCCTATCCATTTCTCCTTCCCCTTGCAGGCAGGAATCACAACTACACTCAATTCCCGCTGCTCTGTGCTGGCAGCTGCCAACTCTGTCTTCGGGCGCTGGGATGAGACCAAGGGCGAGGAGAACATTGATTTTATGCCCACCATCCTGTCCCGATTTGACATGATCTTCATTGTCAAAGATGAGCACAACGAGGAGCGAGACATGGTCGGTTTGGGCACGTGGGCACAGCTGGCACTTGTAGTGCCCTTCTTTCTGGAGGGGGAGGCAATGGGGCTTCCAGCTGCCTGACTGCCCTCTGCTCTCCTAGACACTGGCCAAGCACGTGATGTCCTTACATGTGAGCGCCTTGACGCAAACCCAGGCTGTGGAAGGCGAGATTGAGTTGAACAAGCTGAAGAAGCTCATCTCCTTCTGTCGGACGTGAGTGAGAGGCATGGCACCTTGTACCACATGGGCTGCACGTTGGGAGGCAGCGGTGAGAAGTGAACGGTGCAACTGGTACACACAAGTGCTGTATCTGGGTAACCTTTCTCAGAGCCCTGCCTTGAAAAAAAGGCAAGCAACAGCAGCTCTCCAGGGTATGACAGCATGGCCTAAGGAAGCCAGGGGTACACAGGTGCACAGAGTACCATCCCTGGTGGCACTGCCCTTAACTCCTGTCCTCTGTTGCAGGAAGTGTGGCCCTCGCCTGTCGGCAGCAGCAGCAGAGAAGCTGAAGAATCGCTACATACTGATGCGGAGCGGCACTCGCCAGCATGAGCAGGAGAGCGACCACCGCTCCAGCATCCCCATCACTGTCCGGTGAGGAACTCCACACTCCTCACCACACTGAAACCCCCAGGTTTGGGTTGCATTGCTGGGAGTCACCTGGGGTAGCCAAGGAAGGTGGTTAGTGACATGCTGGTGTTTGAGAGACCCCTTTGGCAAAAGGAAAGCACTGAAGGTACCAGAAGGGCAGTCAAGAAGTGCCTATAGTGGGGTAGGTGGGGGTGACAGGGGTTGGGGTGAAGCAAAAAGACCTCTTGGAGCTGCAGCAGAAAGCAGGAAACATCTCTTCTGGCCACAGGCAGCTGGAGGCCATCGTGCGTATTGCTGAGTCCCTGGGGAAGATGAGGCTTCAGCCCTTTGCCACTGAGGCAGATGTTGAGGAGGCCTTGCGACTCTTCCAGGTGTCCACACTTGATGCAGCCATGTCAGGCAACCTTTCAGGTGAGAGGGTGATGATCTGCGCTGGGGACAGGAGGAATGTGCTGGGCCTGACTTGGTCAAGGAGACACAAAGTCCCATCCCAGGAACAATTTGGCAGAGGCAGGATGGGCCTGCATTCTGAGCAAAGGCAAAACAATGCCTATGACAGCAAGGAGCCATCGTAGCTGTGGGGCCGTGGGTCACAGGAAAGGCAACAACATGATACTGAGGGTCTCCACTTGTGCTGTCCAAGGGAGGGTGATCTGACCCCTTGTGATCCCAAAGGCAGAGTGGTGGAAGCAGTTTCCCAAACTGTTTATCCTCCAGCATCTTTCCTTATGGTGTGGAGACAATGTTTCCTTGGGAGGCAGTGTGGTGCAGAGGTTTTGAAGGAAGCTCCAGCAGCCAGTCTGCATTCAGCTGTATCTTTGGAGCTCCACAAGCTTTAATGCTGGATTTGTTCATGGGTTCCTGGAGTCTGAGATGTGCAGGTGTAGTGGGAGACCCAGGAGGTGGGCACTGTGGCTTTCGTCTGGATGTCCCTGTGCTCATGCAATCTCTCCCTCCAGGGGCAGAAGGCTTCACGACACAGGAGGACCAAGAGATGCTGTCCCGCATTGAGAAGCAGCTGAAGCGCCGCTTTGCCATCGGCTCTCAGGTGTCAGAGCACAGCATCGTCCAGGACTTCATTCGGCAGGTGGGCCTGGGTCCCTGTGAAGGACTGGGCTGTGAAACCAAGGGCCCCTGGCTGCTGCTTGGGTAGTGAAACTCATTCCCCAAGAGGAGGCTGGAGAGCATTGGGGTCATAACTGCTTTTGAAATTGGCAGGGATGTGCCACGTGGCTGCAGATTTTAAGAGATGAGAATTTGTTTTTCTGCAAAAACACTGAGTTTTGGGGCTGGGCTGGTAGGTTGGGTCCCTATGCTTGAAAGCAGAACCATCTGACTTGTGAGACTGGCTGCACTCGGACTCAAAATAGTGAAAGCTTCAGTACCTGGTGCTACCAGGCGCCCTCCCTCCAGAGAGAGACAGCCAGGCTTTAGCGATGGTTCCAGGCTCCCGCTGGGCTCTGGTGAGCCGTTCCCTGCTGACTCACTTCCCTCTGCTCTTCTCTTTCCAGAAATACCCAGAACATGCCATCTACAAGGTGCTGCAACTGATGATGCGACGAGGGGAGATCCAGCACCGCATGCAACGCAAAGTCCTCTACCGCATCAAGTGACCTCCCTGTCCTGCGTGTGAGGAGGGACCTGCTACCAGCTGACATGGGCTCCTGTGCCCCATGGGGTCAGAGGCTGCTCCTGGAGGATTTTTCTTAGGGAGCCAAACAGCTCAGAGCCTCCCTCTTGAACCATGCTTTGGGGTGCCCAGGATTCTGCTTGGGTGCTCTGTTGCTCTGCCACTTTGTTTCTTTGAGTTCCAAAAGCTTTTAGTTTGTATTAAAATAAAAACTGATAGTGCCAACCCAAGATCTTTGGCTACCCCAGGGGACAAAGAGGATGTATCTCCTTCCTCCTTTAGAGTTGATGCAAGACTGGAAAGGCATCCTTTCTGCTTGCCTTGTGTTACTGCCCCACACTCATCCTGAGGATTCGCCTTGAGGTAGCACCAGCAGCCCTTGAAGGCAGAAACTCATTACTTGCTCAGGGTTTGATCTGTCTATTCAGGTATAAATCCTGTTGATGGAGGCTGCTTTGTTTGGGCTCAGCCATTACCTTACTCGATCGCTGCAGCCTTCCCCTCTTGCCAGCAGCAGGGCAGGAAATTACTTGCCGTTCCATACTTCAAAGCTGCTCTTTGCCCAGCCTTCCTTCCCTTTTCCTGCTGCAGCAGGCAAACATCCTGTGGTGTGAAGGGCTGTGTGAAAGCCTTGCTGGAGGCATGGGCCTCTAGTGCCCCTCACACAACTTGTGTCAGTGGGGTAGAACAGCATCAAGAGAGGATGAGGATAAAGGTTGATGTCCAAGAGCTTTGTGCTATCCTCTGTATACTTCTACCACTTTGTGTACTGGCAGCCACGGAGAGGGATGTCCCACTCACCGGGAGCCTCTCCAGGGCTTTCTGCCCCAGGGTATGCTATACAGCTGGTCACCCATCTGCATTTGCTGCATGACCTCTTACTTGTCAACTTGCAGGTTTTTGTCATTTCTAGCAAACGAGTATTGCTTCCCTCAAGTGTCCTCACAAAGATGGGAGATGTGGGAAGTTGGCAGCTGCCCTTGGCAGATTGGATATGCAAGAGATTGGTGGGGGAGTCTGAAGACGGCAGCATTGGGTATGGCTGGCAAGCAAAGCTGCTGCCAGGTCTGCAGATGACCTTCAGACTGATAACACCCCCTCAAGAGAGATTTAATAAGAAAAAGAAACTTGCAGGGCCAGCAGAGGGTACCAGAGCCTCGAGGATGCTGAGCTGTGGCGTCGCACACAGTGCTGCCTCCTCCAAGCTGGGAAATAACGAGGTCCCTTTCACCAGCAAGCTGGGCTGCAGGGTGCACCAAGCCTGGCAGCTGTCACACTAGGGCTGGCCTTCACTGCAACCCCTGTGGGGATTCAACAGCGTCCTAGTCTCCACTGCAAACCTGCGTGGGTGTTTTGAGAGGCACGAAGTGCACGCCTGACATGGCTGGAGGTGGTTATGGGGTTAGAGTCTGTCTGGACTGGGCAGTGGAGTGGCAGCCCCAGCGAGACTAACTACAGAGTGGAGAAACACGTCCTGATCTTCGTTCTCCAGTTTCATGGACAACTGGCTTTTGTGGAGGGCTGGAGGGGAGAGAAGCAGGTGCCAAGTATCTCACAGTACTTTTGCTAGGGTAAAAGTGGGCACCCTTTTAAGAATCAAAGACCCCACCTTTCCCTTCACTGTCCCCTGTCTGGAAGGCTGGACTAAGAGAAGGTTGCAGCTGCCCTAAACTACAACTCCATGAAGAGGGTCAGCTCCATGGAGGAGGAATAAGTGAACATTGGAATAACAGAGCTGCATCCTCATCTGGATACTGTTGCTTGCAAAACTGCTGGTGTCTGTTTGAAAGCATCCCACCCTCCTTGCAGGCTTCTGTGCCCTTGATCAAACACTTGATACTGCAGCATCAGGAGATGGCCCATTAGAGCAGGGTCAACGTGGCCCTAAAGCAGCAGCATGGTATCATGGCCATTTTCCTGCTACATGCTGTAGCCCATGCAGCACCCTAGTAACACGTCCTACATGTCTGTCAGCTACCTCTGTCCTTGTTTTAGAGATATAGGTAGTGTCTGTCCGTCTATGGTCCTTCCAGAGGTGCAGCAAGAGCAAAGCAAGCGAGGAGGTCAATACAGGATTGGCACCCACAGCCTGCTGTTAGAGCTGCCTCTGGAAGAAGCCTCAGTTCTCAGACTTGGAAAGATCACCCAATGATGGAGTAGGGCTGGATGGGGAAAGAGTGTCCTGGGAAGGAGACTAGGGAGGGGAATGCAGTACAAATGGCTCTGTTTCCTTTTTTTGTTTGGGTGGTTTGTTTTTGGTTTATTTTTTTTGTTTTGTCTTTTTTTACTTTTCCATTTTCCTCCCCCCTCCTCTCTTTTCCTTCTGTCTGAAGACATTTATGACCTTTGCACTAGGGCTGTCTACTCCTGGCTGGATTTCAGCCGCTAACTGACAGTGATAGTCACATGAAGCTCACAGGTTTTAAAAGAGCCAACATCCCAAGGTACATTGAGCTACGCAGGGTGTTGGCAGGTGTGGAGGTTGGGTCTTTTTTTTTTCCAGTTGTTTTCATGACATGATAGGGAGCAGAGGTATATTTCTGTGATGTGCATCAGAATGATTGATCTCTTCATGCTATCAAGTGTGCTGATTATATGGTACGTGGTTATGTAAGTGTACGTAGAGCTTGAAACAATGCTGTTGAGCAATTAATGATCTGCAGCTCTATCAGAAGTAGTGGAGCTGGGACAGGTGTAGCTGGTGTTATCTTTCAACTTGAGACCATTGATTAGTAATGGCTTGTTTTGAACACTGCACTGCAGATGGAAAATCTGTGAGGAATAGCAGATCTCAGGCAGATCTGTGGCCATAGCTACTTGATAAAGGACTCTTGGTGAAGATAACCGGATTCTTCCTCAAACGATAGTTACTTGATAGTGGATTAGTCAGCCTCCTGGTGAAGGTGTTTTATTGGTCATCCCTGAGGTTCTGGGATGCTGAGGCTGTACAAATTCCCTAAGTGTCCTTAGATGAAAAGTAATGCTGTTCTCAAATCCAGTGCTAACAGAGAGAGTAAAACCAGCTAGACATAGCAACTTCGTGTTTGAGAAGTGCACCATTCCCTTACCTAGCCTATTGACCTGGCCTTTTCCATTCCTTACCTCAGTGCTATGTCACTGACACAGGAAGCCCCTTGCCCACCCTTGACTTGTCTTCTGCATCTGGAGTGTAGCTACCCCAAACCAAGGATGCTCAAGTGTCTCAGATTCAAAGTTTGGGCTGGTGGAGGAGCTAACCAGAGCTTGCCACAAGGAACTAGCCCCTGAAGATCTTGCAGGTTATGTGCAATTCTGCATAAAATGTGTTAATCTGTGTGAGGGGAGGTTCTTACCCCAAAGACATCCCATACCTCAAACTCTTGCCAACCTTTTTGGTTCTCTGTGGGAGGGCTGGGTTTGGATTCATCTGAACTGGCACCAGGTGCTGTGTCTGGACAAGACATGCTTCAGTGCAAGGGAGTCAATGCTTCCAGATGCAAAGTTGTTTTACCCAAAGTAAATGTTTAAAAGAAACCAGAGAAGCTATGCCATAATTGCATTTGTTGTCTTTCTGTTGAGTACAGGGGGAGGTCAAGGCAACTAGACTGAGTAGGTATTTTTGGATCACAGGCATCTCAGAGTGAGGAGATGTGCATGTCTTCCCTTCCCTGTGTGCTGCTCTGCCGCATTGGAGGAGGAGGTCTTTGGTGAAGGCTCACTTGCTTTGGATCACCTAACTCTGAGATGGCTTCACTAGGTTTGAGTCTCTTTTCTCTTACACTAAGCTCATCAGAGTACCTCTGTGGAAGTGTCAGTGGAGTTCCAGCATCGGGAAATCCAGCAAAGCTGAGTCATCACATCTGCACCGCTTGGATCTCTTCCATCTCCGTGTAGGATGAGCACTGTTGCAATGCAGAAACGTAACCTCTGAACGTGTTGTGAGTGTCACTTCCTCCACAAAATAAAACAAAACCAAGCTGCAGAGTCCAGATTGCTCAAGGATGTGAGAGAAACTGGCAAGCAGAGTATTCTGATCTGGGCAATGTGAGACGAGATCTGAGATGGTCCACCAAACACCAACCTCAGACAAAGGAAGCTGAGGCTCCTTCCCTCTTTCTGCTACTGTCTTACTGGGGCAGTTGAGCAAACACATTTACCTCCTTTCTTGTCCTGAATAATAACCTTTTTGAAGAACAAACCACCTCTTAGTACGATTTGATGTCGTTTCTGGCACAACAGTATCCCAGTCTCAGTGGCAACATTTACCTGCTGACACAAATAATATTAACATATTCTAGGGCCTCTCCCGCCCTTGCCAAGCTGAGAATCTCCTGGAGGCAAAGAAATCTCTGTGATTTGCTCTGTATGATGCCAGAAAAGACCAAAAGACAAAGGGAGAAGTCTCCAGGAGGAAGACGGTGGTGCAGCAATACCTTGCTGCCATGGTAGTGTCCCATGGAATGGCACATGTCATGGGTCTGGGTGCCTGTGATATGGTCTGCTGGTCAGAGATATCCCATGCTGCCTTTCAGCCCATTAGGAACTTTGACTAATGGTCTGTCTCTCCTAATTGTAGGCTAGGACCCTTCAAAATCTCACTCACTCTCCCAAAACTGAGATGCACAACCGGCTGCTACAGCTCTTTGTCCCTTTTTGCCCATCCCTTTGCTCCCTCCTGCACACCTCTGCCTCAGGTCTCTCCCAGCAATACCAGGCAGTTTGTTTTCTCCTCCTCCATCTCACAGCATGCCTCCTGTCTGCTCTCCCTTTTTCTCTGCGTGATCATACCTTCCTATTGCCCTTCATGGACATTGTGATCAGTCTCTGGCTACCTTGCAGAGAGTCCAGCAGTAGCCTCCCACTTCTGTTTTCAAGCCTTCTGGTTTGACAGGCAGGCAGGACATCAGAGTATAACACCCAATCAGCTCTCAGGGCTGCCTGTTAGGAACAGGACACCAAGGGACACGCACCAAAGAATGTCATCTAGACCATCTGCAGTTTCTTGGCCATTCCTCCCCTCCCTGACCTTCAATTTTCATCCATCACCTTCTCCCTATTATTGATTTTTACCTCATCTCACCACTCCTTTTTGTTTCTAATACTTTGTTTTCCCCCTTTTCTCAGAGCCCTGTGTGGGCAGTTTGGCCAGAAGGCATGCAAGCCCCTGACCAGAAAAGTCAGGCAACACTGGTTTGTATGCTCTTTGCACTGCACACTTTTGGACCCTTAGCATGCAAGTAGGAGCATTATCTTGCCTGTCTTGATCAAAGTATCCATGAAATGCTGGCTGAGTGGAAAGTAGATTTATCCACATCTGGCCACATGCTGTGTGCTCATCAGCATCCAGCACCTCTGCAGTATAAATAGACATCTATAAATAGATACGTAGACATCTTTCCTTTCTGGAAAGCCTTCTCTTTGTGGAATCTGCACCTGATGCTTTGTGGACTCTGTCACAAGTGATCACAAAGATGAGCTTCAATATATCACCAAGACTATGGAGTCAAACACACAGTGCTCAAGGTACTTGTAAGGTTTTTAGAGCAACACTTGACAGGTCATCTAGCATATAGGTAGTGCCACTGTCCCAGATGCTCGCACCAGAATGAACTTCACGTTCAACATTATCAGTTACCTTTTATTTGTGTTCTGTGATGAGGAGATGTTTGATGTGCTGGCCACGAGTGCAGGAGCTGCCACAAATCTGGGAGGTTTGCCATCCGTGTGGATCCCTCAGTTGAAAGGTGAGGGTCTAGATTGGGAAGAAGCAAAAGACACAAAGAGGAAACAGATTTCCCAGCACCACATGGTTCTCACACACTGGTGAATGGCAGAGCCCTACGTTTCTGGTGCTTAGTCCAGATCCTTCTGCAGTACAGTTCTTCCACAGGGGAACTACAATGTCTGATTTACCTGGCTTCTCCTGAGTCAAGCAATTAAAATATCATGGTTTCCACAGCAACGTCACTGCTGACACACCACACCAGCATCACTTTACTGTAGCATATTCCACTGCGGATGCGACTTCCAGTAATAGACACCTCATGTAGAAAGAAAGTGAAGCTTCCTCAGTCTTGACTTTAACTGAAACTTGTGTTGCCAGCTCACCTGACCTCCTGCATGACACAAGCCCTAGAGGCCCATCCAAAGAGCCTTGCAGTCAAGATGCTCCATGGGTGAAAACAAATTCACTCATTGACTTCCTTCAGTTGACATAAGCTTGGTCTGCATTCCAGGAGGCTGGAAAAGTCTCTAAAATGGCCAAATTGATCCCCAAGGGCTCAAAGTTTTCCCCAATGAACATCATCAACTGATAAGAAAAAGCAAGGAGCACACAAAACAATCACTTGTGGTCAGGCAGAATTGAACAAGACCAATCTGCACCTGTGTTTCCCACAACCCAGCAGGCTGGAAGTGTTGTCTCAATGCCTTTCCATGCCATACCATTTGCTTTCTAAAGCCTTATTGGAGAAACCAGGAGTTGTGTTCCTTTGTCTCTTGCACTGGAGAAAAGGGTAACATTAGGTCAGAGAACCAGCTCAGCAGGAGAAGCCTAACATTTGAGTCCATGCTTTATGAGAAAAACCAGAAGACCTATTTGTTTGTGGTTCATGCTCATGCCCCAAACCCAGAGACACACAATTTACAGCCATGACCTCCTCACCTTTCTTGCTCCTCGGAGGATAAAATGGTTTCCTGTTTATTCCAGTAGGCAGCTGTTGTATCCACAGGGGAGAGCAGCGCTCATGGTTAATGCGGCTGATGTCCAGATATGTTTTGCAGAAGTTGCTTGTTTTTTTTTGCTGGGCCATTCAGCAGCTGCTGCACATTGCCTTTGGGAGTAAGAGACTCCAGGCAATTCTCAGATGGTTGAGTATGGGAGAGGGCTCACTCTCACCACACTGGGATCTGCAGACAGGAAAGCGTTCCTGAGGTCTTCTTCAACCTCTACCGTCTGCTGGAGTGTACCAGGAGCTATAAGACTTCCTTCACCTGCTTCACCTGGTTCATTTGTGCCCCAGGCACATTCATGGGAGAGCTGAGGCAGTGCATTGCCTTGGGGTCTCACAACCTCAGCAAATGTTGCTAGCCACGGATTTGCTGAAGATATCAGACATCCAGAACCAGTGAGGTTAACTCCCTATAGTCAGTTCCCAGGAAAGAGAAGTCTGTGGACGTAGTCAGTCCCCAGACATCATCAGAGAAATATTGTTACTGTGGGAGCCACTCCTTGGGGTGCTTTTGTGATCACTTGGACAGAAGAAAGAATCCCAAGATGTGGAAGATGCAGCCCCCAGGATCTTCTCTGACAGACATACAATCACCATAGGCCGTTCTGGGTCTCCTCCATCAACATGGAAGAGACAGTTAAAATTCAGAGCCCTTGGGAAGGAAGGATCAAAGATAATTAAATGCAGGCAGCCTGCTGCCTCCTGTGTCTGTATCCTTCTCTTTTGACATTAAGAACATTTCTTATGCTTTTGCCTGGCAGGGCTGTGGTGCCTGTTCCTGGTTTTAAATGCCACAGTGACCCAGATATGGAACAGGCAAGTGGTGATTTAGGCAGTGGATTTGTGTCTGACACTGCTTATGTAGTCAGCTACAAATTGCTGAAATGACCTGAGTGACCTATTCAGGGGCTTCAGAGTCACCATCAGTCTGGAACTGGGGCACTGAGACACAGGCTGTGAAGAGAGCTAGCCTAATGAATCCTTTGTGCCTTCTAGTCAAGCAATAGCTGGTACCCACTCTGTGTCCTATTCACCGGCTTAGCTTTTCAGCAGCACCTCCTGTGAACATCTCCAGGCTGGGAGAGATGCTGGCTCACAGACAGTGTAATAGCTGAGGGCTTTGGAGACCCCCTACTGAAGTAGAAATTTGCTGTAAATGTGAAAACCACCTGCTCCTTACATAAGAAAGGATGTAAATTGGTCTGTTACGGGTCCCACAGTGGGCAGCAACCAGTAGGTAAGATCTGTAGAGCCCAAATTGCTCAGAATGATCTACTTTTGCCTGGTTTTCTGTCCACTTTTTGGACTCCCTCATGTGAAAGTTACAGCAGAGCAAAGGGCTGCTGAAGGCTGCCTGGACAGTGCATGTGAGAGATCAGTGAGTGGTAGTGAAGGCAAGGGGTTGAGTTTACAAGGCTGTTGGGAGGTGTTGAGAGGCAGGAGGGGACATCTTGTGTAAATCATGCCTGTACAGTCTCACTCCTGAGTCCTAACCTGGTTCTCAGGGCCAGCAGTGACCTGGCACCTTGGAATCACTAAGGCACCTATCCTTTCAGACACTTTGGTGGTGGAGAAATCCTGTCACCTCTCCTGCAGAGGAGGGAGTTGGGGCACAGGAAAATAGCATGCCTTAGCCCAAGGCCACAAAAGTTAACAGCAAAGGACAAATGAAATGCAGCTTCTTCATTTCCAGGTTCTGCTTGTGAGGGCTTCCTTCATCCTGCTGATGTCACATGAACAGTATTTTTTAATCCTCTCGAGCTCTCTCCTGCTTTTTAAGAGGCAGAGAAACATGTCTCATGACTTTTCAACTCCGTAATGTCCCTCTCTTTCTGTGATTTTTGTTTTCCCACCTTTCTTCCATCTGAAGCCTTCCTCTCCTCATGCACTGAATCACAACCTTCTCCGTAGGACACCTCAGCTCCACAAGATGAATAAATCTCTTCTAAAGAGGTTTTTTTCCCTCGTGGATCTATATTTGCTGCTGCCTCAGTTATGTCTCCTCGGCAACTTTAATGAAATTAAAGCTCATTTTCCTGCTCATGTCATTCACACTGGCTTGTGGCAGAATGGTTTTCCCGGTACGGATTTCCCAGGTTTCACTCTCAGTCCCTGCATTAGCAATCGCAGTGTGCCACGCTCACCTCCATGCCATCATCCTCTTACCACCTCTTCTCTGCTCTCATCCTGTCTTGTGCCCCTCACCCTGTGCCCATTCCTGTGGTGCATGCATGGCCTCGTCGTGTGACTAGAGCACGGTTTTTACAAGGACCCACTGAGGACTCTAGGGTTGTTCACCCTGGGGAATAGGAGGCTCAGGGAAGACCTTATTGCTTTTTACAACTACCTGCAAGAAAGTTGAAGGGAAGTAGGTGTTGGTCTCTAATCTCAAGCAACAAGTGATAGGACAAGAGGAAATGGCCTCAGGTTGCTCCAGTGGAGGTTTGGGTTGGACATGAGGAAAAATTTCTTCACAGAAGAGCAGGCTGCCCAGGGAAGTGGTTGAATTACAAACCCTGGAAGTATTTAAAAGACTCATAGATGTGATGCTTAGGGACGTGGCTTAGTGCTGGGTTAATAGTTGGGTTTGACCTTGATTGTCTCTCCCCATCAAAATGATTCTATGATTTCCTCAGAGACACCAGCATCTGTTTGACGCTCACTCAGCCACCCCTCCAGGGCCCTCTCCACAACTCATTTGCTCTTTCTGCTGGGTGCAGCACATTGGTGCCTCTCAGAGCCACTCACCATATTTGTGAGTTAACTGGAGCCTGTGGGCAGGTGGTGCTGGTGGTTATGCACCCCTTCTGTGCTTCCACTCAAGAGGAAGGTGGGAATGACCCCAGCAGAAGAGCTGTTGGGACTGTTGGGACTGTTGGTGGTGATCACTTCTACTGCAGTGGGATTTCAGGAAGAGTTCGGATCGGGACCTCACTGCCTGCAGAGAATGGAGTCCTTGCTTAGAATGTGTTTCAGCCAGACACATTGACAAGCAGTATCACAGTATCAGAGTATCACCAAGGTTGGAAGAGACCTCATAGATCATCAAGTCCAACCTGTTACCACAGAGCTCAAGGCTAGACCATGGCACCAAGTGCCACATCCAATCCTGCCTTGAACAGCTCCAGGGACAGCGACTCCACCACCTCCCTGGGCAGCCCATTCCAGTAGCCAAGCAGTGGGCATGAGGACTGTTGTGTATTAGTGAGAGAGAAAGGGATTGGAATGCTTCCCTGGAGAAGGTAGATGGGTAGATTTCTGTAAGTTAAATATCAGAGGAACAATGATCTTACCAATTAAATGCAGCATCTCAAGGGGCTTGTTCCTGTATCAGCCACTCATTTACTGTGTGACCTTCAGTAGCTCGTTCAAGCACTCTCTGCCTTGGTCACTTGTGTTAAACAAGCCCAGTGATAAACCCCTTTCTTGCAGAGGTCTTGTGAGGACTGCATACCACAAGATACATGAGAGGTAATCTGTTTTTTCACCAAGACTACATTTAATATCCTCAGTGATGTAATGTGGCTCATTAGCTCACTGGTGCTAAACCTGGAGCCTCCCACTCAGAGCCTGTCCCACCTGCCTTACACAAAAGGGTGTGTTGCCCCTCCACAGCCACTTCTCAGCACAATTCCTTCCTCTCCCCCTGCTTCCCTGGGTATCTTTTTAGCCTTCCTAACACCTCCTCCCTCATGGTCTTCAAAGAAGAGCCCTTGCCTTGGCACAGATGGGCACAGCCAATTGCTTCCCTTTAAAGAGAGATGTTGCCTCAGCAACCAAAGTTTTGAAGTCAGGCAAAGATCTGGGAAGGGGGGGGGGAACTACAAACCAATTGTGATGGAAAATGGCACTTGGGAACAAATGCACCATGTTGCCATGGCAGCCTGAATACTTGTATGGAACTTGGTGTTTTGAAAATATAAAAAGACTGTGCTTCAAGCAAGTCCAACTAACTTAATGCCTTTGTCAGGTAGCTTCACACCACCAAGTGTCTGGTGTTTGTATTTTATACCTGGCATGTGAGTGACTCCACTGCTTCTGAAATGAGAGCAGCTTTTGCTTTCAGTCTGACAGAGGACTAGGAGATTGCAGGTTTTTCTGGGTTGCCTAAGCTGGTATTGATCTGTTGGGGTTATTTCTGTCATTTGAAGTCCATCTGTTCTTGGTTGTCTTGGTTTCCACATCTGTGTTTCATCTGTCATTTCGTTTGGTGTGCTGGGCTCAGAAGAGCAGGTAATTTGCTCAAAACCATGGGTGCTCTTCCTTGTCCCACAATATTCCCTGCCTTTCATTTGAGCCATGTAGTGCATGAGTGGCTTTCAGGGGCCATGGCCTGCTTCATCCAGCTCTGTAAGCTGAACCAAATGTGACTTTTTCTCCATCAGTTATCTTCTCCAAATTATAGTGAGGAAGAGGAATAACCAGCCTGAGGGTACTTGGGTGCTTGTTGGACAGACTCTGTTTGCAAACCCAAAGAAAATCTTAAGTCCCAAATAGTTCACAGGAGCACAAAGATTCTCAGTAGCTAACTGAGAAATAATGTGGGACTCTGACACCTGATTTAATTCCTTGCTAGTGAACTCTTACGGAGAGCTGCACACAAGAACAGGGCTCTCAGTTGGGCAGAGACAGCCAGTGCCTTTGGCAGAGTTTGTCTATCCTGCTCTGCTGACAGGAAAACAGCCCAGCTGAGGATCCACCACACTGTGGGTACAGAAAGGCCAGTGATGGACCCAGACGTGCCGGCCTGGCTTGGGTGCATGCACAGAGTACCATGCCGCAAGGACTTCCCGCCCTGTGCTGTGCCGCGGCTCAGAGATCACATTCCACCAGCATCTCCGAAGACATTTTGTTTTCTCTCAGCCACTGGGGTGTAAATTTCTGTTGCCCAATCTACCCTTGCATCATATCATCTGTGATCCTGCTTCATCTTCATTAAACTCCCCCCGTTGCCCTGGGTGGTCCAGTGCTGGCTGCTGTTACTTAAAAGCTATGTAGGAGTGACCTAATTTGGAGAGATCGTAGAAGGAGCATCAAGAAGCCCACAGGAGAGTGGGGATTTCTGTGTTCCTTGGCAGGAGCTCAAGCCATGTACCCAACCTTTATAGCTCCTGAGCTCTGTTCCCTGGGTCATCTACTCCCCTGGTCCACATCTCATCCCTAACTGCTTCTCTCCAATCAGAGTACTAAGGAGATGGTTTATCTCAAGTGTTTTGGAGAGGCCGTCACTGTTCTCAACTTAATTACTTGGCATTGCAAAGGTTTCTAGTCTCTCATTTCCCCTTGACAGTTTTATTATGGAAATGTTTTTCACTCTGGGCTCTCTCCTTTGTGTTTGTTTTTTTTTTGGTGTGGTATTTACGATGGGGACTCCCCACACAGCTGGCTCTGAGGAGGCAAGCAGAGAGCTGCTGACTGTTCTATAAGGACTCACCATGCTCAGTCCCACCTCCCAAGCCTCTGGTCCCCACACCTGCTTTTTCTTCTCTTGGCTTCAATGTCTGCAAAAGACTTGAGCGGGAGGACTGGTCCTGTGCCTAGTGCCAGGTTTCTCTTTGCAGCAGTGCTCTACCCTGTGAATTTGTGACTGCAGGAGTTTGAGTCTCATCCCTCATGGATGTGCCCTCTGTCACTTGGCTGAATTTCTGTTTCTCAGCTACTCTTTGTACAAAGCCACGCTAATGGAAGGAAATGTATGGCAGATGAAGACTGGATCTGGAGGAGTATGAGAGAGTAAGCAGAAAAGATGTGAAGTCACTTCAGATATTTACTTGAAATGGAGGTCTTGAACTGAGTTCATTTGGTGTCCTTGGCAATCTTTGTGGAGTCTGATTCCACAGTTACATACTAAAAAACCCTGTATACAATCCACACTCATCAGTTCATTTGAAATTGTTCCCTTTTAGCAGAAGAGAGTTCATTTGTGCTCAAGACTGCAGCAATCCCACTCAAGAGGTTCATTTTGTGCCACGAGGGCTAAAAACATTTCTGAGACCCACACTTTGTAGCCTTAGAGGGCCAGAAACCTCCTCTAGAAGTTTCTGATAGACAGACACAGTAAAGGAAAAACCTGTTTATGGCAAGCATCATTTGCTGAAATTAAAGTATAGTTCTCTCTGCAATACTGTGACACTGTCATCTGAGGTTTATTTTACACAGAATGGGTCTGTCTCCTGACTGCTTAAGTGTTGTAGTGGTATCACAGTCACCATATAATGGACAGGGCATTGAAATTAGATGGATGTACCCCAGCATGAGCAGGTCACCCTGCTCCAGAGGTAGAGGCTTTCAGGCAGTGGGATGTCTGTAGAGCGTTCAGATGAGTTGAAGGTCAGTTTCATGTGGTGTTAGTATTCTCCCCGGGGTTGTCGTTCGCATTAGTAGGGATGAGTAAAGCTAGATCGGTGGGAATGAAGCAGAAATGGTTTCCTAGTGAAGTCCCAGTGGATCTGTGCTGGTTGATTTGCTAATAATTTATTGCTCAGAGTTGACTCACTCTGTCCGGAGGGGTCCCGATCGGCTGTTGCAGAGTCTTCCATGCAGGACAGCCTAATGATGTGAATTTTTCCATGATGGTGACATGGTCATGTGCTCTTACCTCTGATGGCTCATCACAGTGTGTAAGTAAGGTTTCTGTAGGTAGGAAGTGTTGTGTGACTTGCGTTGCCTCCAGCTTGGATGCGTTACTTGGGTTTTGCCACTAGCAAGAGTTGCATGTGTGTGTGTGTGTGTGCACATGCATATGTGAGTGCTCACCAGTGAGATGAAAACCACCATTTCCCTCAGCTAAAGGAAACTGAGCTCCTTGTTCCCAAAGACCCCCGAGAGCTTCTAGCTGAAAACACTGCCAGCATAAATAGGCAGAGAGACTTGCAATTTCCCACATCCCAAAAGAGGGAAATGGCTGCAATTTCTCACTATGCTTTTGCCTTTTTTTTTTTTTTTGCTTGTTTGTTTGTTTTAAAAAAGAAACTATTTCATAGAATCATAGACTCAACCAGGTTGGAAGAGACCTCCAAGATCATCCAGTCCAATCTATCACCCAGCCCTAGCCAATCAACTACACCATGGCATTAAGTGCCTCTTCAACAGAGCTCTCAGTTTTAAAGAGAGAGGAGGGCCAGCATCTCCTCCTGGGACCAATTTGCACCCAAATCCAAGCCTGAAATCTCTTTTGGTGTGTAGAGTCAGTTGCAGCATAGCTCCTATATCCATGGGGAATGTGCAGAACGTAAGAGATGCCAACATGTTGATTAAGTTAACACCCAGGAACACCTGAAATCAGAAAGGGGGAGGACAGTGTTGTGTCTAAGTACTGAGGCCACCAGGACGAACCTGGAATAGTTCAGAGTGGAACAAGCAACATCAGGTATACTAAAACACATTACTCAGATAAAGGTCTGGCACACTTGATTTGTCAGAGCCAGTTTGTGGTGAGTGTGCAGGCTGTGACACACAGTAGTGACCACTTTCAGATGATTAATTTTGAGGCAACCGTGATTCTATCGTATTGGGAGCCACTGCACTGAGAGCCTTCAGGCAGTGATGTCTAACCCTGAGGATGGTAGATTTCAGTAGAAACGGGACAAAGTGGGACATGGGCAAAGGTCTTTGCACTGTTGATAGGTAAACTGGTTCAGCAAATCATAGAACCATAGAATCAACCAGCTTGGAAGAGACCTCCAAGGTCCCTGGAGGTGTNATTTTTGAACATGTCCAGGGGCAGCAAGTCCACCACCTCCCTGGGCAGCCCATTCCAATGCCAATCACTCTCTCTAGGAAGAACTTCCTCCTAACATCCAGCCTATATCTCCCCTGGCACAACTTGGGACTGTGTCCCCTTGTTCTGTTGCTCATTGCCTGAGAGAAGAGACCGACCCCCACCTGGCTACAGGTGAAATTAAATCAGCAGTGGTTTTCAAACCCTCACGTTCCTAGTATTTTCTTTGTCACAGACAAAAATGTCTGGATTTCACAAGGAGAAAAACCCTAACTTTTAAATGTTCAATACTCATCTTCTACCTAAGCCAGGGATGGTGAAGATGGTATTCATCTTGGAAGAAAATAGATCATCACTAAACACACTAAAAGAAAAGAGTGGCTTTCTAAGACAGTATTTTGCACAGAGGGTCATTCCATGGTTACCCACTTAGGACACCCTTTGGCAACATCCTCTCAGCAGGGTTATCCTGGAACGGCCCAGATAACAGAACAAAAGGTTTCTTCTTCCAAAAACGGCTCCCAGACAGTCTCTGGGCACTATCAGTCTGGTTGTATAAGTGGCTTTTGAGTATAAGATGTGGTTTGATCATCACAAACTCCCATCCTTAAATAAATTTCCACTGGAGCTTCACAGGGAATGTTTACTCTTGCTTCCCTGAGTTCAAGCCATCAAATAAATGGGGTTTGCCTCATGAAAATCACTCTGCAGGAGTGCTCCCTTAGCTGGGAGATGTGGGATCAGGAAAGGAAATAAATGGGAGACGGTGGGGGAGAAAGAGATATATTCCTTCTTGTGGCAAGATCCTCCATTCTGCAAATTTGTTATGCGTAGTATTGTTTGACTTCAGAGTTACAAACCCATGAAGGAAACAAATTCATTTTAAGCTTCCCACATAGAACTCAGAAAGAACAAGATATTCCTTGGTACTGCAGCACAATTGGGAGTCTTTCATTATTTAATTATATCCTTTTTTTTTTCTCTCCCTACCCTAGCAGGATGAGGTGTGCTTCTGAAGGATACTACACCCCCTGATCTGAGCTGGACTCCCTGTTTCGTGATGGAGAACAAGTCCAGTTGAGAGCAGTCAGGACCTTTAGGGAAAAGGGTAGTGCATCACAGCAAGTACATGGTTACCATCACAACTGACCCTGAAAAATGATACAGATCTCCAAGAGTTAAAAAGATTCTGGTACTGACTATTAAATGGAGTCAAATCGTTTAAAAAACATTCAGAAGATTGATGCTGGTGTTGTGGCAACCTCCAGACAGCACTTTTGCAGCCCTTTTCTCTGGAACAGTGTGTTTGCTCTGGCTCTAGAACAGCACAGCTCCTAGTCTCAGCAGAGTCATACTCACCCAGAGAGTGGTCTCTGGGATCCCAGCTCCTGAAGGCAGGAGAGCCATTACAACTACACAAGCTGCCAAGGAGAGACTGCATTCACAGCGGTGAGCTGCAAGGTGAAAAGGCCACCTCTTAGCAGACCTGTACCTCTCCCTCTGAGCATCCAATGTGGTGACAGAAATGAGTGTCACAATTTCCAAAGCAAGTTTATGTGATTTGTGTCAGTGAAGCTAAGGCAAACATAATTTAAAAACAGCCATGGGGATGCTCCAGCTCTCTGTTGTCTCTTCCAGCAGACAGTTTTACGTGTGTAAGGAAGAGAACAGCAGAGTAAACCTGGAATGATCTTGCCTCAGGAGAAGCCTGCCTAAAGTTAGAGGTTACAGGAATTCCTGATCTGCGAGCTGCTTCTGGGTGACTGTTTAACAATCACCAGGGAGCTCTGTTATAGTCTCCAGACCATCTCAGCAAGAGGCTCCACTCTGCATCAATGAACTTTTTTTCCTCCAAGATTTAGAGGTTTTTACTGCTGTCATTTAAACTACATTTTTATACTTGACAGCTTTCAAAACATCGTAAAATTATAGGAGAGTGAAGTGGATGCAGTTCTGTGTGTGCCAGATTGTGAGCTGAATTTGGTGCTTCAGCTCAGGCTCTCTATTCCTGGAGAAAGAAATACTCCCAGCAGCCTGGTGATGAGCGAAACAGCCACAAACCCATAAAGAAAACAGAGAAAATGAATAGCTCCAAATTCTGTTGTTATTATTCATAAGATGAGAATATTTCCTATTCTTTAAGTAATTACATGCAGCTATTTTCATAGAATGCTTTTGCAGAGCATGGCAGTGCTGAATATCATGACCAAAAAAAGGCTTCTTAGTGTTTCTGAAGTACTTTTCCCAAATCCAGGTAGCACATACAATTTTCCATTGACCTTACATACTTGTTTGGTCACTGCATATATGTGATGCTGCAGTGTTCTGCAGTCAAATGATGTTCCTACAACCTTATCTGGAACAGAGCATACCTCTTGAGTACTTCAGTACCACACCTTGAGGGCTGTGGCCAGTTCTGGGATACTCAATTCAAGAGAGATCTTGAGGTGCTGGAACGTGCCCAGAGAATGGCGATGAAGCTGGTGAGAGGCCTGGAACACAAACCCTATGAGGAGAGGCTGAGGGAGCTGAGTTGTTTAGCCTGGAGAAGAGGAGGCTCAGGGCAGACCTCATTACTGTCTACAACTACCTGAAGGGAGTTTGTAGCCAGATGGGGGTTGGTCTCTTCTCCCAAGTAACCAGCAATAGAACAACGGGACACAGTCTCAAGTTGTGGCAGGGAGGTATAGGATGTTAGGAGGAAGTTCTTGCCAGCGAGAGTGATTGGCATTGGAATGGGCTGCCCAGGGAGGTGGTGGAGTCACTGTCCCTGGAGGTGTTCAAGAAAAGACTGGATGGGGCACTTAGTGCCATGGTCTAGATGACTGGATAGGCCTGGGTGCTAGGTTGGACTGGATGATCTTGGAGGTCTCTTCAAACCTGGTTGATTCTATGATTTTATGATTCTTCATGTGAGCAAAGGGTGTTCTGCACATGAAGATGTTCCCCAATAATGAAAGAGGAAGCAGTTTAAACAGCTGTTGATAAAAGAGGGTTATGCAGGAATTAAATGTTTCACATAATGAGCAAAATTTAAAAAGTAAACCAAACATTAGAAATGAAGAAAACAAAAGGAAGAAAAGCAGAAATATTTTCAAACACATCAGTGCATCCTCATGGAGATGCCCTCTGTACAGCCTAGATCTATTGGGTTTGCTCTCTACTTACCATTTAAGGAGGAACTTTTATCATCTGTGCATCATTACAACACTGATATGAGTATGCAGTGCATAATTGTGTTTGCTCTCAGTGAAAAGGTCCAGCTCCTTAGCCTGGTTTCTATAGCTGTGTTCTTGTAACTGTTCGTCAGATGGTGCCTGCCATTGTTCCACTGATTCATTAATAACATGTGGCGTGGCTCATTCTGATGTAAACATTACCCAGGCTTGCACAAAGTTTTTAATACACTTCTCCATCACCACACACATTAAAATGAAAAATTATGGATGACCTCTTTTGCAGGTCATTAATGATGACACAAAATTTGGCTGGTGAATGACAAGTTTGCTAGAGATGTAGCCTGTGCTTGTGCCTGTCTCAGTGGAGTCTGTCCCCATCTTCTCCATGGTAACTGCTCTGCCTCTGACATCACTAGGCAAAATAGAGCATGGAGGTTACAAAATCCTGAGGGGGTGTGGGACGGGGAATGGCAGAGACAGAATGAAAATATAATTCAATAAAGGAACCATCCTTAACACTTAAGTCACCAGGCAGTGTCCAGTACATTGATTAGGCAAAGGACATCTGCAGTCTAAGAAATGGGAATATCAATATTGCAGAGCTGGGAATTAGGGTAAGAGACCGCTTGGAAATCAAGACAATCTGTGAGTCCTTTTTTTGAATGAGTCATGATGTACTCAATAGAAGTGATTTTCTTTCTTGACATCAAAAATTGTTTTAATCAGAATGAGGGCAAAAAGCTCCATGTTGGAAGTCAAGACAAGTCTTGGACATCTAGAGAAGATGAGAAGGCAAGAGCAGAACTTTCAGAGTAAGTGTTCTAAAGTAAACACAAACTACTCAGATTTTATCACAATCTTTAGCTGTGACCTGAGATGCATCTTTCCTAAGGCCCAGACCTCAGAAACCATGAGTTTGGGGACCATCTTAACTCTTCAATGGTAGAACAAATGTGAGACTTTGTGTTATGAGAGGCAAATCTAACAAACAATACAAATATGCCTTGGAAGTTCAAAATCAGAAGCAAAAGACAATGAACCCAATGTTGCTCAGCCACAAACATGTCACAGTTCAAAGTCCAGCTGATAATTTCCTAGACCACAGTTTAACGATTTGGGAGCATCAGTGCTGCAATTTGGATGCCAGAGGAGGACAGGGGAGCTTAGAAGTTGTAATTCAGGGTATGGGGAAACAGAGGGTACAGAGATAGGTCAAGAGGATGGGAGGATGTTTAGGCTCATCTCTGCTCATTCAAGCAAGGCTCTTAGTCTTGGGAGGGTTAAGAGTTTCCAAGGGAATGGAAAGTCAGCTCCAGCCTTGTCAGAGCTCTGACGCGACAACGCATATAAAATAAACAGAAGTGGAGTGTTAAGATAATGCACACACCCCAGGTCTGCTCAGTGTCGAGACCATTTTGGTTCACTTCACATAGCTATTATCCCTTTTTGGCTTGCATGGTTAGCCAATTTTAAACGTCCCGTGGACTGTTTCATTTAGGAGTGAAAAAAAAAGAGCTAATAATGGAGTCCTGTATTTCCTTTATTGCAGCCCTGCTTTATTTACAAAGAAGGTACATGAAACCCTTTTTCCTTGGACAAAAAAAGGAATGAAACAGCAGGAAACAGTTTCTTTAGTCTCAAAGTCTTTTTCTCTATGTTCTTTCATTTCTGCGTTTTCCCTTTCTCTGCGCTCATTGTTTTGTTTTGGGTTTGGAGTTCCCCCCCCGCCATAAACCAGATGAACTCGGGGGGTTGTTTATTTTTACCTTAATAAAATGCCTTCTAAGAAATGTAGAAAGCAAGTTGTCCAACGAACAGCAGAAAGAATGCAATGTGAGCTCCTATATAGTCGTACTTGCTGTCCCTGTCTCTATTTCCACTCGGTGCTCAGACAGCGCAGAGGGTGATCATCTGACTGATACCCACTTGCAGTTTGGCTCGACAGCATACCAAACTGGAAAAATAACTGTTAAATATACACTGTGGCCTTTCCCTCAACGAGATCCAAGCTTGGATATCTTCACTTGGTTGTTGACTTTCATGCAACTCGTAAGAATTTGTTATCTTTGTGACGTTCATTGTAGAAACTGGAGAGAAGCTTTGTCCTGTGTCTTATTGCCTTAGGACATCCAGATTAAAAGAAAAGGTCTTGTTTGCTTGCTTGTTTTATTTCAATTAACTAGGAAAAAAAACCCAAAAAAAACAAAAACAGAGGGAGAGGGGGAGGGTAGGAGGGAGAAACATGGGGAACAAAGGAAAAATACATTTTAAACCAGTATGAGAGGAGAAAGAACTGAGATGACATAGAGGTGAAGCACCAAAAGTAATCTATGCATATAATGTAGGTAAAGGACATTTACTCTGCTTGTTTTGTAAAATGAATAAAAACTACCTTGACAATGCTAGTGCAATTAAATCACATTTCTCTAAGGAAGTCAAACACAAAAGAAAAATGACATTTTGTTACTCCATCTGCAGAAACAGCTGTCAAGTGTCTGCTGCAATCTCTATTTTGGTGAATCCAAGTGAGTTTGGGTCGTTGCATGTATGCACAGCATACATATTATCATCTTAAGAGGACAGGTGACACAGTGTGTTTCTTTCTTGAGCTATTTTTAGCCAGGTGCTTACACATGCATGTTCCAAAGTGCTTTTGTCTAAAAGGATGGATTTTACACTGTAGCTGAAGACCTAGTGTTGAGATTTGGACTGGTATTCAACAGGAACAAGGGGAGATGTTAAAAAGAGGCAGCAGATCCCACCCTGGGTGCCATGGGCTGCAGGGACAAGGGACCTCCAATCATCTCCTTGGCCTCTCTTGCCTCTTTGAGACCAGGATCTCCCAGGTCCTGCAGAGTATCTGCTGCCACATGGCTTCAAGCTCAAAAGTACAGTATAATCCACCATCCTCTGAACCTCCTGTCCTACTTCACACAACAAAAAGTTTTTCTTTGTGCCTCCGCACCTCACTGCCGCCACTCCTCCCTTTGGCATGGTGACTGACCACACTGAGCAATTGCTCTGCCTCCAGCCCTCATGGTCATGCAACTGTAAGATGAAGGCTATGCCAGCATCAGCAGTGGCAGAGGTGTCATATGGAGTCACTAACGTGCAACCATGCAGGACAAGACCTTCACTTGCTCTCACAAACAGGTGAGAAACTGATACAGATCAGGAAAGAGAATGCAAGAAATCATCATAGAGTGATTCAGATGTGAGCAAGGCAAGCCTTGGGGGCACAGATACTAGCTAGGGGTGATGAAGAAATCTTGCCATGTCTTTCCAGGTCACCACTTCATGGGTGGGCAGCTGTAAATCCCAAATGTCAGACTTGTACCTCACCTCTTCTGCTACCTTGTGCTTTGGCCACACTATGATATGTGCCCTGAGCTTGCAACTCATCTCTACCCTGCAACTGCTCTCTGGGGTCACAGAAAGCTGCTCCTAGCAAAAAGGAACAGGGCACACAGATATTTTTAAATCAGTGAAGAGACAAGGCACAGATGACAAAAATCCACCTGAAAGCCTAAACCTTGGATAAAGGAGCGGGGAGGGCTTGGGAGTATGCTGCAGGGGGGAGTAGGAAGGCTGGTTACTCTTTTAAGGTAAAGATGGAGCTCCTTTTCCCAGACTCATCAGAGAGCTTGGCTGCCCATCTTAAAGGTGAAGAGAAGGCATTTTGTTCTTTGGGTTCAGCCATCCTGTTTCTCTTCTGAGAAACTTCAGATGAAGTATTTTTGAGGACACTTGGTTTTGTGCTGACGTGGCACAGAGTCGCCTGGAGGCCTCAGCAGCTTCATCCCAAAAGTGCCTCAGGAGGAGGAGCCTCCAAGTGCTGCCTAATGTGGCGGTCTCTCCCTTGTCCTAAGATGCAGATATGTCAAGTGACAAGTGTGGGCTTGCTCCAGCCATGTGACAATGAATAAACCCTGACTGTGATTCAGATCATGCAGATGCTGTGTGCTCCGAGCGAGGATGCAGGGGCTGGTGCGTAGGTCGGAAGAAAGTAGAACAACTTGAAAAGGAGTGTCCTCTGCAGGCAGGGAGGCAGCTCCGCATCTACACACCCTCGGTTTCTGCAGCAGTGGCTCCTCCGCTTCACACTGCCTGTGCCTTCAGGTTTGGTACCTGCTTCAGGTGGCGTGCAGTGATCCAGCCTTCAAAGCAGTCGCAGTTGATTGCAGCAGTGTGTGCCAGGCACTTGCCAGTGAGAAAGATGAGGCAGGTCTTGACTAAGTCCTACAGGACCGGCAGATTTAGATGTAAAAGTTGAAATGACAAGAAAGGCAGGGAAATTATTTCAATCGTGGCCTTTTTGGGTTCCCTGGTGATTTTTGGCAGCTGTACTCAATAGTCTCCTGAAGCAATAGAAATGCTTCTGAGCATGGAGTGAAAATGTCTTTGCTTCCTGGTTGGGAAGAGCACTCTTTTGCTGCAGAGGGCCAGGTGCTACAGCTTGGCTGGGGACAGGGAATGTGATATGATGGTGCAGCTCACTGCCTTTGGACCCAAGTTACAGCTATCAATGCAGATAATTACAGGTGTTGCAATTTCACCAGTGTGCTTTTTCCAGAACTGTGTATCTTAGCACATTTCAAGAGAAGCAAGCAACCCACAATAGGCATACTAATTAGCTAGCAGTGCTGCTGAGAGAGACCAAAGAGATGCTGGGGGGGAAAAAAAGCCACAAATTGTTCACAGGATCAAGCACTGCAGCTCTCTGCCAAGCTCAGATCTTGCAGTCAGCCTCTCGGTTTTGTGGGGTGACATTTCTAGCCTTTGAAGTCACATCTTCTTTTGACACCTTTGTGTGCTGAAGATGAGTCCACAGTGCAATCCTTCATCTGCAGAAATGGATGCAGATGGGCTACAAACCATTCCTGCAGCGGAGCAGGGCAGAGCACAGCCTGCAAACCCTGCGGCAGGCAGTTACCAGCTGGGGACATGGCAGCCCAGCTGTGCTGTTGTGGCTGTGTGGGCTGCTGGCTGGGCTTGGGTAGGCTTGTTTGAGCAAGGATGTCCTTGGGAAAGCCAGGCCAAACACATGCTCTGCACAGCAGGTCCCAGTTGGAAACCTGAGTCTTGGGAATGCCAGAAGGCTGCTGGGACTGCTCCTGGCTGAAGGAAGTGGCATCTCGCTTCAGAAACAACTCACAAAGTCTTCTCTTTCACATTCCCATAAAACACACAAAATTTATCCTGTTTTTCCTTCTTTTTCTGGTCTCTCCTCAAGTACTTCCTCAGGAATTACATTAAAACTAAGTCCCAACACAATGGAAATAGAATGAAATATTACCTTTTTTTGGTTGATTGGTTAGTTGGGATTTTGTGGGCTTTTGTGCTGGCCTCAGCTTTTTCAAGGTGCAAATGTTACAGTGGATGAATGGGGAAGCTCAGTTCCATTTTAATTTTAAACTGCAACAGAGTGCCTCTGAATGAGGCACTAGAAACTGAAAACTTCTCTCCAGGCTTGGCTGTATTAAGAAGTGAAAACCCTTCACATTATCTCCAAATCTCTCTATGTTCTTCTAATTAAATTCTAGGTGTGCCTACTGGGTGGATTTGCAAAGGTGATTGTTACCCTAGCAAAGCCAACCTCTCTCTCAGGAGCCACTCCTGTAGCCAAAGGTGAAATAAGCTGTTAAAAATTCTACTTGAGATGATGGAAATCAAGGCCCTGACTGAATCTGGGTGAAAGAGGATCTTTCTCGGTGTGCTTTTTCAGTGGAGTAGATACCAGGAGAGCTAGAGAGGGTTGTTTGGGTTGAACATTTATTTTTCTCAAGAACAACCTAAAAGTAAAACCATGAAAACCAGTCTTTCAGATCTTTCTTTTTGCTCAGGCCAAGAGAAAGCAGCCCTGGGGAGAGGGACTTGGGGGTGCTGGTGGATGAGAAGCTCAACATGAGCCAGCAATGTGCACTTGCAGCCCAGAAAGCCAAACATACACTGGGCTGCATCCGGACAAGTGTGGCCAGCAGGTCCCGGGAGGTCATTCTCCCCCTCTACTCTGCTCTAGTGAGACCCCACCTGGAGTACTGCATCCAGTTCTGGAGCCCCCATTACAAAAGGGATCTGGAGATGCTGGAGTGTGTCCAGAGAAGTGCCTAGGGAGTGATCAGAGGGCTGCAGCATCTCTTCTATGAGGACAGACTGAAAGAGTTGGGGCTGTTCAGTCTGGGAAGAGGAGGCTCCCAGGTGACCTTCTTGGGGCCTTTCAGTATCTGAAGGGAGCCTACAAGAAAGCTGGGGAGGGACTTTTTAGGATACCAGGGAGTGACAGGACTAGGGGGAATGGAGGGAAGCTGGAGATGTGTAGGTTCAGGCTGGCTGTGAGGAGGAAGTTCTTCAGCATGAGAGTGGTGAGAACCTGGAATGGGTTGCCCAGCCCAGGGAGGTGGTTGAGGCCCCATGCCTGGAGGTGTTTAATGCCAAGCTGGATGAGACTCTGGCCAGCCCTACCTAGGGTAGAGTGTCCCTGCCCATGGCAGGAGGGTTGGAACTAGATGATCCTTGTGGTCCTTTCCAACCCTGACTGATTCTATGACTGTTGCCTTGTGAATCTTCTGCAGAACCAACCTTTTAAACAAACAAACAAACACCACAACATTTCTAGTCAGCTATCAACTCCCCCTGTTTTTATTAGAGTGCTGTTTAAAAGTCTATAGTCACTCTGAAAAAAAAACTTTGATGCAATTTAGGCTTTTCCAAAATGGAACATCTCTTTTTTTTTTTTTTTTTTTCACATGTTTAAGTGACATTGCATGGCATTTTCAAAATTCCTCCTTCTCTTCACAGGTTTTCTTTTCCAGTCAAAATTATTTCCTGATTTTGACCCAGTTTTTCAAGTAGTTCCATTTAGTGTTTGTCAAGAAAATTTCCAGATGATCTAGTTATGCTGAGGTGAGTGGCCAGAGGACAACATGGGTTGTGTGAGGAAGCAATGGAGAAGCAGGGACAGGGATGGTTGAGCAGGGGCACAGCTACTAGAAGTCCTGGCCCACCATCTTCACTGAGAATGCTTAAATTCAGCAAACAAGGTGTCACAACAAGGACATTTCTCAGATAACAGAAGCAGGAGAACCTGGAGTGCAGAATGTGCCAGGAGAAGAACTGAGCAGAAACAGAGAGGGACTTAACTGGAACAACAAAAATAAACCATGAGTGACAGTAAAGCCACACTAACTATCCCAGCACAGTAAGGAACTGAATGCAACAAAACTCATCTACAGCGGACTCAGAGTCTCTTAAGAGGGTTAAGCTCAGCCAACTGCACAATATATACTTGAGCTGGCCAGGAATGGGGAGAAGTTGAAGTCCCAATCACAGGCTCAGGGATGCTTCACAGGTTGGGGACAAAGCTGGATGACAAAATGTTGGCCTGTTGGTCTGCCAGACTTAAGACTGTGAGCTGTCAACCCCACTTGCAGTAAGTGAGGCTCCATTTGCATTCCTGTCCCCTTGTTGGCTGCACAAGCCCATCCCCCATTGCCCAGACACATCCTGGAGTGGGTGATGTGAAACACTGTGCAATCTACATGGTGCTAGGTGAACAAGACACTAAAAGCACAGATGACACCACCCAAATCCACCTCCTCCTTGGATAATGCCATGCTTCTTGAAGGGAAAGCCTCTTCATTCAGACCCCATTTGAGCCAGTGAGGTGGCAATGCCAGACCCATGACGCAGCAAAGAACACCTATGGAAGGCAATAGAGGCTGCCTCTGCAGGCAGCAAAAGTAAACAGAGGCAGGAGCTTGCTAACACATAAAGACCAGAAACTCTTTGACAGAGTTACAGAAAATGGCATCTGAAGAGCCTGTCAGTAAGTTTTCCCCTTCCCTTATTTTGTTTTTGGCTTCCCATGGCTCTCTGCTTGCTGAGGAAGGGAATGTCTGGAGGGACTACACAGCCCTGAGGTCCCAGGATCACAGAATGTTAGGGGTTGGAAATGACCTTGAAAGATCATCCAGTCCAACTCCCTGCCAGAGCACGATCAGCTGGAGTAGGTCACACAGGAATGCGTCCAGGCGGGTTTTGAATGTCTCCACAATCTCTGGCCAGCCTGTTCCAGTGTTTTGTCACCCTCACAGTGAAAAAGTTTTACCTTATGTTCACACGAAACCTCCTCTGCTGCAGCTTTGCACCCATTGCCCCTTGTCCTATCATTGGGCATCACTGAGCAGAGCCTGGCTCTGTCCTCCTGACACTCATCCTCCACATATTTATGCACATGAATGAGGTCACCCCTTAGTCTCCTCCTCTCCAAGCTGAAGAGCCCCAGCTCCCTCAGCCTTTCCTCATAAGGGAGATGTTTGACTCCCTTAATCATCTTCGTGGCTCTGCACTGGACTCTTTCAAGCAGAGATGTCACCACAGCTAGAGCCAGGCAGATCCTCTGGACCCACAGGGACTTGTCCTTCCTCCTATTATTTACACTTTGGGCTGGCTTCTGCAGTAAACAACTGTGGATCTGTTTCTCTTCATGTCTGCACTGTCTTGTGCTATTTAAGCAGGAGAGTCATCCATGGAAAAGAGGACTCACCCACAGGGCTGGGGGAAGCTCACATATTTTAAGTAAGGGTACAGAAGATATCTAGGGGTAAAGGAAGCCTGGCAGCTTGAGACTTATGGAGGCAGTGGTACAGAGAGGCACAGGAATAGAGCCTGATGATTGCTGTAGGCCAGGTATTCCATGTCTTGTGTGTAGGGCATAACACTTGGCTGTCTGCCTTCATCGCAGCCCCTTTAGGCCAGATGAAGCTGGACATTCTGGGTATCTTCTGCTGCACGGTGCCTGAGTAGGAGAGGCAGAGCAGCCTTCACAGCTGCTGCTTCCCACTGCAGCTCCTTCCCTGTGCTCCCTGATATGCCTCTCATCATGTGATGTGATTCCTCAAGCATTATACAGAAGGATGCTGAGAGATCTGAGCAAGTAAGACGGAGCATTTTACAGAAAAGCCGGGGCAGAAGTGCTGCTCATCTCTCCAGTGTTAACTGAAGGCAGTTATTGCAAGCTCTAGCTTCTTCTCTGCAGAGGGGACTAATGGGGTAGGTCCTCAGCTAGAGTAAATCAGCATTGCCACACAACCAGATGAACGCCCCTCAGCATGCAGAGTAAGTTGTTCTGAGTCAGTCCTCTCTGTCAGCAAATCCAGAGCACCCTTTTCAGTCCCACAGGAGATCAAAATCTTGAAATCCTTGATGGTGCCATTACTCCAGTGGGAATCAGGCGTTGGCTGTATCCCATACACTCTGCTTTTAGTTCTCTGATTCACACAGGTCAGTTTTCATCTCATAAATGTTTTTTTCTAGTGAGAACTACAAAGCAGAGAGCTCTTGGTTATGCTCAGAAAAGAGCAATGACTCCACAGTGAGGGCCACAGCCACATGATGGTTAAATCTCTGCTGTAGGTTCTTCAGGAAAGTTCCCTAGCTTTCAGTCCATGAAAATAATCTCCTGTAAAAACAGCAGCTGGAAACAGAAAACCCCAATGCTATGGTACGCTGGAGAACTGCAACATCTTCACTCAGTTTCCATCTCATCCTACAAGTGCTGAAGTACAGATCTGCCCTATTTGTATGGTGCCTCACGTTCAGGTGAAGTACTTCACAGAGCCTCTTGCAAGCAGCATCTGAAACAAGGAGCTAGGTTGTGCTGAGGTTGGCGTTGTGGGAAGAGGAGGCAGTACTTGGACAGATTTTTGCCTTAGGGTGATCACAGATGGTGAACATCATCTCCTCAGTAGGAGAAGGGGATAGTATAGACAGCAACTTGACCTACCATTGCTTAGAAAGGTAGAATTGAAGAAGGCTTAAGTAACACTGTGTTCTGTATTTACAAGCAGGGAATGGCAGCAATAATAATACTAAATACAGCTGATACCAACTTGTCAAGGTCAAAGCAAAATATTTGAGCAATGTGTTTGTAAACAAAGATCTGGTCAAAAAGGGGGAATAGTTTTAGCTATAAAAGAGCAATGCTGCAATCTAGGCTAACTGATTCCTCGGTCTAATCCCCTAAAGTCACAGAATCACTTTCTGCCATGCAGCAGCTATGTGCACACAAGCCCAGCACTGCTATGCAGTGGATCCAGGGTATCCCATTTGCTGAAGGGTAAAGTTGTATCACCCTCTAGCTGTTCATGCATACTTCTGGCACACATTGGACTTCCTGGTTTGCTGACTCACTAAATTGGATGAAAATCAGTTGAATCACAAAATAAAAATGGTTAGTGTGCTGCTAAGCTACTCATCTGAACTAAGGTCTAGCATGGGAAGGAAAAGGGCTTGTGGATGGGCTGGGATTTGGTTCAGAAGAGGTTGGGGCAAGGGCACTAAGGGACATACAGCTTTGAGGGAGGAGTGATCAGAGGTCTAATGCACATTGTGTAAGGCGGTTGATCCCACTCAAACACTTCTGCCCAGGACATTCATGTATATGAAGGACATACATTCAAGGCCCCCTTCCCATGTTAACACAAGACTTCTGCTGTCCCATGCATACCTTCCCACTCTGGCTGCAGAATATGGCTTCAAGCTACTCTGCCTCACTTGGTTGTGTCCCTTCCAGGCATATCTCCTGCCATCCTGGGCTATTTCTGTCAGCGCTGTTAGCAGTGAGTGTTAAGACTGATTTTCAATGGCAGACTGGAGGGATTTTTCTGACAGCTCCAAATTGTCTGTCTATTGTTGACTTAAGGCTTTGATGTCATGCTCTCCATTTCTCTTGCCCACACATCTCCCTCACAGCCTCACTTCCCTCAGAGTAACAAAGAAATGCCTCTCTCTGACTTACTGTGCAGAGCCACTGGAGCTAACCTTCTCAAACACAAATGCCTTTACACCAATTTCACAAACTTTTCCAAACCCAGGGACCATTTGCCTTTCTGAAAGGGCTCCAGGGACATCTTATGCTGTATGTTACCATGGAGGTTTTCATTCACAATCCAGTAACAATCAGTCCGTTAGAAATGCATCTATTAGATTTGTCCATCTGTCTATTTTCCAGGTCCTACATCACAAGAATGGTGAGTAGGAGGTTAGGAAGGAAGGGATTTTGCAGTCATGTTTCCTGATCACAGTATGATATTTCTCATGTACCATCTGAGGATACCATGCTGTAAGGAATGTTTCTGTCTTGCTCTCTGCTGACATCTACAAAATCCCTTCCCTCCTTCCTGATGGAACTGGGGCCCTTTTGACCCTTCAATATACTGATTTAGAGATGAAAACCAATGAAGAAATAGTGGTTTTTTTTTTTTCCTGTGACTTAGTGCTGCCCTCTAGGTCATTCCATGGACAGAGCATCACCAGTATCAGGCAAGGGAAGGGATGAGGACACCTGGCTGGACACAGGGTGCAGGACAAACTAATCAGAGAAAGGTGGCCACTGCATTTGAAATCACACACATCAGACCATACTGGTCCAGTGGATGGGGAACACTGTTGAAGGACTTTGATGCTGGCCCAGACCCTGAACTGCTAATATGTGTTTGCCTAAAACTGGTGAGCCTCCCTAACATATTTCTTCTCTCACTACAGATACTCATTAAGAATAATCATACTAAAACTGAAATTCTGTCTTTAGAAAAGAGTAATAGCCAAGCCAAGTTCAAGAGATTACAGGTTTAAGAGAGTCCTTGTCAAAAGGACTGAAATTAGAGAGTGCTAATACTTTCCTCTGGCAGCTACTCATTCAAAACCATCCTTGGTCATTAGTAACTGGAAGTGGTTCCTGCCTGCTGGATTTTTCATTGAGCTACATAAAAGAGGTGAAATAGAGAGGATCCTTAATGCAGTGGCCAGGTGCCAACATCACATCCCCTGAGTACCATTTTCAGTGGTATCAATACAGATTATGAACAGATCAAACAGGTTATGAGCAGTACCTTTTTCACTTGGTCTAAGTATTGCCCTCCACGGTCCTCTCCTGGTGGTGAGTATCTTGCCTTACTGCTGTCACAGCTGTAGCTCTTTTTGTTATTGCTGCTGGGGTTTTTTTATCTGTGGATAAATGGGAGATTTCACTCCTGGGCTACCAATAGGTGGCTTTCACTAACAGCTGCAGCCAGAGGGATGATTAAAATAAAGTGCAGAGGGACAATTAAAATAAAGTGCATCCTTTTGTCGCACCCTTTGCAGAAGGAGCTGTCAGCCATTATGGATGAGAATAGAGACTTCTCCCGCCCCTTGCAGTTCAAAAGGTTTCAAGATGTTACAAACACATATTTACTTACCACAATTCTTCCCATCAAAGTGTTTTCCACTTGATGGAACAACTTATCTTTGTGGTATGACCCTTGCCATTTTATCTTTGTGTTTTGGCTTTTTCCTGAACCTCCGATCACAGTATTAGTGCAAGCAAGTGACCAATTTTAACCTAGCTTTTACTCACAAAATAGACATTTCTTTTCCTGCTACTTGGCATAACTGTGCAATTTTCTGTTCTCAGAAATGCAGTAATGTCTTTAATAGGAGCCTGACATTCAGGTATCAAAAGACCCTTTACATTCTGATCAGAAAAAAGCCACATGCTACCCACCCTTTAATGGCATTTGCAAACAAAAAGCACCTTCTCAAAGAGCAGCAGTGACACTGCTCGTGGCCTGGCAAGAACCCAGCCTGCCAAACTTTAATTGCAGTTTGGACTGGAATATTTTTATTCACTCCCAAGCCTAAAGCTTTCTGCAGGCTCTTAAATAGATGCACATTTCATACCAGATGTGAGTTCCCTAAAATAATTCCTGCTGTATGTAGAAAGGACTGGTGTGAGGCCTTTGAAGTAAGTAGTAAGACCTGCTGTTGACTTTGGCTCACACATGTGTGGGTTGAAAAGATATTTACATGTTCTCACAGTCTCACAGTATCACCAAGGTTGGAAGAGACCTCACAGATCACCAAGTCCAACCCTTCACCACAGAGCTCAAGGCTAGACCATGGCACCAAGTGCCACGTCCAATCCTGCCTTCTTGTTCTCTGGGATAGGAAGACCACATACATGCAGAATATTGTTACACACCCGTAGAACAGTCTGTGATTCATTTAAAATGGGAATCTGCCTTCTGTCTGCAATAGGAGATATGTATGTCAGGCTAAATATGCATAGTAAATGTATTTTTACACCCTTCAAAGTGTTTGGGATGGCAAATATTCTTCTATTTGTGCACCAATATGAATTTACTGGGAGGATCTCTCCAGTTTTAATGGCAAAACAATACGCCACAAGGTACTCCATGATAACTAACATCCCTCAAGGACAACTTCATCCTAGATGCCATATCCCTGAAAAAAAATCATGATGTTATCATGTCCAGTGGATGGGCATGATAACATCAAAACCAAAAATAAAATATACAGGCTTCTTTGGAAGACTCCTGACCAAGAATTTTGTTACAAACAGTTCTAAGCAGAAGCTGCTACTGAGAAGGAGACTCAGAGGTATTTGGCTCCTGCCAGGCATTGTTTCTCAGTTTGATTAAGCTCTTAATCTTATATTTCCTCTGTGGGTATCAAGCTCCAGGAAACTGCCTTATTCAGATGCCTAAGGGGAAATAAGATTCAACTTCAAACAAACAACAATCACTGCTCCACTTTTGATCATAATCTTGGGGGGGGGGGGGGGGAACGAACGTATCATGAAACACCACAGCTCGATACCTCCACAAATCAACTTTGGGAGTCAGCATTTAAGATTCTGCCAGGGCTAATCGCTTCAAATAATGCTGCGATAGAAGATTGGGCTTGCCACAAGAAGCAGTTGCAGCAGGAGATAAAAAGATTACATGCTGAATGATCTGATGTGAATAGGAAAGATGCTATTTGTAAAGCCCTGAATTCCCATGATGCAGCGTTTCAGCTTTGGGCTGAAATGGTAAAGCTGAAGTAGAATTGTGCGCTGATAACGTCAGAGCAATCAGCCGCTGGGAGGGGAGGAGAATTCCTACTTCAAAAAACCATTTTATTCATTCAAATGCAATTAGTAGTATTTAAACCAGCAGCAACTGGAGTTACTGCTAGGTTTTATTTTGTACATTATAATACACAGCCGTTTCCCCAAGGACTCTAAATGTATAAACAGGCAAAACAGGCACACAGTTGGAGAGGATAAGGAGAAGAAATTATCTGATTAGTGCTTAATATCAAGCAAAAAATACCATGGGCTGACTTATCATGCTACCTGCCAAGCATCTCCCAAAGCTGCCTCACTGCCCTGAAGTTTCACACTTTACATTACAGGAATCTCATCTTGATAAGACTTCACCTGGTTGAAAATGAGGAGGGAAATGACAGCAGCTGTAAGAACGTAAATCCCATGGGTTAATTACCTGTTCTGCTTTTTGCCTCTGAAATGAAAAGCCTTTTGGACTGAAGTATAGAAAAAGACACTCCTAAGTGAACAAGGATTGAGTTCAGATCTGCCTAGGATACATGTAAACACCTCTTCAAAGAGTTAAAACTGCTCTGCGAGTGCTCCAGTATCTGACAAACAGCAGGCATCAGCTGCAGCGAAACCTGGGTTGGAAGGCTGCATTCAGTGCTAGTCAAGTCATGTTCAGGAAAAGTGAATTCAACAGACAGAGGAGTTTCTTGGTAAGATGAAGGAAATGCTAACAAGAGGCTTTGAGAGCCTGTCTGCTGAGTCTGCCTCCAGCTAAACACAGCAGCAAGAAAATACCAGGTTGGGAGAGAAGTTGTTAAAACTACAGAAATGTTAAAAAAAGAAGCAGATGAGAAAATGTTTTCTGTAAGTGCACTTAAACATAGAGCAACCCCCACTGATAAGACTAATAAGGGAAAAGCTATTGATGCTTTCAAAGCAGAGGTAGGATAGCTGGCAAAATGGAAGTTGTGATATGCTTCTCTGTGGAAAAGGCAATGGGGTTTATCAGTCCTCCCAGGCATTTGTTCCTAAGGAGCTGCTGCTGTTCTTCCAAACATACTCTCCTATGGAAAAAAAAAATAAAAGCTCAGAAATCTCATAAAATTTCTTTCCTATTGCAACATCAAGAAAAATGTTATAAATCTGTGAGTATCTGATAACATCTCGGAGAGAATCTTGTGATCATTGTTAGTTTGACTTCTTTTTCTTGTTTTCAGCTGGACTTCTCACATTTTTAAGAATTACACTTCTAAAAACTGAGTCATTTTGGCCCAAAATAACCCCAAAACCCCTCCATAATGCAGAAAACTGAAAGAACAACTATCCTCATATGAAAAGCAAGCCAGAGAACTGCAATTATCCTGGAGTTCATAACTGACATATTTATAGTAATCTTTTGACCCCTTTTAGGATGATTCACTTTTCAAGGAAGTTTGAAGTTTGCCTTTAAAAGATATTTTCACTACTACATACACCCATATCTGTTGCCTCTTGAGGGAAAAAAAAGCTATAATACACCCTGTTGGCATTAGTATCTTAGTCACGCATATGTGATGATTATCCCTGATCATGCAACACAACAATACAATACAGCATTAAGGTAGAGATCTGATCACATGTCATTCAGCAAGGGTTGAGCCACTGTATTTAGATGCTGACTAATTTGGAGAGCACTTATCCATCTTCCTGAAGGATTCCTGCAGCTTCCCTTCCCAGGGTATCTGAACATTTCACAGGCATTTGGGCATTTCATGTCTAAGTGCTCCTGCAAGGCTGGAAAGTGTTGACCTTCTCTGTCTCACACCTGCTGCCCAGGGCTCCCTGTCTCTGCGTGCCATGGCACCTTGCAGATTCCACCCCTTCTCCTGGCTCTCCCAGGGGCAGCAAAGCCCTGCTTTTTACCTTTAGTACTAGCATCTCCTGGGCAAGAGTGAACTGAAGGACACATCCCAAGAAAACTGCATCTGTGCTGATGGAGATCTGATCTCTCCGGTACAGCATCACACATATGTACGCTTGTCCTAAAACATTGCTTTGACTTAACTAAGCCTGATTCTTAATTTAAGTATGGGCACTTTTCTCCCACAGTGTGTGTAGAAGGGGAGGAATGGCAAGTTCTTGAGTAAGTGTAAACACACCCCTTCAAATTCCCCTTAATAATGCTTCAGAGCATATTGTAGTTGTTCATCTGCAATATAGCTCTGCTTTAGCATCCTTACTTAGGTGACATGGGGTCCCGGGATTTGTACTGCTGCTGAGACATGTTTGTTGGGGACTAGGAAAAAAAACACTGCTCACATGCAAGATGAGGAGCCACAGCTACAAAGCCCTCAGGGACAGCAGAAGTCAACTCAGCAGTAACTTTCTCAGATTGGAAAAGCTCTATGTCTGGGAGAGATCCAGGCACTCATAGCCAAAGCCTTTTTAGGAGCCTGTGAACTGACTGTGGCAAAAGCTGGAGGAGTCAACGAAAGGCTGGCAGAGAGGCTGCAAGGGCAATCTGTGAGAGTGAGGCTAGCCCAGGAGAGCCAAGAATCACCCATCACTCAGCTCAGAGCTATAGCAACACGAAAAGACAAGACAATCAATCTTTCTAACTTACTTGGCTCCATCTTTGAGGTACATTAAGCACTGCATCATAAGGTTGCTCTACTTGGAAAGGTATTTGGAGTCCACAGTGTACTGAACCAGAGCGTACTGAGCAAAGCTGGATGAGAGGCTATTGATTGATTCTTACAGAGGCAACTAACTCCTCAGCACAGAAAGAAAGGACCACACATAAAGATTGTGTACATGAGCTATACAACTCTTGCACTTCTCTAATCAGGCCCCAGGATCCAGGCAATGAAGCACATCTGAATGTCTCTGGCAAGCATGCGATCCCACAGAGCACAAAGGCAGCGTGGTGCACACAAGGTTAGAGATGGCTGAGCCAGAGGACATGGGAACTCAATCTCTCTTGGACACAGGGACCTGTCTATCTCTGCTTTGTAACAGGTGGACAACCAAATAACAGGATCATATTTGATTGCCCCCCTCAGAAATGTCAGGTCACCATTGCAAGGGCAGCTGGCTGAAATGAATGTGGTTTTTAAATCACCACATTCAGCTGTGATTAAAGATAGCAGACAAGGAAGTTTATTTTGTTATTGTTGCTCATGGAGAGTTTTCTTGCATTTTTGCTTTTAAAGTGCTTCTCTGGGAAAAGAGGAGCGGCTCATTATTGGCTAGTTGACAGTCAGACTGCAGCTAGTTACAGCCTGGAGAACAAATGGAGTGTTCCTTTTTTGCTAATCAAGAGAATAACCTGTGCATGCACTCAAAGATGTTAGTGTAATAGAACTGCCATTCACCATTTCCTGAATAGCTACATTAAAAAAAGAAAAAGCCCTATCTAGATAAAGATATTTTTTGACTGAGATACAAAACCATCTGATAGTTCAGAAAACTAGCATTTAAACAGATACTATTAGCCAAGTCAGATGACAATACATGGGCTGGATATAAGTCACTTATCAAAATATTTTGCATCAAAATACATGTTTTGTTTTGTTTTTTTTTTTTCCCCAAAGAAAACATGTTAATGGAAATTATTTTCCTTTTGGAGTTTGTCAGGATTGTAGAGCTACTTGACCTCAGCTTAATTGTTAATCCTGGATTCAAAGAGAAAAATAAACTTCCCTTTTTTGATGCTCTTAGCTTTGACTCTGTTAGCTCTTGGACTGATGTAAACTGGAAACAAAAGGCAGAGAAAAGGTTATTCAACTGCAAAATGGATCTCAGTTGTCAAAGCAATCCACCACTTCAGTAAACTCTCACTCATGGCCATTAGCCAGTTCAGATAGTTTTTAAAATTTAAAGCAGTTCATCTCTCCTGACAGCTGTTATTTTTAAACCTTGGTTCTTCACCTTTCTTCCTCCCCAGAGAAAAAAGTCCGGATCGTTAAGGCTAATGGCAGACTTTGCAACTCAGCCCATCTGTGTTCCCCTGCTCCCTCTTAAACTGCAAAGGCAGAAGGACAGGGTACAGCCAGGTACAGCTGGCACCTCTTACACGGGGAGAGGGAAGAGGAAAGAAGTAGAAGATAGTATAGGCAGGTGGTGTGGGAGAGGAGATAGCTGCTCAGGTGGCTCACTCTCAGTTGGATGCCTAAGTAATTCAGTGGGAGAATCAGTGTTTGCAACTCATTTCTCCATAGACTAAGACAGTGCCTAAAGTAGCCAATATGTGTCTGTAAAGAGAGCTGTGGCTGCATCCCATCCTTCTCAGGAGCTTTGCTGACAATTTCTGGGAAAATACTGCAAAGGATCAAGGTGCTTGAATACCACTGCAAGGAGCAGAGAGGGGCTGAATGCATTTTAAATCATGTACACAACCACAGCTTATTTTTGCTCTGAAAGTGACTTATGTTCTTCACATATGGGTGTTTTTGAATGCAGCCCCAAAATAACAACCTCCAGTTGGTTGTGAGTGAGACTACAGAATAATGTGCCTAGCTGTAAACAGCCAAATTCTCCAGGGAAGTAAGTAGCGGTTAGGAGGTCCTAATGAAAGGCTATTTCATGTCCTTATAAGCATTATTAGACTTCTAAAAGACAAAGGCTGACTTGGAAACTCCCCACCTCTGCAGTTTGGCAGTTAAGTCTCGGGTGGAAGTTAGACAATGTGTTACCAGCAAGTCTCAGATGCTGAGGGGGCACTGGCTAGGAGTTGCTGAGGACACCATCTCATAAAAGCAGCTCCCACAGATTTTGAAAGTGCATAAAAAACTTCTGTGGTCTCTGGAGAGTGTCTAGAGATCATCCCAATGCTCACACCAGACAGTCAGTGCTCTGGGCCAGAGAAAGAGACAGTGTCCTTGGCTGAAGGTGACTATGGCTACGTTCTCTGCTCAGGAGAGATAGCTCTCCATCCACTGGCCATACAGTACCCTGTGAGTTGTATCTGTCTTGCTGAGAGCTACCCACATGAAAGTGGCTGCTTGTACATTGCATAGTGCCTGGCTTTGAGCTTCATCAGGCACCCATGTGCACTAAAGACTTTTATTACTCATCTTGTGTTTGTTCTTCCCCCACACCCCATAGCTTTGGAGTCTGAAATTAGGAGGCTGCATTTGCAGCCCACCAGAGTGTGTTTTGTAGCTCCATGCAGGGTGTGTATGTTGCATGCCTTGGAAAGTAGTATGAAGCAGCATGCAGTGTGTGAGCAGGCAGTGCCTTTAGGCAAAATACTGGAGGGATGTACAGGACAGAGAAAGCCAAGTCTGGTGCAGACTCCACCATGCCACCTGAAAAGGCAGAGCTGAATATCCATACAAAGACTCAGCATTTGCCTTGGTAGGAGCTGGTTTAGAGTGAGCTAATGTACATGCTGTATGGATGTGACCTGAGTTCAAGAGAAAATCTGGGAGATGGAATATTCACAGTATAGATAAGTTCTCCACTGTTGTGTTGTAGGGGGAAAGAGCTGATCCAGAATCACTGCTGTTATGCAGGATACAGAGTTCAGAGCCAAAGCATCAGGCTGTTCTTCTGTTCAGGCCTTGGGGTCTCTTGAAATGCCTCTTACTATCAAAGCCTGATTTTAAACTTTCCCCCTGCTCCTCTTGTTTTCTTGGGTGCCGTTAGGACAGAGCCTCAATCTATTTCCAGCACGGGAAGGCTGTTAGTACTTACACCGGCATAGATGGACTGAGTGAGCATCATCCCATCGTTCAGGTGTTACCCACAACACAATGCTGTCCTAGCCCATGATTTCCCCACGTTGTACCCTTCTCCTAACTAAGCTAAAGCAGCCTCTGCACAAAGCTGAGATGCTGCACAGTGTTTGGGAGCTGTCAAGTCCCATCTCTCCCCACATGCATACACAGCTTTCTGAGCTATGCCAGCACTGAACAGAGCTATTCCATCCATCAGACTCTGGTATTTGTTCTCATCTGTCAAAAAGAAAATAATATCCAAGCCTGAAATCTCCCAGGAAGATCCTAGAGACTGAATCCAGGCTTTGATCAGGAATGTAAGTCACAGGTATTTATATCAACATCTACAGTTCTGTGCAAAACATTCTAAGGAAGTCAAAATTATCAAATATATAGCAGAAGGTAACTCTAGAGCTGTGTTAATGCTCAGGCTGGCTAACATACTTCACAATCATACGGATATGAACATGTTGTGGTCCTTAGTAAAAAATATGGCATCAGTAAAATGCCATCTATCAGTTACAAAAGTCTTGAGAGAGTACTCTGGCCCATCAGTAATGAATGCAGAGAGGGGAAATTACAACTAACAGCTTTTACCATTAAGAAATGGGCTGCCCAGGGAGGTGCTGGAGTCACCGTCCTTGGAGGTATTCAAGAGAATACTGGATGAGGCACTTAGTGCCATGGTCTAGATGACTGGATAGGGCTGGGTGCTAGGTTGGACTGGATGATCTTGGAGGTCTCTTCCAACCTGGTTGATTCTATTCTATTCTAATTGGTGGAAACTGGGGCAGAAAGCCAGATCCCCATCTTCCAGTTAGGACTGGGGTCTTAGTGGCAGGTTTGAGTCACCTGCAAACTCTTCCTGAGCAACTGTGAAAGGTGCCCTCCAAACAGTGTCTCCAATGATTCATGTATCCTTGGAATGTCTCTTTCCACAAGTTTTTTTGGCTTAACTTCTCCTTTCTGGAGAATATGGAATTGTATTTTTTCCTGGATTTCCAGCTGTGCCCCTGCAAAGACCATTTGTGATGCCAGGCTGCCATACAAGACTTAGACTGTGGATGTGGGTTACCCCAGTGGAAACCACAGCAACCGTTCACAAGTGAGCAGCTAATTACCCACAGAGTGGTGTGACATTTTGCATGCAGAGAGAAGGGCAGAACTGGCTTCTATAAGCAAACTGTGTTAGTCTGTCTCCAAGTCCCACATCCTGACTAACAGTAGAAAGACAACCTCTTAGACTCTTGCACTTAAGGTCTGGTGTAAACTGTGAATTACAAGAAGAATATTTCTTCCAGGGTGGATCGAAACAAGCTCTGGCTCTACTCTCTTCTTTTAACTCAGATGGAGATTTGCAGCTGTGTAAATGAAATGAGAATTGCATCTATATCTGTGCCAAGAAAATGTGCTAAATATACAAATAAGATGAACTGAATATGCTTTAATCTTCAAAACAGACACATTTTGAAGGATTTGGTTTCCTTTGCCTTCAAAAAGTCAGATTTTTGCTATAAGCCTTTATCTACTGAAAGATACTCTTTGCAGGGACCCACTAACCCTTCTTCTGGCTTACAGAATCTTAGAATGGTTTAGATTGAAAGTGACCTCAAAGCTCATCCAGTTCCACCCCCCGACATAGTCAGGGACCTCCCACTAGAACAGGCTGCTCAAGACCTCATCCAACCTAACCTTGAACACCTCCAGGGAGGGAGCATCCGCAGCCTCCCTTGGCAACTCATTCCAGTGTCTCACCACCCTCACTGTAAAGAACTTCTTCCTCACATCTGGTTTAAATCTCCCCTCTACAAGTTTAAACCCATTACCCCTCGTCCTATTATTACAAGACCTTGTAAATAGTCCCTTCCCAGCCCTCCAGTAGGCCCTCTTCAGACACTGGAAGGCTACTACAAGGTCTAGCCTGTTGTGGAGTATCGTGCCCCACACCAGATAAGGTAAGGAGCAGTCTCTGCCTCAAACCCCTAATACAGAGTGGGGAAAGTTCAGAGGAGCTGCTGGGCAGTTTTATCCTCTGTCTTTCTAAATATGTACCCAGGACTAGAAGCAGAGTCATAAACAAATTCACTTCCAGCTAAGGAAAGACACTTAGCAGTAGGCTGCAATGAGGTTCCCTCTTGCTGGTCATTATGGCAAAAAATTATGGAAGAGGCAAGAGCCTGCGTGGTGTTCATGAGGAGGTGCACAGCCAGTGGTAAACTGACAGCTGACAGCTGTCAAACATTTATTTGTGGCTTGCTAGCCAACTGAAAATCCACCCAGGCGGGATGAGAGGAGGAAATCCCTTCAGCGCCTGGCGGAGCGCGAAGGGCTGTTGCCATTTTGGAAGTGGACCCACAACCAAGAGCTTTGCAAGGCAGTATTTGTCAAATGAATCACACAGAAGGAGGCTTAGGAAAAGGTGTCACATGCCCAGCCTGGATTAGCTCCACGAGGAGGATGCCTGCTTCTCTTCACTATGGCACTTTGCTTTCAGCGAGACGGAGAGGCTGCGGCTCGGTCACCCGTGTGCTTGTGGCCTTTGCAGAGTCACGCTGCAGCTGGGCTCGGGGCCATTCTGGCAGCATCGGTGGCTTCAGTAAACTGCCTGTCTTTATTAATGTGACATTTGTCCAAACTCCCTCATGAGCTCTTGCCATTGCTGTCTACGTGGATGGTGTCTTTTAGCTGCTGCAGCCCTGGCAGAATGCTCCGCAGCTCCTCTGCTACAACACTTAGCACAACAAACCTTCCTCAGCGGTGATCCTCTGGTCTATTGTGTTGAGACTCCAGTCAGCATTACAGCTGTCAATCACCTCCATCACCTCTGAAGTGGAGGGCTTTCTGTCAAGCTTAGAAGGGTTTTGGAGCACCACTTTCCAGAGAATGGAGGGGAGCCAGGTGGATTTTGGAAAAAGTTTCTGTATTTTTGCTCTCTAACAAAGATTTTAGTTTTGGGATGTCTCTGGTTTGTTGTACCTTTGCTAAATATTCAAATGTAGTTGTGCTGATAGACTCCTCTGGGGCCCACCAAAGCTGCTCACTGTGCTGAGTGCTCCCTCTAAGTGTGCAGATAGATGCATATGTAGGTGCAGGGCAGTGAGTAAGACTGAGAGGAGAGAAGCAGAGAATGTTGTACCTGTACATGGCTATCATGCATTCTGGGGAGGTGGGATGGGTGGGCAGAAGAGGGCTGTCACCCTCCTGCTAAAGTAAATGGGAGCTGCAGCCCACCTGGGACATCGCATTTAGGTGACTTTCTGCCACGCATGTGTTTGCACAGTGACTGTGTCCCATCAGGTGTGTTGTTTAATGGAGGTACCTACTTTCTTTTGCAATAGGCTGTGGCACTCGCCAGCTGAGCTGGGAAAAATGGGCTGCAAAGCCATGGGAAAGCAGTCATTTATCGTGGGCTGCCCAGACCCTGCTGTGAGTGATGGATATGGCTGGAGACAGCAAATATGTATCTCTTATGTGAAAGGGAAAAAAAAAAAAGCAAGAAAAGAGGTCAGTGCTGCTTACTTTTGATAAAGCTTTTAGCTACAGAATGTCATATTCTTCAAAGCCCAATCAGCCAGTCATGCTCTAGGCTTTAACAGCTGTAACTCTAACTGAACAAAGAAAATTAGCTGATCTGCAGGGTGGAAACGTAAAATACAGCAAAAAAATCTAATCGAGTTTCCATGGTGGGAGTGTCTGCACTACATTGGTATTGATTGTCCACACCTCATTGCCAGCATGGCCTTTCCAGCCTCCCCTGATGACAAAGCCCAGGCTGCCCCATAAAGAAATGTGCTTTCACTTGCTGCTATCAGTCAGCCTGTGAGCAGCTGAACAACCAGCTCACTCGATAATTAGCATCTCTGCTGCTGGAAGACCGTGAGCCCAGCCTTACTGAGGGAAGCAAATGCTGACTGACATCTTCTTACCCTCACTGCACTGCTGTCTCCTTCCCTGGAAGAAGGGCAGGCTTTTCTTTGTCCGTGTCTGACAGTGCTATACATTACCTCTCAGCCTCCTGTCACCCAGTGACACCAACAAGAATAGCTTCAGGACTGAGGACAGGGAAGGAGTTGCCTAGGGTAGGATCTTAGAAGCAAAGAAAATTCTTCTAAGGGCCAATCAGATGGGTGGCTTTCCATTTGAAGATGTGCATTCCTTATTTGTTTATCTGTGCTGCCTCCCAACTAACTATCTTTGTAATGGCAGGCTGGACCTGGAGTTCTGCTTGCAAGCATTCCCTGAAGAGCTGTGTCTGAGGATTAAAACATGCTGCTGCCTGCCTCGAGGGGATTCCTGGACTCTTGTGACAAGATTGCTCATGAATCACAGAATCATAGAATCAATGAGGTTGGAAAAGACCTCTATGGCCATTGAGTCCAACCTATCACCTAACACTTCTAATTAACTAAACCATGGCACTAAGTGCGTCATCCAGCGATGGCAGGCGTAACTGTGCTTCTGCTTGTGTCAGGGCTAAGAAAGGCTGGTGTTTGCTGTGATGATGTGTTTTTCCAAAGTTCTAGAGATGGAAGAGGATCTGAGCAGGTAACTGCCTGCCAGAAGAGAACTGATGACACTGCATGACACTGCCCAGTGTCTCAGTCCACTGAGCTACACACAGGACAAAAAGCAGCATGGCTTTCATCACTTCCCCTGGAGATTAGCCCAAACCCAGACAGATCACAGCATTCGGAGTCTCTCATGGCATTGGAGTGCTCCCCAACTCATGCCAAACCATTCTCTGTCTTCCTTGATGTCTGCATCCTTGGGGTGTTCATGAACTGTGATTATATCTTCTGTTAATAAGGCTATTTAAAGTGTCTCCTGTGTGCAAGGGTTTTACCACTTAAGGCAGGATACATAGGCAGCTGCTGTCTCTTTCTGCCAAAGGGTAGTTTTCATCAGGCTACGAAACTGTTAATCCATCTGGGGATTTTGGACAGGGCTCTGTAAGGAGGTATGAAATCCTGCTTATGTGCACACAGCAGGCATCAAATAAGTAGGGAGAGCTTAGTTACTCTTGGCTCCTAAAACCTTTTTTAAATCATAGAGCACAGAGGCCTCTTTCCTCAACCTCTCTTCAGGGCCTTTCTCCCATGCCTTGCTTTTTGCAAATGCTGCTGCCTGTTTTCCACAGGCATGGAATAGTAATAGACAAAAGCCACTAATCTGCTTTGAATGTGGACCAAAAAAAAAGGCCCCTCTGTATCTCTATTTGAGGTAGCAGATGCTCCTGTTTCAGTTACTCATTTCACAAAGGAGCTCATCTGCTATCTTACAGTAAAGTTTTTATGGGTATCTCATAACTAAAACTGCCTAATTCCTTCATTTGCTGAGATCATCACTGTAGCAACACAAGCACCTCAGGAGACAAGAAAGAGGAAGTAAAAGGCATTATCCCAGGGTCCCTGAGAGAGTGCCATGGCCTTCCCTGCTTTCAGCAGTGGCATTTTTTTTCAAAGAAGAGTATCACCAGCAGAATTTGGGGTCCTTAACTCAAATCATCAGGTGTGTGACAGTGAGGTCATGCTCCCAGACCTTTGGGTTTAGTCTCTGCTCTAAACAAGACAAAATGAGGATTAAAAAGCAGGTTTTTCTCTATATACAGGTTTATGTTGTGTATTCTGGCAAGGTGAAACTGAGAGGACAGAGAGATGTGACCTTCTGGAAGGAGGGACTGATCTAAGCTGGACTCCAGGCAAGCAGTCACAGGACGTTCCACCATCCCCAAGATCTTTCTTGCAAAGGACTTCACTTAAGCTCATTATTTCAATAGATGGCTGGCCAGAGTCAAGTAAATAGTAGGTATTGCCTTTCAAGGCTGTGATGATAGAAACTAATGCAGGCCAAACTGCTTGTGTTTAGTTTTCTGGCTGACATACATGGCCAACGTGTCCACTTCACTATGCAGCCATCCATCTCCCTGGAGTTTCATAATAATATCCATCTGTTCTTTAGCTCGCTTACGAGAAAGGATCATGGGGTTAGAGTGCTACCAATTAGCACATCTTGTTGAGGCTGTGTTTAAAAATATTCACTGACCATCTGTGTGGAGGGAAAAATCCATTTCTGTTAACAAGGTTGTTTTCCTTCTGACGCTTGCTGCCTGCGCTACCCAACTTGGTACTACAAGTGTTGGGAGAAAAGAAGAGCTTTATAGCAGGCAGGCCGGTGTCTAACTTTGAATGGTACTGGCCACAATCAGTGCTGGAGAGTGAGAGAAAAGTTTTGGGTGCAGGAAAGTAGCAGAAGAGCACAAAACAGGAAGTATTTGTGATATTCCCCCACTCCAAATCTCACTGTAGACAAGCCCCAGTGGCGTGGAGCTATGCTTTGGGTGCACAATCCAAAAGCTCTGTGTGAAGTGTTCGCTCACTCGATGTCCAAAGAGGAGCCACAAAGAGGCATTTTGCAGAGCACAAGCACTGCACTACCACAAATTGTGATTTGTGAAGATCTCGTGGCAAGAATGCCAGATGTTCTCCGCAGCCACTGACTCCAACTCCACCATGTTTGGGCATTTTATCTGTGATTGTCTTGTACTCTCCCTGACAGTGGCAGACAACAGAATGCATCAGGCATGTGAAAGAATTTCACTGTCCTTTCATTCGAGGGTGGCTTTGGTCATCAGGCCAAATTCAGTAAAACGGCTGGCGCTGAGTGCTTGTAAATCCCTGTGTGAACAGGGCGTTTGAGCCGGGTGGCTGCCAGGGAGGAGAACAATGAGCAGCTCTCTGCCATCTCTCTGCCACCCCCAGCAAGGCTCCCCCTCCATGAACCCCTTGGCTCATTTTTAACTTTATCCCATGTTGACTTCATTCTCAAAGCTCCAACAGCAACGAAGTACTGTGAAGGGCACTCACTGTATCTCCCACAACTCCTAGGATTCAGCTTCCTCACCATATCTGTACTCTAGGACAGGCTCGCTGCTGGTGCCACCGTGGGGAGAATCTCAAAGCAGCCATGGCTATAGAGGCATGAGAGAAATGAGAAGCAAATTGTGCTTGGCCATGTGGTCCCTGTATGCAAGCCAGAAAGCTGACTGAAAATAGGAATAATCTGCTTTTACATCCAAACATCTGAATTTCATAGAATCATAGAATCAACCAGGTTGGAAGAGACTTCCAAGATCATCTAGTCCAACCTATCACCCAGCCCTGTCCAATCAACCAGACCATGGCACTGAGTGCCTCATCCGGTCTTTTTTTGAACACCTCCAGAGCTAATTCAAATTATGCTTACCAAATATTCCCCATACATGAAAGCCTTGCTTTGTTGTCTTTGTACTGCTTTCCTTGCTTTAAAATAAAAGTAAAACTGAGATTATTTTTATTCTCAGTGCACAGATCCAAATCCAAGAGGACTTGCATCTCATCAGCTGTTCAGAGATTTGCTGTAAAACCACAAGGATTTGCACTGGTTATTGAGCAGCCATATGCTCAGCTCAGCACAGTGCCCTTTGGCACCTTTGACCAAAGCTGTTTGTCTGTCCACTTTTAAGCTCTCCCTGCTGGCAAGAGTTTACACTAGCTCAGATAGAGTGAGGACATCAGATTTATTCTCTATTTGCCCTTTTCAGTATTTTCAAATAAAATTTGTCTAGCATGATAGATACAGTTGCTGGTGGTGTCTAAAACACTCATAACTGAGGCTGTAATGAGTCATGCTAAAAGCAGATCTCCAGTCAAACCCACAAACTACTTTATGCAGGAAGAGCCTTGCAGAGATTCATTCTGCAAACAAAACCCCTGGCTTCGCTTCACCTTTCCCCTTTGTTTGTAAGGGGAGGTCAGGAAAGTTGCTTTGCTGTTCAGCTGAAAATGCCTAGGGTCTAAAATCTCCACTTCAATCAGAGTGAAATGCTGTCACACACCCTCTTCATCTTGTCCTTGCTGAGAGATTGGTTTCCTTGGTGCAGGCCTGGAACACACAGTTTCGTAAAGCTGGGTATGCTGAGACCCACCTAGGGCTACAGCACACCTGTCAGGAGGTCATAAATCCTATTTTCAGTGGTGCACTTTGTAATTGAAGAACCCTTGGTTGGCTGCTGGTGGTGGGCAGAAACAGCGAATCAATAACCTTTCTCAGGATGTGCTCTGATGAGCGATGGATAGAAGGAAGGGTGCTTTGGAGGCTCCTGCTGTTGCCCAAAAGCTTGTGAAACCTTTGGAAGGAAATTCAAGGCAGGGGCGAAGCTTTGAAGGAAGTACAAAGCTCTAGCAAATCACTGGTTTTTGTTAACTACCCAAGGTTGAGAAGCGTGGGCTGAGGAGGCTTTGCATGTGCGAGAGAAGGGAAGTGCCCTTTCGCACCTTCCCAACCTGCTTGTAGTTGCATAAGCCTGAAAGCGCAAAGCCTGAGGTTGCTATGCCAACTTCATTCCCTAATTCCTCCCATCCATCTCCCTGTCTGAACAATACTGTGGGCCTGCAAGAGTGGCAGCACACCCCAGAATGATGTGCCAGCAACAGAGGCTTTATTCAATCAGTGGAGCAGGCTGAAGAACTCAGAGAGTTGTGCGTACCCATGGTCCTTGTGCAGCCACCAAGAGACCACAGCAGAGCGACTGGTTTGCAGCACTTCTGGTTTGTCATCCTCTGTGCTTTACCACTGAGTTTGATTTCAAGTCCTAACTGGCAGAACTGAGCCTGTGCTGTCACTCATCAAAAGAATCACAGGTACAGCAAGGATCTGTGTTCTTGGCTTCCTTTCTGTAGCATTAAAGTGTAAAGTGCCTTTCAAAAAGAGCGAGAAGGAGGAACCACAGTTTCTGAGTGCTTACATAAACTGCCATCAGTACAAAAGTGGAAAGAAATTGAACTCCTTATGTTCTCCCCTTGCCCCCTTCTTTAATAAAGGTGCTACATAGAATCAGGTTGTATGATTAAAGGGTCAAATCTTTGAGACAAAACAAAAATGCAGTGTAGAGTAGGTCTGTACCACATGGAAGAGCGTGGCGGATGAAGCAGCTCTGAGTTTTTTTATCCTATCCTAATTAGCAGTGATTTCCAGTACAAATTCTTATGGTTATTCCCTTCCCTCTGTTTGACCTGCCACATAAATCATACACCCTTTTCTCTACACTCCAGCACTATCAGGAGTGGAAATCCTGATGGGTTAGTCTGCCAGTAATTAACTTTGTCCCTTCTGTTCATTTGACAGATGCAGTTGCCCTCTGCTTCGACACAAAGTGTAGGTCAGAGCCAACGGGAACTTTTAATAATCTGGTGGTCTCATGCTACACTGAAGAGGGAAAGTTTGCTTGTTAATTGGATTCTTGTGAGATTATCTGAAGAGGAACAAGCTCCCCTGGACAGAGAGAGGCTGGGAGAATAGAGTGGTGGAGAAGATAATGGGTAAATTTATACTCCTGCACACGTCCTCTGAGTCTTCAGCCAGAACAAACATGTAGAAAATGCCATAGATCTGATTTTCTTTGACTCAGCAGCTTGCTTAGTCATTTACACCAGAATAAAAGCCACTTTTATAGGCTTTCACATCAGAAAAATAGCTTTTTTACATTGCTAAAACTAAGGTGCCAGGCTAGGACAGCCTGCAGCCTCAGCAGAGCGAACAGGCTCCCAGCAAGAAAAGACTGATGTTGCCCTAAAGCTTTCCTGGGCAGGACATCAGGTAAGAGGCTCAGACTGAATTGCTCTAGGCTTGAAATCTTGCCTCTGAGGAGGCAGGCAGCAGCACTCTGTACAAAGAAGAATTGCTCATAGCCATCACAAAAAAAAACCCTGAATTTTCCTATTTCCTGATCACCAGAGAGATTAGCAGGCAGAGGAACCAAGCTGGTTCAAGAAAATCCTCCTGTTTCACATTAACTGCAGAGACCCATTGAAATTGGGAGTCTCTCCTTAAATATGTGCAAACTCAGAAGATTTAGTCAGAGCTCTGCTTTTTTTTTTTTAAGGTAAAAAACAACACTCTAGTCATTTCTGCTGCAGAATAAAACCTGACCCTGAGGCACCCCGAGGGCTTCTTTCTTCTTATCTAGTTTGTTTTAATCTTGCAGGTTTTAAGTCTGTTCCATGATTTTGAGGACTTGACGTATATTTGTGGAGAGATTGTAGCAGGCAACACTGCCTCTTCTTAAGGGTCCAGAATTGTTCTGTGCTCTGGTTCCTTTCAAGGTCACAGATGAGGTTATTCATACATCCATTAACTATATTTCACTGGTGGTTTGGGTACTCTGCAGTAAGCATTTGTTATACATATATCTCTGTGTACTGTGTCACCTCCTGGCCATACAGCTGATGCCTGGCACTGGGGACGATGACATGCAGACTCCTATTTCCAGTCCTGCAGTCTGCAGGCTGTTATTTGCACGGCCCTTTCCAGACAGATACAACTCATTCTGCTCATGCCCCAAACTGCATAAAAGCTATATATCTCTCAAAAGGACTGATTAACTCATGCTCTGCAGCTCATTAGTGATGGTTGCTTAGTTTTTGGTTAATTTGCAGTGAGGGCAGAGTGGGTTTAAGTCTGGAGAAGCTCACCCTGAGTCACCTGCAAGTTAGTGCTAAAAACCTGTGCATGGATTCATTTGTTTCTACTTGCTAAAGTACTTATGGTCCTGCTCCATAGGAGGGACTGATCTTAGCATCCTAGATATTTGCAGAATATGTGGAGATAGTAGAACAGTCTCCCTAAGAGTACAAAGTATTGTCATTATTATTATAATGGATTTCACTTTGGATCTTCAGTACATAATTTCAGTCCTCTGAGAGAGAGAAACAGAACTAGAACAGAAAGAAATACAGAAGAACAATCTGTCATTCTCACCTGCTCTTCCACCTGGGATGATTCCCATTCACTGGCTTCCTTTGATTATTAATAAAGGTGTATAATATCTCATAAATCAAAGGAATGAGACATTTTCCAAAACATTCTTTGTGTCTTAATGAAAACAACCAGGTTCTAGCACACTCTTTAGACAGAGGAGGACACAGAAACAACTAGTCCAGGAGGAGGACACAGTCCCCCAATTCATATTAATCATCAACATCTTTCTGCTGTTCATGTAAGTGACCACAGTGAAACCAAGTGCCAATTAAAACCCGTGCATAGTCATGTAGATGCAGAGCCAGAACCATGAAGTTTCAGAGTGGCAACCCAAGAAGATCACTTTGTACTAACCCAAGAAGATCACTTTGCATTAGACATCTTCAGTGCTCAGGCTCTGGCTCCATGAAGATAACCAAGGGAACCATCTGAGCAATCAGCTTGAGGTTGCACAGCCCATCTGCATGGCTTCAGGGAACAACAGTGGATTCAGAGAAGCCCATCTCCCAGGCATAAAAAAGACAACAGTGTTGACAGATTTGTGCTCAAAGGAGATACCTATAAAAATCATTGAGTTTTACAGGTAGATTATCTCACTTTCCGCAAGCACAAATGTAGATGAGATGTGTTGGTGGAACATGAATAAAAGTGAGAAACCAGATCTTTAGAGAAGCTTTTTTTTTTGGCACTCAGCAGCTTGCAAGGCAAAGAGGGCTTCTGAATGGGAGTGTTTATAGATACCCAGCTGATTTCACTCATAGTGGCCAGACCCAGCCTTGTGATTGCCACTTCTTAATGGAGACCAAAATAAAATAGCCAATCACAGGCAGCATCACGTGTACTGAAGAGAGCTGTGGCTTATTGGTCTCTGCTTCATAGACTGACCCTGGATATGTTTAAGGGTCATTTGGATGTGATGCTTTGGGGTATGGTTTAAGGTGAATCTTTCACGGCAGTGTTATAGTTTGGACTCGGTCATCCTGAGGGTCTTTTCCAACCTGTGTACTTCTGTGGTTCTGTGATTTCTTTGTGTGCATCTCCTCTTGTTTCTACGCCATTTGTTTTGCCTTTGTTTTCAGCTTTATTTAGTTCTGATAACTTAGTTGTTCATATTCCCATCACAGGTACAAATCTTCCAGAGGCAATCATCAGCCCCAGTAAGAGAGTCAGAATGGATAGTAAAAGAAGACAAGTAAGGTCATGTTTTGGGGAGCCAAGTAGCAACAGTGAGAACACAGCTATAGAAATGGCCCAAAAGGGATCATTTCCCTGTCTTTTGGAAGCACTGGGGATGATGTAAGCCAGAGGGTAGCTTGGGGGGGACTTTGCTACCAGCATCATTCAGCAGCAGAGTACATTGGCATTCTCCCAGGTATGCAGTTATCGTTCTGGACATAGGGCTCCAAAGGAGACAGAGAAATGGGATGCTGAACAGAGACTGAAAGTCATGATGTGTAGCTACACCTACTCCTTCCTGAAAAGCTCACAAAGCATTCTGCAGTCACTGTCAGGTGAGTGCATGACTTATCCTTCCACACTGGTAGGATCATAGGCTACATGGATGGATGTTGTGGGGATCGCTTTTCCTCTACCAGGGCCTGGGAGACTATAAACCAACCCCACCTTGAGGGTGAAGAAACCAATGGTACACGTTGTTTGTTGGGGTTTTTTCCCCCCCCCTCATGTTCTATCCTGAAACTTTTTTGAATAATAGATTTTTTTAAAAGCTTTCATTTTGCTTCTTAGTAAATTTTCAAAGATGGGGAAGATATTAAAAGCTTCAGCAGTGGAATGGAAATGAAAGGGTGCATGCAGCAGTGGTGAGGAAATGTGGCCATGCTGTGTCAGTAGCAAAAGGAAAGGAGGGGAACTAGAAATGCAGTCTTTTCTCCCAAATGTTTCATTAAAATGTAATTTAAAAAACTCTTCACAGCAAGTGCAGCAAATAACAGATGACCTGGATGTTTTTTCACAGCAAAGCAATTCTTTCACGTTTTCCAGGCATCTCAGCAAGTATTATTAACCCATCTTACACCCCAGGATGCTGAGAAATTACAGTCACATGCAAATCCTGTGGCAGCAGCAGGAATATAAGTCAGACCACCACCTTCTCCAGTGTATGCCTTCTCCAGCTGTATTCTCCCAAGAGCTACTGCTCTCACTTGTAACTGATGATCATTACTTATCTTCCCAGTCACTCTAACACCCCTGGAGAACCCTTCACTGAGTTTAAATGCCCGGGAGGTACAGGTAATGCAGGGACAGTAATACTTGTGGCTGCTCATGTACCTGCTGTTCAGAATATGACACCTGCAGTTTACTGACTCCTGAAGACTAACTTCTCAGCCTTGCCTGAAGGGAGGGGCACCAAGCATGAGAAATCAATATGGGAAGGGGGGAAGGTGAGGGGGTGGAAAAATGAGCCTCCTTTACTGAATAATGAAAGGAGTGAAATTGAATGAGGAAAGAGAGAGAAAAGCTCGTTTAAATATTTAATCTCTGTTGCAGTTGCTTTTGAAGAGGAGACAAAAGTCTTGGAACATCTTTTGTCTTGAACTAATTCTGACCGGCACGCAGTTGTCACTTCTGTCATTTGCCTTAAGGTGGAGAAAAACAGATTGGTCCTGCTGCATCAACCTATCACATCAGCCTCTGTCTCTAGCCGTGGCTGGTATCTGGAGCTGCAGAAGGTATAAATTACTTGTGGCAGTAATACCTCACACTCCCCTAGATCCTGATGCAGAAGTGGTCAGTGAGTCTGCGGCCTGGGACCTGCACTCTTCTTCAGAGAGGAAGCTGCTTTGAGGGGCCCAAGGAGCAGTTGCTTGTTTGTATGTCCCACCATAAATGAAGTAAAATCACATTAGGTTTTCACTACCATTTGGAGCCAAGTGGTTAGTGTAATATATGACAGTAGTACTTTGCCTTTGTCTCTCCCCATTCTTCTGGACATCTTTTTAACCAGCCTTTCCCTGCAACATTTCTATTCCACTTCTTCTGGCTTGCCTTTTCAAGTCCTCCCTCTCTGCTCACCCACAGTCTAAGTAGAGTTAAAATAAGCACATCTGTCTTGTCTGCTGGCCACAGTTGTGCCATCTGCAGCACCTTCCACAGCTGAGGCAGCTCCATGGATGAGCTGCCAGGACCCACACACCAGCCTCAGAGATAGCAGCTGTATTGTTAATGAGCTGCTGCATAAAGGAGGTAATTTGTTGTCAGTCCTACATATACCATGTTACCAAGTTGATATAACTCATCTGCCATGTGTTCTGCTTCTCTTGTCTCTCACACTGAACACCCACACTCAAAGACGGCACCACAAGCCATGGCCAGTGTCATTCAGTGAGTTAGGCACAGCACCTGGTGATGCTGATTCTTTGCAGCCATAGCCTGTTATGCTCCGTGTCAGCCTTAGCCAGATAAAAGCCTCATTTAAGCTTTTAGACCAGAGGAGTAGGAGGGAGAAGTGCTTCCAGAGAGTAATTCATTGTAAGCTTGGATTTTGCATTGGTAAATATCTGTAAGCTCTCTGAAAGGCTGATGGTCTCTGACTAACCAGAGGAAACTGCTGAGGCAGAGAACTTTTTCTCTTCATCCCTCTGGTCCCAACTTATTTGCTTCATACTCTAAGAGAGCTGCTGAAATACCAGCACCTCGGATGGGGGGACAGATATAAATTGACTTCTCAACCAGAAACCTTCAGGACAACCTTGGAAAAGCAGGGATTTTTAAGCTCTGGTCTCCTGAGCCCTGAGGGAAGGCATGCAAACCAAGCCTTCTGTCAACCCTTGAACTGGGAGCACACCAGGAGAAAAATGAAGCAAAAATACCCAATCCAATGATTACAGCAACATCTCTCAAGCCTCTGAGGGCTCACAGTTGACAATTACCTTTCAAAAGCTTACTTCAGAAGCAATTTCTTACTTTTTCTATTTGCTAGGGGATCAAACAAAGCCAGAGTGTCTAGTCAAGTGTGTTCCTATTTATTTTGCTATAGTTCAAGGAACTCGATTGGCTACTTTAAACGCTGGAGAAGACACCTGAGTAGGAGTTTGGGCTGGGTGAAGCCAGCTAGGCAAGTGGTTTACATTTGGGTTACAAAAGAGCCTAAGTAGGCTGAGATTCCAGGCTGATGAGGTGGTCTCTAGGGTTTCTCTGTTTCTTGGCAGAGAACCCCTACAATCATATGTGAACCATAGACATGAAAGAGGAGTTTATTCTCTGTAGCCCTACAGGTCTTGGGTTTGCCGATTATTTGCAGCAGTTCCTCCCGTGGCAATGATGCTAGCATGCTGGTCACCCTGTTTGGCTCTAAGCTGATCATCCTCTTTGGCTCTGAGCTACACAAGTTGTTGACCAGGCACCAAAGATGGCAGCTTTTGGACCAGGTTTGATCTGACTTGGGAATGGAAAGTGTCACGTCTTATTTTAAAATATCCTCTGAACCATAAAAGTAGTCCTCTACTCTTCAACAAAGAGAAAAGACTCGCCAGCTGAACAAGCACTCCTGCTATTGCAGTCTAAGAAGGAGCTGAGTTCAGGGCATGACCAGTTCACTAATACTGCAGTGTTCCAATGGTGCTGTGCCAAGCTGTGCCCTTCCTTCCCACACCTAAAATTGTCTGCAGGATTTGCTGTTTCCCAAATCTGATCAGTGATACTTGTCTTTGTGTTAGCTTGGCATCTCCAAATCTGCCTCCTGCTCAAGTCTGACCTTGGTGGGAAATGCTGCCTCTCACAGATGGCTACAGCAGGAGCCATCTCATAGCCTCTGCCATGGCCTTCAAAGTCTGTTGGCACATGAAGACATACAGGTGTGCCAGATCAGGTGCTTGCATCAGCTGTGGCACCCTTCTCAAGAGCTGCTGACAGCTGCTGGTGGCTTCTTTGCAATGCCAGGAGCATAGGAGAAAGAGGGAAGCATATTCTGAAGGTGATGACAGAAACTTCCTTGTGCTTGGAGGAGAAAAATCAGAAAAAGCAAAGCATCTCAGGAATGTCTCAAAAGCTTCAGGAATTGCTGTGAGGATCTGGAGATGAAACAGACAAGGAATTTTTGTGCCCAGTGAAGAGTAAATTTGCTCAAAGAAAAAGAATTATGGGAGACTGGATATGATATTTGGATTTGGGAGATCATCTTCCCTTTCCTTCTCTTATTGACAAAACCTCTAGGAAATGTCAGCAGTTTAGTTTTCTTTTCTTTCCCTTTCCTTTTCCTTTTCCTTTTCCTTTTCCTTTTCCTTTTCCTTTTCCTTTTCCTTTTCCTTTCCTTTATTTGAAGGAACAAGATAAAGTATTCCACACAGCAGACGAATCACAGGAAAGCCCCTGTTGGGAAGATGAGTCAGTCCGCTTCTAGCTAGCAAAAAAGATCATCACGGAAGTATAGATCCTTCAGAAACAGCTTATGAACAAACTCGATCCCCACACATGCATCCATAGAGGTCTCTGGTGGAAAGACAGGGAATGTGCAGCCTGCAGTGCCTATGAACTTTCTGTTCAGAGGAGAAAATAAAAGATTTTTTTTTTTCAATAGGCACAAAATCCCACCCACTCAGCAACCCTCCTTCCCTCCGTGTCTGACACTGACTTCAAGGGAGGAGTTGAGCCAATTATCTGTGAGTCCTACAGAAGGAAAATCTGCAATTTGCCAGTAGTTGTGAGAGCGAGAGGGAGAAAGGCAGGGAGGGGAGAAAAAATACTCGACTGACAAATCTAAGGAAAAGCCTCTTCTGTCTTAGAAAGAATATTTGAAAGCAAATCTCAGAGTAGAAGAAAAGAACCTCTTGGGAGCTTGTGCCAGGCAAGACCCAGGGAAGTATAGGTTCATCATAGACAACTTCACTGATTTGTCCCCCCAGGATCTGAGGCGGAGTAGAGGCAGGGTGGGCCAGCTGGATGCACCCAGGACCCCCCACAACTAGGTGCTGCTCCAGAGACCCCCACCCCCTTCCCAGTGCAACTTGCAAGAGAAGCTAGTGGGAGTGGGAGAGATTCTGCCTCTCCTTCTCTCCAGCTGAGCCTGTGAGCAGAAGATCTCATCTCTCCAAAGGGAAAAGCTGTCACCGTTTCTGACACCCATCTTCATCCTGATCATTCATGGGGGAACACCCTCTGGAGCCCTGCAGTCCTTCCCCATCCTGTTAAGTTCCCAGGAAATACTGGTGAAGAACTGAGCCCAGAGGAAGCAACGTGGGACCTACAGAACAACAGCCTTTTACAGCAGCAGCCACCTCTGATTAGTTATCAGCTTCAACAGACTGCATCAAGACCAGGACCGCTCCTCCACGGAGAGAGAGGTAAGACAGTAGCATGGAGTTTGGGATGAAAGCAGGGAAAAATAATCCCATGGGGGGGATTTTGGTGTGCATGAAAATTATGGGGATGCTAGCAGTAATTAGCAAATGACAGATCTGTTGTGTACAGTACAGTTTGTGTTTGCCTACGTTCCTTTGAGCTGGATGCTGCTGGATTACACTGGGTTGACACAAACAGTAGATGAAGACTGCGAAGTGTAAGACAGGTAGTTCAGAAGTCTGTTCATGGATGGGGAGTGGTAGGAAGGATACTCTCTGATGGGAGGATGGAAAACTAAGGTGTAAGCGCTCTAGGAAGGTTGAATGAAGAATGCCTTCCTTAAGCTTCTCTCTTCAGATACTCAGGATTGTACCTGTCAGCACCTCACTGAAATTCTAACAGGTGCACCTCAGGAGCATGCAAAAGCATTCACTCCAATCTCTCTCTATGGAACAAGCAGTAGTGGTTACCTATAAGATAACACAGAGTTAAAAGGAATTAGGTTTAATATTGAATTTGGGCAGTGCTTTCAGCTCTCTCTAGGCGTAGCAGCCCTTCCCATTATTAAGTGGAGATAGCACTCACTGCCTACATTTATACAGCATTACTTGTGTAAAGTTTCTAGCACTGAGCCAGTGTATAAAACAGAAGGTACCACTGGGAATTCATCTATGCTTAAGCATTTAATAAACTGGGAGTAAAAGATGGAGATTACAGCCAGCTGGAGGTTGGTTGTCTCCTCATTCTCTTCTGATTGATTTTGCTTTATTTAGTACATGAGCTTGTGGTCTTTCTCTGTTTCCTTTCCTCTGTCTCTAATCTTTTTTTCAATGTGCTCTCCCACACCCCTGGGTGTGAAAGCTGAAGCTTAATTTCTTCTCTGAGGGGAGAATAAGACAGGTTATAATGAACTAGAGAAAAACTGGAGTCGGGGGGTAAGGAGAAAGGGCACAAAACACAAATGTATGCTCCTGGTTCAATGGCACACTCTGAGTCAGATTTGCAGCAGAAGTGATGAGATGGGTAGCAACTCTATAAATCAAAGTACTGAAAAGCATCTTTTGACTTCATGTGAAAGGAAATGCAGTCAGGAGAGCACGGAAGTCCTCTTGAAAGAATGATAGGTGGAACACAAACCTCATGACCTGACTATGTAATCCATTAAAATCTTCATATTCTCAAACCCCTTCTTCCTCCTTAGCACACTTCTGTCCTTGAGGCAAAGCATCTTTAAACAAATAAGAGTCTGCACATAGCATTTTGGCTTTGCTGGGATGGAGGCAGTGTGATTTAATGACCAGAGATGCAGGAATGAGGAAAGGTGGAAAAGAGCAATAGTTTGAAAGGTAGGAGTCCCAGAGTCTGTTCACACTTCCCATTTGTTTGACCTCAAGCGGTTACTCAGCTTCCCTGTGCTCTGCTCTCCCCATCTGTGGGTAGGTGTGGTGACAATTCCTTCTCCAAGCTGTTCAGTGTACTGAAGTCCAAAGTAACGAAATTCACTTCAAGGTGGAGGAAAGAAATGCCTAAAGGTGCAAAATCCCCCTCCAAGCAGCCGCTGTGACACAGCCACCACCTTTGCTGTGCGTCGGGAGTTTCTCTAATCACCAGCATCTCGGTAGCTACCTGTCAGCCAGCTGTGTAACCCACAGGTGCCTGCTGGTAGAGCTGCTGGCCAAGTCCCTCAGCATGCACATTCTCTGCAAGGCACAGAAGGCATTTGCTTGAAAAGCTTCACTGCACTCACTCTCAGATGCTGCCACACCAAGTTGTACAAAACTGACTTTCAACAGGTATGAACCAGTACAGTTCTCTTCTCCCCATGCAGCTACACTGGTCCATCCCAGTCTGAAGAGCTGACTCATTTATAAATACTAAAACTGGAATGTTGAGAAGTCTGTAGTCTTTCCCATTAAATCTATTTCCCTGGTTTTCTCTGTCAGCTAAATAAAGCCTGAGAGGTGAAAGCAAACATCCCAAAGCAGCTCTGTCACCATTTGTCTGCCCATGGATGCAAGACAGTATTGACTGGCTACGTAAGAAAGGGCTAATGCAGGATGTATGGCACTGTTGGATTAGAGATTGTATTTGGTATTTCTGCACTGCTGGAGATCATTGGTCCTGTTGTAAATAAAACACAAAGTCCAGTTCAACTACCAGGTGTGCTTCTTGCTGTCATTCCCACCACAGCAGTCCCAGCAGTACCATAACTCTGCATGTGTATGTCCGTCTGAATTTATGTTCTGACATTTCTCTCTGGCTCTAACAGCCCACTGTCCTGCCCACTGAATGCAATTCAGAACATGAGGTACTCTTGAGGAAAGCAGTCCATTTAATTCTGTGCTTCAGATAGGGCTGGATGTGCTGTTGTCATGCAGTAAATCATAGGAATAATAATAAAGAGTGTTATTTTTCTGTTGTCTCGGGCTATAGCACTGTGCTTTTAAATGATGCTGTATCAGAATTCCAGAGACTTCTTTATTTAGCAGCGGTCATATCTTCAGAGCTGCTTTGGTGCTTAGCACAAGTTAAACAAAATGAAAGCCTTTAAGCCTCTAACTGAGATGAATCTACATAAAAAGCTACATAAAAAACTTGGGAGATAAAATTCACTCAAGAGAAAGATAGGAATCTAGATACGGACCCAGAAATTATCTTTCAGTGTACATAAAGTACTTGCATTGTAATATTAAATAGACAACACCTAAGTTAAATAAACAGCCCAGTGGGAACCTGATTATTCTTTAATAAAACCCTAGTAACCAAAATAAACTCTGTCAAAAATGAGCCTTCTTTGCTCCAACAATTATCTTCCTTCATGCAGGGGTTATATTTTTCCTTCTGGCACACAATTCATTTGAACTGGCACACGAAAAATGCCTGAGCCAACACTCTTTGTTTTCCATCAAAGATTCCTGCACCCAAGTGCTATGTCAGAATGTCATCTTCAAGGTCGTAAGACTCAGTTGTTAGAGGATGGAAATCTTGCCTAATAGCTATTTAAGGTGGCTGTCCTTCATCTTGTACCCACAAAGACACTGACATCTGTACCATCTGTGTATATCTGAAGACTGAAACTCATACAAAATCTGTGTTCCTGCCATTCCATCTATCACCAGCCACCCTGCTGTAATGCTGGTGCTTTATTCACAGAGAGGTCCCACACCACCAGTCCAAAAAGCAAGACTAAAATCTGCTTACTAAAAGGGCGGTGAAGGCTCTTGTGTGGCTCAAACTCCCTGAATCAGCAAGGAAGGCTGTATGGGACCATCTATTTAAAGTTACTGAGATGTCCAGCTTCTGCTGATGCCCAACACGATTCTTGCTTCTGTCTGACTTTTGGCTAATCTCAGAAAACTTGCTTCATTTAGGAAACCAAATGAAGTAATCTGGGTCCTAATGGTAGCTACAGGGGATGCAATACATTGGGAAATGTGACCTCTGTGTTTATGTATCTAAATGAGAACCAAGCTCTGCTGAACAAATCTGGTAATATCTAAGTGACGCAGATGGTGGAAAGGAACTTAGTGTCTAAGTTGAGCACAGCCAATAGCATCAGCCCTCAATGTTAAATAACACAGCCAATTACTATTCAAGCCCATCCTCTTTTCAATCCTCATGCCTTCATTTTTATATGGCTTTAAAATAAATGGGGAAAAAAATCGGTAACAACACCATGAGATTGAAAAAGTGAAGCATTCCCAGTGAAAAGTCATAGAACCATAGAATGGTTTAGGTTAGAAGCAACCTCAAAGATCATCCAATTCCAACCCCCTGCCATAGGCAGGGACACCTCCCACTAGAACACATTGATCAAGGCCTCATCCAACCTGGCCCTGAACACCTCTAGGAAGGGAGCATCCACAGCATCCCTGGGCAACCTCTTCCAGTGTTTCACCACCCTCACTGTAAAGAACCTTTTCCTAACATCTAGTTTGAATCTCCTCTCTGCCAGTTTAAACCCATTACCCCTTGTCTTGTCATTACAAGACCTTGTAAATCGTCCCTCCCCAGCCTTCCTGTAGGCCCCCTTCCGATACTGAAAGGCCACTATAAGGTCTCCTCAAGATTCCTGTATGGACCATTCATCTATTAACCAGGACTATGCTCCATAGCACTCTTTGAAAAGCTTGTGGTAAAGAGTCACCCTACTCCATCGTCCCTTTAGTTTCTGCTCTTTCCTCCAACTCTTCTCTTTTTTCTTTCAGGATCAAGCAATGATGAAGACTATGTCTGGTGGAAACTGCAACCTGAATGTGCCAGCCAAGAACTCATATCGAATGGTAGTGCTGGGAGCCTCCAGAGTGGGAAAAAGCTCCATTGTCTCCCGTTTTCTCAACGGCCGCTTCGAGGACCAATACACCCCCACCATTGAGGATTTTCATCGCAAGGTCTACAACATCCGAGGAGACATGTATCAGTTGGACATCCTTGACACCTCTGGGAATCATCCTTTTCCTGCTATGAGAAGGCTTTCTATCCTGACAGGTGAGAAATTAAGGGGAAGTTTGCAGATAGGGAAGAGCGAGTGGAAAATCATTGTCCGCCTGGAAACTGTAGCCTGGGGATGACTATTTCTTGGGAGGTAGCTAAAGAAATTGCTTGATTTTGTTGCAAGATGCACTTCTCTAGAGAGATATTTCCTGGCTAGGATGCTCCAGGCACTATTGGAAGCATATTAGCTGCAAAGAAGTCCACTGGGTGAAGGTCTGAAACAGATTTCTCTCTAGTTTATTTCCCTCCTACCTTTCCTTCCTGCTCCATATTCTTTATTGCAGTCACAAATAAATGGCTGGATAAAATCTCAGGAGCATGAAAAGCATCAAGGGACAAAATAATCATGTTGTTACAAGACACAAGCAGTGACAAACAAATGTATAAGGCACAGGATGGGAATTCCAAATGAGAAAATTGCAAACATTTCCCCCCCCTCCCCCCTAACATTTCCAGCGTGATGCCCTTGGTTTAATATTCCAAGAGCAGTTCTACTTTGGCTCTTTCTTCTTACTCTATGGTTAATCAAATATATTAAGAGTAGGGGGGGAAATTAAAATGGTGGACTCATCTTGTGCTTTCTCCTTGTCAGGCTGTTCCTGTTGTGAGCTGAGATGTAATCTTCATTTGTGAAAGCAACAGTGGAGATATATTCAGCCACAACTCACAACAAACTTACTTCCTGTATGTGCCATATAACCTTCTAGCTAGCTAGTGAAACGTGACAATCACAGCTGACTAGGCTGGCACCCATTTTGGTGAGGTCCTAGAGTCAGTTTCTGGGATGTGGATGTGAGCTGTCATCCTTGAAAGCTCTCTTAGCGTGTTCCACGTGGATGCCACGCAGCAGGCAATGATTTGTGTTATTTTATATTTGCAAAAGGAATTGTAAGTCAGGAAATGTCAAAAGGAAATGCCAGGGGATCTGTATCATGTCTGTATTTCTTTTTCTCCCATTATCTGATTCTCTTCAGCAAATTGCACGACACAGAGCACTGCACAAGGGGAAACCCTTCCTTCGTGACTTAGGTGTTCAGGACTGACTATCTGTAAAGCTTCAGTTCAGGCGTTGCTTTATGCATTGCGTAACCAACAGGCCAAGGCTGAATGGTTCTTCGCTCTTCCTGAGGTCAGAACAGGCTGTGTTTCACACAGAGACATAAATGAAAAGAAGACAAAAGCAAAGCAGCAGAGCTGAGATAGAAACACATTTGCAAATGACAGTAAAATGGGTCTTAACTTGCAAGTCCAGTGCAACCTAAGAAGAGAGTCAGATGTAGCTCAAGTAACGTCATTGCCAAGTCTTTTCCATGGTATTACAGAAAGGTGTGGGGGGATGAATTAGAAGGATTGGAGCTGAAGTATAGCTGACTGAATAGATTCTAAAGGACCAAACAAAAAGCATGGGGAGGAGATGACAAATAAACCTACTGCTCTTCTAAAATTAGCTCCTCTGACACAGGTGTTACCAGCAAGGCTTTACTTACAAGATCTTTTTTTAATTGCAGGGGATGTTTTCATTCTGGTATTCAGCCTGGACAACAGAGAATCCTTTGATGAAGTCAAGAGGCTCCAGAAACAGATCCTTGAGGTGAAATCCTGCCTGAAGAACAAGACCAAGGAATCGGCTGACCTCCCTATGGTGATCTGTGGCAACAAAAATGACCACAGTGAAATCTTCCGCAAGGTTCGCTCAGACGAAGGTGAGGACCTTGTGTCCAGTGATGAAAACTGTGCTTACTTTGAAGTTTCAGCCAAGAAGAACACCAATGTGGATGAGATGTTTTATGTCCTCTTCAGCATGGCCAAGCTACCTCATGAGATGAGCCCTTCCCTCCACAGGAAAATCTCCATCCAGTATGGTGACACTTTCCAACAGAAATCCTTCCGGATGCGGCGAGTCAAGGACATGGATGCCTACGGCATGATCTCCCCCTTTGTTCGTCGGCCAAGCGTCAACAGTGACCTGAAGTACATCAAATCAAAAGTTCTCAGGGAAGGTCAGTCCAGGGAGAGGGAGAAATGCACAATCCAGTAAAGGGGGCTCACACTTCTATCTGAAGTCATCCTCCACATGCAGTGCCTTAAAGAAAGGTCTTCTGGGAAGCACAGAATGGGCTGATAGGGTTCATGGAGTAAACCCAACATTGAGAAAGGACAACTCTTCCTGTGGTTTAACCCAACATTGAGAAAGGACAACTCATCCTGTGGTTTCTGCTGACTCATGAATATAAACAATATTGTCCTTGTAAATGACTGGGAAAAATCATATGCCTGAGCTATGAGTGCATTTCTGTCTTTGTGATGTAGTTCCTCTTCTTTCCCCTTGTTGTTTAACGAGTGCAGACCTAAGGAGTAAAGGCATTTTCACCTCTTCCCCATCAAGGAAGATGAAGAAAAATGTACAGAAGGCATTACCAGTCGCCAAACACACAGTTCTTGCTGAGAGGAGGTTATGCTTGTGTATGTCTCTGTGTGTGCATGCATGTGTGGAGCATTGCTTTAAAGAAATGAGACTTGCATTTCAGAGGGAGCAGTCTTAACCGAGATTTCCCAGATTGGGAGTGGACTATCTATGGACACAGAACTCTAACTCACTTCTGAGAGGATCAGCATCAAGATGACCTTGACTTTATGTTTACTGGGACAGTTATAATTTAACATTGGCATGAATGTTGGTTTGTATTCCAAATTTTGTTTGGAATTTGTGTGGGGTTTTTTTATTGTTTGGGGGTGGGCTCTTTGCAAAGATGGCAAGTGTGATTGATCTCAAACCAGTGTCTACTTCCTAGCAGTGAGAGTTGTTTTTGAGTTGTAAAGCTATAAAATATGTACATTGATTGAACGTGAAATTGTTCTGCAAAACGCTAATACATTTGACTGCTTTGCAAGCCTGGTCTGATATTGTTTCTCAAAGCATTCAACTCTGAATACTGTAGTACAAATGCCACCTTCTGACTCGCTGGCCACCGGGGCAATGGTTCCTTCCTCTGCCTACATCAGCTAAGGCTGACCAGATTTACATGTTGGCTTAGACAAGACTGGGGTTTCTTTCAAACTTAAGACCTGAAAAGTGACAGAGCCAGCCCCATGGCAGTTATTTCTGCTAACATGCCTTTCATCATTTTGGTCATAGTTTTCCCTGTTGTCTGGTGAAGGTTTTCTTGATAGAAACCTTTGCACTGCAGAAGTTCTTCAGAACAAAAGCTCTGTGCTGGCTCTCCAAACAGGGTTGGAATGGCTGGACAGATAGATCTGAAGCTGCCCATTTGCTTCTTCCCTTTCTCAGTCCAGTTCAGGCTTACTTGTCTTCAGCTCTCTCCCTGTTCTGCTTCTGGTTTTGTTGTTTGATGTGCTCCTATATGCCCTCAAAGATCCATCCACTCTCTCCAATGTGAGCTTGCCACTCACTGTGCACACATAACTGTGAGCAAAGCACGTCCCCAAGGCTACCCAACAGTGTATATGTTATATATACCTCAGAACAACCTTCACATTTCTTGTGCCCCACTTCCCTTCAAATTCTGTTCTTGTTGAATCTGCCCTGCTGTGTCCTGGGCAGAGCTGTGGGCTAGCTTATGCTACAATTTGACAGCAAACTAAGAATGATGGTTGTCTGTAAAAATTAGCCTCTGGGACTCAAAATCCCATAGTCATTTATCAGTTCCATCCTTCATTGGTACTGCATACTGACTGGTAAAATACACTGGTCTTTTACTCCTGTTGCCAGGGCAGCACCTTTCAGACCACATCCCCCTCCCTAGCTATAAATATGTACATGGTTTATGATTAAAACTGGTTTGTCTATTTATTAGCTGTGTCCTGATGGTTTTTCCTTTCTTCATCAATAACAAGTAATTTTTTTTCTTGTGTTGTGTAGCTGCAGCTAGGCAAGTACGTGGTAGGTTGAGAGCCCTGCTGAGACAGCTAGTAAGTTCTGGAAGAGCCTTTTATGACCTTCAGGCACAAACAGCTACATATTTGTCTGTTTGAAACAGAACCATGTCTGTTTCTACATGGTTCTATCTCTTCTTTCTGTCTGTCTGTCTTTTTCTGTCTTTCTGTCTTTGTCTTTTACTGTCTTTCTGTCTTTGTCTTTTACTGTCTGTCTTTTTCTGTCTGTCCAACTGTCTGTCTTTTTCTCTTTTTCTCTCTCTCTCTCTCTACCTACCTACCTCTTTTTTGAACATTAACTTACCTGTAGAAGCCTCACAAGCGAAAGCAGACAGATCCTCTTCCTCATGCTGCCTCCAACACAACAGAACAACAACTTTGTCCGCTGTGCATAGAGCAGACATGCTTGTCCCCAGTGTGATTTAATGTGGTCTCTGCAGAGACACGGCTGTTGCTGTCAGCAGTCTCTCCATCTTACTGTCTGCTTCATCTCATCGACTGCATGAGTGCTGGTCCCACACAGCACAAGCCCTCCTCTCTGCAGATCCTCACTCAAGCGCGCAACTGACGAATGTATCATGAGCAGGGTCTGGGACTGTTTGTGGCAGGGACGTGGCGGGGCTGAAAATGGAGCAATGAGGACATAAGCATTGGCCAGTGGCTGGCTTAAGGTGCTCCAGGAAGCTAAAGGAGAACTCCTTGCACTATATGCCATGTGCTGCCTTACTGAACTTGTGCCTACTCTCCTTGGCCTGCTGGATAAAGGTGAATTTCTAAAGACCCTTCATAATCATCAATCCCCTGCCTTTGTCTTACTACACCAACTTTCTTATAATCATTTTCCCTACTCTCCTTGCACCTTCACAAAAAAAACAGCTTTCCTCACGCTTCCACGTCTTCCCATTCCTGCCTTTTCAACCAGGGACACAAAGCCACAGGGCATGGAAAAACAATTTTGCAGTGACAATGGTGCAAAAAGTAGGGGAAGCCGAAGACAACGTTAAAAATGTTAACAGAGGTGTGGTGGATTGTATAGGAAGACCACTGAGCCTCAGCTTCACAGTCCAGCTTCACCTGACAACGTTCAGGGTGAGAAGCACCTAAGGAACTGGCTGGGAACGAAGGTGAAGCAGGATTACTGTCACCCACAGAAACAAATGGCAATGAGCAAGTAATCTTATTACAGAGATCTTCGTCTTCTCTCTGCATTTTGTTACTGATGAAGGTTGCCTTTGAAGTTAGATTATCATGTTCCTGAGGACATTTCATTTCTTTTTTTCCCTTTTTGTTTTTATTTTATCATTACAATCATTCTACTAATATTCATCCATTATTTGGGCTCCAGAAGTGCTTACAGCCCCTAAACCAGACAGTATGTACCAGTTGTTTACTCGCAGTTAGCAGCTGCTCTGTTCTGTGGAAAGGGTTAGACCAGAAAACAATGAGCAAGGCTACCTGCTTGCACAGGAGACAGCAGGTAAGGCAGGAGGAGGAAAGGGGAATTATTCTTCCCTGCTAACCACTCAAGCTGTAAGATAGATCAGGGAAGGGCTTGATGGGAAACTCTATTAGATGTGAGAAGAATCTGCAAGATCCTGAAAGGAGCAAAGAGCAGACCTACATCCAGACCTCGGGAGCAATGAAGAGGAATGAAGTGGGCTTTTTTTTTTCTCCCTTAGGATTCAAGGGACCTGCAGAGAACTTAGTGAAACCCCAGAAGCCATGAAAATACACAGGACTAAAGGCAAGTCCAGACTGTCTGGCAAAGATGCTGAGAGTAGTTGTGCCCTTACTTGGTCTTACCTGGTGTAATGAAGTTGATTTATCCCAGTAGCTGCCTTGTCCTACATATCTCTGTGTTAAACCTATCAGTTAGCCCCACTGATCTTTTTCATGTACTTGAGGGACAACAGGCAGGGACATACACCTTACTGAGGACCAGTCACACTTCTGGAATAAGGCAGAGCTCAGCTTTATTTTACACATTGCTCCACACAGTGAGAAAGTCCTTGTCCTGAAGAAATTACAAGTCAACACATTACAGGAGCTACTATAAATAATGACCAAAATCTAAATAAGCTACAGGGTCAGTGCAAATCAGGAAGGAAATAGTGGTCATGGGGAATTAAGTGAAAAATAAATTGAGGCAGGGAAGAGCAGAGCAAAAGCCTGTTTCGACATCCAGAGGACTAAATGAGGCTTCTGTTTTGAAGGATCCCCAAGAGAACTGCTGCCACCAGGCCAAGCTGATACTAAAGAAAGGCTTTCATGGTGCAGCCTCACAAAGAGCATCGTCACCTTGAGACTCCAGGTCTCATAGGTCTGATTGTCTGGGAGGCTTAGGGACTTGTTATCCTCTCAAAGGCAAGCAAGAAATTATGAGATAATTTTTAAAAGGGCAGCAGAAAAGAGCTTCAGAAGAGAGCTCACAAAGGCAGGATGGCAATAGAAGGTTGGGGGGATAAAGAAGAGAAAAGACAGCATAGAATTTATGTATGTTACAAAAAATATCTTTCACCTTTGTTTCATCCTTCTCTATCAACAAGTCAAATCTGCAGACAATTTTAAGCACTTTTGTCCTTCCTCAAATATAAACCACCACTTGCTGCTGTGTAGGGTCCTCCCCCCCCACTTCTCATATACTTTGGACTGCCTTAAATTTGCTCTCCTGTCATGTACCACGTTGTGGACTGCCTTCCAACCCCTGTCCCAGTGTCTTGGCTGGGGCAGAAGGTTACAGGCAGAGGTGTTTTTGAAGGGATGATTATTTGATTCTATTTGAATTGACTGTTACTCTTAAACATCTTACTAGCAGCATTCCTTCTCTAAAATTACATGGTGGCAGGCTCAGATTAAAGCACCTCCTTGGAAAAATATATAAAACATGTTATAATGTACATTTTCCCCACTGGTTTCTATAGCAACAGCCTTTTCTCTGCACTCAGAAAGAGCAGAGAATTTGCAGGGGGGAGATGAGTATCGGTGGCTCTGGCCTAGATCTTTCACCTCTGAGTCATCACGGGAAGTTCTCCTCTTACATGGAGGAACACAGACCACCAACCAGACCCACCTCAGAGAACATTCAATGCCTGGTAAAGCTGTGGGATGGATATGCTTCCACAGATAAGAAAGTAACTTCCATGTTGCGATTGCAGACTAGGGTATTGGAGAATACATGTTGCAAACTGCTATATGCCCAACTCCTGTACTCAGATTTGGTTAGTCAGATATGAGCCTTGCCTGACATCTCCCTTCTACGTCTATAGACCACCATCTGGTACAGTCAGAGCCTGAGACTTCCCAGAGAAATAATTCTTTTTTCTCTCATGACATCAGCCAAAGACCTTTCTTTGCCCCTACCATCACTGGACACTCATAGCATGCAGAACTTCCCCAAGTGCCAGGCGTCATGTTCCTAGAAAGTTATTGGAGGTTTGGAAGGAGGCTCTGGACTAGCACGGAAAATATTTTATGAGCCTACAGGGATTGACTTGCGTAAGCCTTAAAAACCACTCTGGAAAGGCCAGCTCTGTGCCATTTAGGTAAGCAAAGGCTGAGAGAGGCTGGCTGGAACCCACTATGTAGTTTTCTTTAAAGGTAGAGCTGACATCTGAGACAGCACTTTGAGATGGACAGTAGGATATCTCAGAGGGAACAGAGATATTAAGCAGGAAATCATAGCCATTAGAGCAGGGCAGACTTCAAAGCATTGACATCTGTTGGAATATTTTCTAAGAGATGTCATGAAAGTGAGGAAAACACTGGGAAAACCACTGAAGTCTACACAGACAATGGGGTAACTTGGTGTTGGCAGTGAGATAGACCAGCTGAGCCAACACATTTTGATCCCACACACTTATATCTGGGATGGAGCCTGATCCCAGGTCTGACTCAAAAAAATTTCCTCAGGCTGCCTGTCCTCACTGAACATTCCCAACCCCCCAAGTGGAAGGTTCAGTTCGCTGGTCCACTCCAGTCAGAGCACTACCAATAAAGACAGGACCTTTTGCATGAGACTCTGCTTCTCAGAACATTTCCACAGAGATCTCTGAGTTGTTTTCAGGGAAAAAACCAAAAAGGTTCTTCTGTGAATTGCCCATGAACAGCTTCTTGTGTGCTTGTTTATTGTTCAATAGTATTTGATGAAATATTTATGCAAGCCTGTCCTGTGCTTTGGGTGGGGTGGACAACTCAGATAAGTTCAGACTGAAGCCCAGGAGGGGTGAAGGTGCAGTTGTTCAGAACATCTTGTAGCAAAGTAGAAGAACATAAATGAAACAATTCCAACTTGAAGATGTGTCTTCGCATCACTCTCACCTAGAGGGAAGCAAATTCCCTCTCTCCAGCCCATTCTTCCCCACCAGGTGCTTTGAAGGAGGGATTTCAGATGGACTGTATTTACTCAAGAGTGTACTCTCACAAGCATTTGGCTCTCAGTAGTTAGTATGGACCATCAACTGACACTAGAGAGCACTGAGTGGTTTAGACTGGTTTTAGTGTTGCATCTTTTGAGGAAGGAAGGGAGGAAGGAAGGAAGGGAAGGAGGGAAGGAAGAGAGGGAAGGAAGAAGGAAGGAAAGAAGGAAGGAAAATAAACTCTACAATTGTGGTGAAGGAAATTGGAGGGAAGGAGTGGGATAAGGAAAAAAAAATCTGGCTCCAAGAAACAATTCCTTCACATATTGACCTTACCTGGAAAAGTACACACACCTCTATTAAACTGGGACTCATGGTCTTTCTGTGTAAGGCCAAAGCAACACAGAAATACAAGGAGCACACTCCCAGCAATGAAGTCAGATCTTGCAATTCAAACCTCACTAATATAAGAACTGTGACAGATCCCACGTGCTTCATCAACATATCTGTGAAGCTCCCAGGAGCTCCAGAAATGAAGTTGCAGTCTCTAAAATACCTGGTTGTTAGGCACCATGGCTTTCTGTCTCACTCTTTGGGTCAGAGACCTAACAGCCCAACCAGTTTCCAGGCTCTTCACATAAGTCAGTATCTTGGTTCTCCATCCCTAACGGAGGACTCTCCCGTGGGAGAGCTGTGAGAGGGTAAACACCTTCTAGATTGCAAGGTACTTGGGTACTGCAATGATGGGTAAACATGTTAAAAGGTGAAGAGGTAGACCAGGAACAAATATCACCTCAATCAGGAGCTGAGCTGCTGCAGTGCCAGCCTCAGAGGAGAGTAATTACATTTTGCATAAACCCTGATTTCTGCCCTACCTATGGTCTCGTTCTCCTCAGCTTCTGCTCAGCTGACAAGTCCCAGGAAGCTCAGGATTAAAATCACACACTGGCTGCTCCCTGCTCTTCAATCACTACATGCCTGTGTGTTGAGGAAGTTTTCTCTTAGAGGCCCTTGGGTGGATGTAGAGCATAACCTTTAATCCTCTCTCTGCTGGAGAAATGAGTGCCTCATGGAATTTCAGTCTTGTTAAACACAAACTGGAAGGGTCAGAGAATGACATAGGGAAGATGAGTGGCATTGCTTTTGCCTCGTCCAGTGCAGAATGCCTCATCTTTTTGGTCACAAAACAGTTTGTTCCTTGCTAGGTGGTTCATTGCCAAGGTAATAAACGCAAGTTTCTAAAAAGAACTAAAATAAAAAGGAAAAATAAACACAGAGCAACAACTCGTTCTGCAAACTGACAGGAGACTTGCCTGAGGCAATGGACGAGGGGTGGCAGGGATGAACAGTTCTCTTGTGGAGTCTTATTAGAGAACGGGCCAGAGCTCTTCTCAGATACCCTTTATGAGATGTTGCCATCTGGGAGAAATCCAGATTGGCAATTATCAGAGAGAACAATTCCAGCTGGCCACGACACTGCCAAAGCAAAAATTATCCCCTTACACAATGGCACTGACTCAGACCAGCTCACAACTTGTGTGGCGTTTGGGGCAGTTACACAAGGTCTGTCGTTAGTCATGGTGGCATTTATTTGTGTTGTGGAGCCTTGCCCACAGAGCAGGGCCCAGGGACACCAGGCAGCAGACAAATGCACAGCAGGGCTACAGGAGAGGGCTTGTGGTGATAGGACAGGAGGGAATGGATTGAAGCTGGAAGAGGGGAGATTTAGACTGGATATGAAGAAGAAATTCTTTGCAGAGAGGACGGTGAGACACTGGAACAGGTTAATCAGGGAGGTCATGGATGCCCCTTCCCTGAGGTGTTCAAGGCCAGGCTGGATGAGGCTTTGAGCAACCTGGTTTAGTGGAAAGTGTCCCTGCACATGGCAGGGGAGTCAGAACTAGATGATCTTCAAGGACCCTTCCAACCCAAACCATTCTATGACTCTATGAACAGATAGATAGTCCCAATGTACACAGTCTATGAACAAACAGACAGTCCCAATGTAAGCAAAGGCCAGAGCTGAACTTTCATCATTAACTACACCCTGCCCCATCACTCGCAGCATGTCTTACCCTGTGATGGCTATCTACATGTTTCTTACCAGTGCCCTATCTGACTTAAAGGGAGAAGAAACTGCTGTAAGCAACACTAATACACTACTTCCATGATTGACGTCTGAGAGCTAATTATTTCTATAGAGACCTTGTAACTACTACACTGTGGTAGTAGCAGCACCAAGACCTATTGTCATTTAGTAGTGTTCTTCCTTCATCTGTTTTTACTGAAACAGAGAAAGCAGACCAAAGTGTGGTGCACTGCTTCCAAAGTACTCTTGAGATGTGCAAACTCTTTATTATTCTGGCACAGTTTCCTTGCAGCCATTCCTAGCAGTTTTACCAAGCAGAGCTCTCTTAGGTAGACAGAGCATCTTTGTGCTGCATTGGCGATCCTGCGGTTGTGCAAGCCCCAAGCTAGGTGTGACTCATAACAGTTCAGAGCTATCTCTGAGCTGTGTCCTGTGACAGGCAGCAGAACTGTCTTACATATGGCTGTTGTGAAACCTGAATCTGGGCAGGGTGAGGATGTAAGGCAGCCATGTTGCCAAGTGTGGACAAAAGCCTGCTGGCCAGATGATGTATCAAGGGATGTGTGGCCGTTTGAGCTAGCCTTCTAGCTCAGACACAGGGGAGAGGGGAACATTCCAGGGATAGGCCATATAATGGTAACAATGGATAAGTTAATATCATTTCATTGGAGCTTCAAGAGCTTTATGTCTAGAAGCACAGCTTGTACCTTCCCCTTCCTGGCTTCTGCTGCTTCAGCTACACTCACTACTATCTTCCCCCCGCTGCTGTTTTGGCTGCTGCTGCTTTGCCGCTTTGCCACTGCTTGACCCCTTCCCCATCGTCGTTAAGGTTATTTTATTTCTCTAGTAGTTTATTTCTCCAGTAGTTTATTTCTCCTGATCCTGTTATGTTCAAACTATAAGAAATACAATTTAATTTTCCCCTGAGTTTCAAAAAAAAAAAAGAAAAAGAAAAAATCCATGTTATGGTGAGTTTATTCTGCCAGGGAAGGGATCTACCCTAACCCGGGACAGGATGTCTGCTTCTCTCCCGGCTGTGAGCCAGGCCAGGACCTCCCACAGCTTTCAGCAGAAAGAAACAGGTCATATACTGCTAGGCACAGGGTTTCTACCCACCTCTGAAATACAAATTGGAGGAACAGAAGGCATTTTTAGCCACTCCCAGAATTTAAAGTTGAAAGCAGTGAAAAAAAGCATGGAAAAGACTGAAATTCTGCTCACTGGCTCTCTTGTACTGTGGCAGCCCATGAAAGAGCTATTATTTGCCCTTGCTTTCTCAGACAGGAATATCTCTGCCACAAACTTTGACATAACACCTCCCATTAGTCTAAAACGTTGTCTCTTCCCTCCAAAGCACGGTTATTGGAAAAGGGCTTCCCTCAGATGGTTGGTAAAACTCTCTCAGATGATACAGAACTCAGCAGATGGAGACCTCCCCAGCAGCAGGACCCTTTACTGTGCTAGACAGCGAGCAGATGTCTAAGAGGTGAAAGCCCTTGGTGGAAAGGAGACACTTAGGGAAGTTTTCTATTAATTCTTTGTGATGGTTTGGGTGTTACCCACCCCTCCACTCTTATGAAATCACCCAGACTAGACTCAGCCAGCTGGAAGCTAAGGAATGAGGCTTTACATTTACAGCTTAGCACAATTTACAAGCATATATATATACACAAATATATACAGTTATATACAAGTTAAAAGTAAAACAGAAACACAATACCCTCCCAGAACAATCAGATTGCCAGGAGGGCTCACAATCCAAATCTCCTCTGCCCCCTCCCCCCCTTTCCCTCCCTTCAGAGCAACCCACATATTTCTCATGTGATAAATCTGGAGGTCTGAGGCGAGATGTCAAAAAGATGACAAGGAGGTTAGAGGAAAAAGGGTCAGGTTGGATTAGAGTTAAGGCAGAGGCAACCACAGAGACCAGACTGCCAGAAAGAAGGAACAGAAGGGAGAGCTAACTGAGAAGTGTTTGAGGAGTGAGTGTCTTATCTATATTTTGACTAGTTGTATTCCTCAGCAGAAGAATGACTAATACAGGGTACTGTTGGGGGGGGTGGTTCTTTCTTCTCACAGCTGAGGACTCATTTCTCTCAGTAAAATATTCCAATTAGCCTCAAACCAGCACATTCTTTTCGGGACTTGATACATCTTCCCCAAAGCATTTTCTCTTTTCAGACAAGGATTCTGCCAAAGAGGAAAATGTCTGAAAACATGTCATTAATTAAGGAGCCTTGAGTTTGCTGATTTTTCCATGAGACTGCAGACTGAATTGACTTTTGAAAATGAGATGAGCTTAGGCTCCCTTAAGCACTTTCTCAACTTTATCCAAACGCACAGTGTGAAGAGGGAACATTTAAAGATTGAGATGTATCAGGAGGAAACACTGTTCTGAACCAAATTTCCACTGAAAGAGAAAACTGAAGACAAGTGATTTTGTATAAGAGGTGCTTGAGGAGTGAAGGTTTTCTTAGTAAAACAAGAACTGTCTGAGAGGTCCTTCTGCTTTCCCACTCATTTACTTAAAAAATAAAAGAGAGAGAAAGAGAGAGAGGGAGACACTTGGTGCTTCTTAAAAGGACTGAGAAAAAGGAACATACTCCAGACTGAAATGCTGGTTTTGTCCTTTTTGTCCAATTGTATCTTCTAGTCAACCAGGAATTAATACAAAAGGGACACTGAAGGCTCAAACATAACGTCATCTTGGGTTTGACTGGCTCTGTGCTGTACCTCTAGCTTTTTCCTTAGTGGTAAAGGAGGATCTGAAAGAAGAACAGATAAAAAAGCCAGTTTGGTTTTGACTAGAGATATGTGGGATGCTCCGAGTGTTTGAGACAGTCAGAAGAGCAGCATTAGCAAGTGAGTGGGAAAATTACCTCTAAATCAGCTGTAAGTCTTATGTCAGCTGCTATTCTTCTTTAGAAAGCTCCTGTCCTTTTCTGTTGCACTCCTGATTTACACACTCACGACAGGGAAAGATAGCACCTCCTACTTCTAGCACTCATAAACTTTAGGTGAAAGCTTCCCCATTTTTCTGCTTAGCCAGAATCAAGAAGAAACCAGATGTCTCTGTTGAGATGTGTTTCTTCTACCAAGTATTCCACATCTTGCATGTCAGTCTTTGTTCTCCTCATGACCTGCATGTTGTTGAGTGCTTCAGCATCAAGCTTGTGCCTGCTTGATGGTTTTTATCCATAGAATCATAGAATGTTTTAGGTTGGAAGGGACCTCAAGGATCATCCAGCTCCAACCTTCTGCCATAGGCAGGAACACCTCCCACTAGAGCAGGCTGCTCAAGGCCTCATCCAGCCTGGCTTTAAACGCCTCCAGGGAGGAAGCATCCACAACCTCCCTGGGCAACCTGTGCCAGTGTCTTACCACCCTCACTGTAAAGAACTTCCTCCTAACATCCAGTCTAAATCTCCCCTCTTCCAGCTTAAACCCATTCCCCCTCGTCCTGACATTACCAGACCTTGTAAATAGTCCCTCCCCAGCCTTCCTGTAGGCTCCCTTCAGATACTGGAAAGCCACTATAAGGTCTCCTCGAAGCCTTCTCTTCTCCAGGCTGCAGAGCCTCAACTCTCTCAGCCTGTCCTCAGAGCAGAGCTGCTGCAGCCCTCTGATCATCTTTGTGGCTCTCCTCTGGACCCGCTCCAGCAGTTCCATGTCCTTCTTGTGTTGGGGGCTCCAGAACTGCACACAGTACTCCAGGTGGGGTCTGAGGAGAGCAGAGTAAAAGGGGAGCATCACTTCCCTTGCCCCTGCAAGAATGCTCAAGCCTGCTACCAGAGTTTCCACAGTTTCCAGATTCTACTCCCTTATGGCACTTCTAGAGAGATGGCTTGAGGAGACAAGGGCTTATCATGCACACAGCACACTGATTCTTCTCTGCAACACGTTGTGCCCTGTCTCACAAAGCCATTAGATGTCGTTTCGTGCCATGGCAAAGATACAGAGAATGACAATGACTGCCAGAAAGTGAAGGTCTTCCCCTGCCTTGTCATTCTTCATACAAGTCATCCTTCATGCTGGTGCCAGACAAAGCATTAGATATTACACTATAAAGAGTAAGTCTAGATTGCAGGAGTCCTTCTGAATTTCCATGCCACAGCACTGATCCTGTCCATGTCCCATATCAGCCATGGCACACTATTTTGGACTGCAGAGAAAGGAAATCCAGGTGAATGCCCTAAGAAGGGACTTGTGGTATACTCCAACAGATGCATGGCTTGCTCTAACAAGTCTGTTGTGGGGCACAGACACAGAGCATATTAGAAATAAGTGTACAGCCAGTCAAAATTATGTTAACTTCATAAAAGAGGAAGTCAAAAAGAGAGCACTGTGGAAGCTTTGCAGTTGCAGGCAAGGTCAGCTATGCAAGGCTCATGGAATAAACTGTGCCATGTTTAAACAACCTGATCCTGAGGTGCTTACAGAAAAGCACAGCTGAGCCCAGAGCTGAAACACAGCCCAACAATCTGTCAGTGATCCACAACACATTGGAGAAAGGGAAAGCTCCAGAACATATACAATTCATTGATCACATCATTGCGTGGGGCCAAACTCCCGAGGAAGTCTTCCTGAAAGTCTCTGCCATGGCAGTTCCTACAATAAGAAGGACACTCTATTTTTCTTGGGTGCAGTGGGATTTTGGAGACTGCACATTCCTGGATTCAGTCAAATTGTCAAACCTCTGCATGATGTGACTAGCAAGAGAAACAATTTTGAGTGGGGACCTGAACAGCAAGCAGCCTTTGATGACATAAAGTGAGAAGTAGTCCATGCAGTGGGTTTAGGACCTGTTTGAGCTGGTCTGGACATTAAAAACATTCTGTACATCAGTACAGAATGTGGCTGCAAGTGACAATGGTCTGACTTGGAGTCTTTGGCAGAGAGCTCCAATAAGACATGTGGTCATCCATTTGGTTTCTGGGGACATAGTTACAGAGGTTCAGAGGCACTATAACAGAGAAAGAAATACTAGCAGGCTGTGAAGGAGTGAAAGCAGCTTCTGAAGTGATTGGAACTGAGTCACAATTGCTTTTTCTCCTTGGGCTGCCTCTCTGTAACTAATCCTTCTGCTTTCTAACTCCCCTGGCTGATCCTCCAAACTCATCTTGCACGTAAGGCAAACTCTGGGATAAGGTGAAGGTGATGAAAAGGAGGTGGAAGCATAGTTGGGACCCCCTTCTGGGGACTCTGGTTTCTGGGAGGGCTGTTGTGTTTCTGTGTTACCTTTACCTTGTACATTTCTATATATTGTAAATATCTGCTTGTATATTGTGCTAAGCTGTAAATATAAAGCTTCATTCCTTAATTTCCAGCTTGGCTGAATCTAGTCTGGGTGATTTCATAAGAGTGGGGGGGTGGGTAACACCCAAGCCATCACATCTTTGTTTTAGCCTCAGAGGGACCAGAGTGTGTTGGCACCACACTAACAAGCTAGCTGGGTAACTTTAGGGACACACTGGGCTTTGACACCATTCCAGCAAGGCAGCAACCTCATAAGTCCCTGACGCATGCTAACTGGTTCAACAGTTGTCTTCTCTGACAGGAAATGTCAACGTGGCCCATGCCTTGTCATGACTCCAGCTGAATATGGGCACTTAGCCAGCAGCAGCTCTCTGGTGGGATGGACTGCCTGCCTGTTTGCCAGGAGAGGCACAGAGAGAGCAGCTGGGTGTATCAGAAAAGGTCAGGCCAAGAGGTGACAAAAGCCAGTCTTCAGGTTCCCCTAAAACAGCTAGCAGTCAATTTACTTTCTGGAGCCTGAAAGAGTCAGAGATGGGAACACACCAAAAAAAGTGTGCAGGGGTTGGAAAACTGAAGTGGATAGAGCTGCCATTGGGTGATGTCTGTCCTGTGGACAAGAAATGTTTCTCTGGGACTGTTTTAAAAGTTTTGTTTTCTGCCTCTGCTTCAGCAGCCAGAGACAAGGAGCCTGACTATTTTTAAAGATCAGTTTGACGCATGCTGAAGAAGCTTGTGTGACATGATAGGCTGTCACAGGCAGGAAATAGACACCCTGACCCAGGAGAGGCATTCCAACAGTGCGCTCCTCAGCTCAGGCTCTGGCCAGCTGCAGGCTTCACTCTCTTTCTCAGAAGGAGACAGGAAAAGGAAAGAAGAGAAAAAAAAACAAACCAAAACAAACCAACAAAACCCCAACCCCTAAACCTTTCATTTCAATCAAGCAAAAGCTAATCTGAGGAAAACAGGAGACTTTGGGAAACACAGATGAACAAAAAAGCATCTAAGGAGATGCCTATGTCAGGTATGACCTTGATCTGACAGCTAACAGTGCTGTTCTTGGGGTAGCAGTTTGACACCAAGCCAGCAGCAGCAGTCAGGCACCAATGGCCTATGGCTTGCTAGAGTGATATCAAAGCACCATCCCATGCAAGGTATCACAAAAGCCTGTCTTCAAAATCATCTGTGAGAAAATGTTGCCAGGGCAAATCCATGCTGACATGAAACCTGGTGGAAGCCCAGAAAAGCTGGAGGGGTTGTTCTTGAGTGTTAACCAAAGACATTGGAAACTGAGACATGCTCTTTTGTATCTGACATGAAAACCTGAGAAATTAGTGGTTAAAGTGGCAACTTATCTACACATAGTAAGTGGAGACTGATTATTTATGTTGGTCCCCTCCTTAGCTAGAAGTTGTGACTTCTTGCTCCAGCTTGGAGAGTGCATCTTCCCCTCCTATTGCCTTGCCACAGATACAGAAAATGCACATTCAGACAGGGGGAGACTGAGAAACAGAAGCCACAGAGAAAGCTAGGAGGGTTTCCCACTTGAGCAATTGTGGTCTCTGGTGTTCTTCTGCTAAGAGGTGGAGTAACACAAGCCTCTGCCCTGCAGAGAGGAAGATGCTGTGCAGGACATTCCCACCTGCTGCTGCTTTTTGGTCTCTGCCAGCAGGGCTTAGAGGGTTTACAACATCAAATGCTCAAAGGCAAGAGACACCTTGGCCACGACTGTAACAACACATTTACTGGTGTCAGAGTGTGTTCCCAGACTCCAGAACTGCATCACTGACTTTAAATTGTTTGCACATTCCCTGTCACAGTTTTGACATGGACCAAGGAGGAGTTCTTCCACAAAATCCTTTCAAGCAGCCCATGATTTAGCCCAGGCCAGGAGCAATTAACTCTTCATAAGGAGTTTGCAAGAAGCCACCCACTTCTGGAAGGTAATGAGGTTTAATAGAGTGGATGCAGACCTCTCCATTCCAGTTAGTTTCTGTGGCAGAGCAAGATCCTACATTTAATTTTGTAGTACAGCTATAGCCTACAGTACTGTTCAAGGAGCAAGGTAGAAGAGGTTATGGAGTTTGGAAATGTCTCTGATGTAACCTGCTCATAGTGTGAAACAACATCACCCTTCGCATCTCTTTGATAAACAAAGCTGTGGCTGCTTCCTTCAGTTTTATCTGTGTTAGCAAAGTGGCTCACTGGTAAACTCGTGGAAATAAACTAGAAGAGCCATGAGAGTCAGCCTTTTGGAGGGGTCTGCAGAGAAACAGCAGTGCATTTCTGCAACCAGGGCTCTAGGATATCCAGTGGGCAGGAGAGAAGGAAGATTGATCAAAAAGAAAAGAAAAGGAGGTGCGAGAGAAGGTTGTACAGGACTAGGTTGCTGACTCTAACCATGCTTCAAGGGTCTCCTGCCAGTTTACATTCCCTGCTGATGCTATGTGAAAAGCCTAAACGTAGTTGTAAGTCAAACTAGAAACTTTCAGCTCCATTCATCTTTCCCATCAGAAGTACTTGGAGCGCAACAGCAGTAAATTAGTGCAGCTCTCCTGCTGAGATAATTCAAAGTATCTTTTCCTGCCCAGCAGGGCCTGATTTTTCATGTTGATTATATATTGTGATTAATACGGACACATTTGCTCATTTAACAGGGAGGAAAACCCCAAACTGCAAAACCTTCACCAAATAGGGCTTCTGGGAGGAAAACTTGCTTTGTTTATTCTTCTCCACTCAGTGAACTAATAATTTCAATGAAGAACTGTGACAGCAATGGGCCATGATACAAAGAGATTGATAGATCCACTCTGGTTCACCATTGCATACCTATTGGGGTACATGCACATTCTGAGTGAGGTTTGTCAATCATCCCAGTACTTGATATTGTCCCTACCTCCTACACCACTAATTAGTGTCACTCACCAAATGAGCAGAGAGGACGTGGAGGCAGATTCTGCCTGCAGCAAGAAACCTACTTGAAATCAAACCTGTGAAATGTAGTCTAAGATTCGTGCCATGTAGGTGGAAGGGAGAGGAGAGGAAAACATCTTTCCCCTGAAGAACTCATGGCTGCTTTTATTTCTTGTAAAAGAGAAACAGTCAAATTCACTAAAGAGGAAGAAAGAAAGTTGGTTGATTTTAGGAGCACAGTGTGATAGTCTTGGCAATGAAATGGTTCAGAATCAGAGGGTGAGGGAATGTACAGAGAAATCGTGCTGCTTGTGGAGGGTCCCTAAGAGAGCAGGTAATCGATATCTATCTGCCAGAGACAGCTAGATTGTCTTTACGGGATTAGCTCCGTATGGCAGGAGCCCAAGAGACTCTGCAAGTATGATACAGAGGTAGGGAGAGAAGCGGGGAAGGAGGTGGGAGGCTGGTTTTCATGTCTGCATACTGGCAGCAGGCATCTTGGAACCTTGATGCAGAAGGCTTTTGCTAAAGGAGAGGTGAGTTGTGGTAGCCAGAAATGGCTCCAGTCTGCAAAGATCTGAATTGGAATCTCTCCAAAGCTTGAGTGTGCCTGGGAATTGCACCTGTACTTACCATCCTGTGAAAGGTCAGTTTAGATGTTACAGAGTTGGTAGGGAGCTTGGAGAGTCCCAGATGAAATCTGGTTGGAGATGAAGTATAGCAGCTTACATCTCAGGCTGTAGTGAGACAGAAATATCTGCACTGCTTCGTAGTGCATTTGAAGTCAGGAGTTTTGAAGCAAAAAGAGGGAAACTCCTGCCTTCATCAGGACAGAGATTTAACTGTCTGGCGTCAGTTCCACCTTTAGCAAAAGTGTGTTGTTAGTATCACTGAGATAGACACTAGAAATGATTGCAAAAGAGTACAGGGGGGCCCAAGTACCCATACCAAGAAGTTAAACAATGGTGGGCATGCCTGACCCTGAGCACCCACCACTTCTACTCACAGCAATGAGAGCAGAGCAGAGAAGATTGCCCAGAGATGTGTTTGAGGCTCCATGCCTGGAAACATTCAAGATCAGACTTGATGTGGCCCTGGGCAGTCTGATCTAGTCGAAGGTGTCCTGGCTCGCTGCAGGGATGTTGGACAAGGTGACTTTTGAGGGTTCTTTCCAACCCAAGGCAATCTGAATCTGTGAGGTTGCATGTTGGTTGGACTGGGCTTTTAGAAGAGCTATATCATCAGTCTCATGAGCTCTGATGTCTGTGGGATGGAGAGGTTGAACAGGTCAGCTTTGCTATAGGAATGGGAGAGTTAAGGAGAGAACCTGTAAAACTGAGATGTCTGACTGGGAGAGAGCTCTTAAGGGTAGCAGTAGACGCTCCTGCAGTTATTTGGGAGAAAGAAATCACTGGTGGCAGCAACTGCTCTTCCCAGCGTTAGTCATTTTCTCCTACAGCAAGTCTGTCAGGAGCCCTACCCAGACTTTAGGGTCCTGGCAGAAGTGAGGTCAGCTGCAGGAGCAGGACTGCCTTATGTGTACCCAGCAGATGGCTGCTCAAGGCAGCTGTTTGTCCTACCTTTACCCAGATCCACATCCACTCATCTTTCCTGAAAGACCTGTGAAAGCAACAGATCCTGTGCTGAACCAGCCCTTAGCAGGACCTAGCACATGGAAGTCCACCCCCTTCTTGGGGCTCTACAACCCACGAAGCCATCATTACCATTAAAAGGCATTCTGTAATGACATAGAGTTAGGAATTACAACACAGCTTGACTTTGTACTCTTTGACGTTGCTGACAAAGCTGTGCTAGAGCAGGAGTCCTTGTTAAGGCAGCTATGGGGTTCTCCACATGACTTTCACATTTTGAGGAACTGATCCTTTCACTGCCAAACAAAAGCCATGCAGCTGGATTCCATACACAAATTACTCCATCTAGAAAGAGATGTCCAATTAAGGGAAAATATATTTCCAAAAATCATTTTGTTTCCTATGGTTTACAGGCTTCTTTTTTTTTTTTTTTAATTGACTTTTTATGTCAATCAGTTTGGGGTTGGTTTATTTTTAACTGAGTTAGTAAACTCCTATACACCAAAACCCCTATGAGGCAAGAACAGTCTGTGCTATTTGGTTTTGTTTTTTAATGACAGAACAGCTATTATATTTTCCACTCCATCTTTTACTCTAAAGCCTTTTGCTCTATTGTAACTCAACAGATCTAAGATCTGCTTTTGAAGTGAAGTTGCAGAGGCTCAGAAGACCAAAATAAAAAGAAGGGGGGNAAATAAAAAGTAGACCAAAAAAAAGGAGATGAAAAATAAAAAGAAGACAAAAAAAAAGTATTTTAAAAAAAAGGGTTTTTTTAAAAAAATAAAAAGAAAAAAGAGGGAAATAAAGAAAATAAGAGGGGTAAAAATAAAAAGGAGACAAAATAAAAAGGTAAAAGGCAAAAGAAAACGCTGCCGAGTCTGGTACCCGCGACCGCCACTGCTTCTCGACTGGGAGGCTTGGGGGGAACAAGTGGGGAAGAGGGCAAGGGGCACCAGGGCGCCACCTTGTGGCGCCTCCTCACCAATGACGGTGACTGTCAGGGCACTGACTGCCCTGCGGTCTCCTCTCCCCGGATGGTGGCTGACACGCTCCGTGCGAGGCAGGCAGCAAAGGCCAGGCCCTAAAGCATCCTCCCCACGAAGTGCAATCAAAACGATTTCTGCACTGAGGGGCTGGGTTACTCCTGACTGGGAGCGGGGAAGGTGTGGGGAGAACGGCTAGGGAAGGGCTTTTCATCTTCTTAGCAACAGCAAACAGAAGTTGTCTTGACTCCAGCCCAGTTGGGTTGAAAGTGGTTCCCTAAAATAAAGCACCTCAAGACCATGTATAACTCGGGGTGCAAAGGTGTCCTCCCCCCATCCTTTGCACGCCCTTGAGTCAGGAAAGTGCAACATGAGCTGTGCAAAGATGGCAGCTCCTGGGGCAGCTCCTCCACCAGCTCCACTCACACAAGCCGTGTCTCTCCCCAGCAAGCCCAAGCATGGCATGTAGCTCCCGGTGACCTATCTTTCCCAAGGGACTATGGCTTTCCAGGAAGTGGATCTGACCACTGCAACATGCTGGTAACTAAAGCCCTGAGTAACCACTCCTTTGCTGCCTGTGCCAGGTGGGCAAATGCTCAGCTGGGAAGTTAGATAGTGGTGAGTTCTTTGGCTATGGTCAGTTTGCCTTGGCAGCATTGTAAGAAGGCTTCCGTGGCCCAGAATGAAAATGCCTTTCAAAGCCAGAGGGAAGGAAAAATAAAAGTCCCTGAGAGCAGCCATCAGGCAGATACTGTCCTTTGTGCTCACCTCAAAGTTCTCAGCTGACATCCAGAGAAACTATTAGGATACCAAAGCTAAGGAACAGAAGATAGGTTAATCATAGAATCATAGAATGGTTTAGGTTGGAAGGGACCTCAAGGATCATCCAGCTCCAACCCCCTGCCACAGGCAGGGACACCTCCCACTAGAGCAGCTCGCCCAAGGCCTCATCCAGCCTGGCCTTAAACACCTCCAGGGAGGAAGCATCCACAACCTCCCTGGGCAACCCGTTCCAGTGTCTTACCACCCTCACTGTAAGGAACTTCCTCCTAACATCCAGTCTAAATCTCCCCTCTTCCAGCTTAAACCCATTCCCCCTCATCCTAACATTACTAGACCGTGTAAATAGTCCCTCCCCAGCTTTCCTGTAGGCTCCCTTCAAATAATGGAAGGCCACGGTCATATGGGTTTGTTGTTTTCTTGGGGAAGAGGTTGGGGTTTTTGTTGGTTTTGGGTTTTGTTTACCTGTTTCAGTCTTCATCCCCTTTCCCCAGCTGCTCTGCAACCAAGCCAATCTTACTCTTTCACTTTCTATCTGCTTGAATCACTCTTTGAAGTCGTTCGTGTCATGGTGCCTTTTCCTATAGATTCAGTGCATTGCCTTTCACTGCCACTCAGAGGAGGGGTGTGCAGAAAGAGCAGATCCATTTGAGTGCATTTTGTGTCTGGCCAGCATTGCTTTTGTACAGTTTAAAGCTGCGTTGAGGTTGTGAGGTCAAGTAATAAAATAGCATCACATTAGCTTTTGCAACAGGACATAAAGTTTGGAAACAAATGGGTCAATCTCTTTTCTTGACCTGAATGGCCTTTTCTGGAGCAGGTTGCACCTCAAAGGGAAGCAACTGCATTTCAGGCAGACTGTGCTGGCACTCAGCTTTTCTCAAGGAACATTAGGAGTTGCTCTGCACGTGGTCTTCCACAAGTTATGTCAATGCAAAGGTGAGTCTCCAGCAGAAACCAGGCAGACAGCTTAAAGGGTGATAGCTGTGCTCATCTCACACATTCGTGTGGAGTGGAGCAGGTTACTTTTACCTTAGTGGGAAGTGGTCATGCTGCAACTCTTACTGGCAAAACAAACCAGGTCAGCAAGGTTGTCCAGGTCTCTGTGGAGCAGGGACTATTTATCTTTAGTGTGTTGTGCTCTGTCCAAACACAGCATCAGCCCTCCACCAACTACAATAAAGGTTTGCAAGTTTTTCATTGACAGAGGACACAGATTAGCGATTGGACTTGATGATCTCAAAGGTCTCTGCCAACCTAAACAGCTCTATGACACTTAATCACAGAAATCACAGAAACATTCACAGTGGAAAAGACCCTCAGGATCACGGAGTCTAGCCAATACCCTTACTCTGCAAGGTTCATCCCAAACCGTATCTCCAAGCACCACATCCAAACGACTTTTAAACACATCCAGGGTTGGTGATTCAACCACCACCCTGGACACTCTATTCCAATGTCTGACCACCCTTTTGGTGAAAAAAAATTTCCTAATGTCCAATCTAAACCTACCCAGTCACAGCTTGAGCCCATTCCCTCTTGTCCTATTGCTACTTCTGAGAAGAGACCAGAACCAACCTCTCCACTACGTCCTTTCAGGTAGCTGTAGACAGCGATGAGGTCTCCCCTCAGCCTCTTCTTTTTCAGACTAGACATCCCCAGCTCCTTCAGTTATTCCTCACAAGATGTATTCTCCAGGCCCTTCACCAGCTTTGTTGCCATCCTCTGCACTCCTTTTCATACAAATAGCATCTTGTGGAACCCTAAGAAAGTGCAGTATAATGAAATTATTAAGCCAGTCATCTGAACATGGAACCGAGAGCCCATTGCTAAGACAGATTGAACCTGATGACACAAATGTCCTTCCTCTCCACCTCAGTCCTCATTTCAGTGTCTAACCAGATGCCAAACATCTGGCTAGGTGTTGCTGGGTAAACAGCTGTCTCACAGCTGGAGCACTGAGTAGTAATAGTTAGCTGAGTGGAAAGAAGAATCTGAACCAGAAGTTCCAGCTTAACAGCTGCCTTAGCTTAAAAAGAGCTTTAAGGATTTACTGTGGGAGGCAGGAGGTGAAGTCCCTCATACTTGGACTCCATTACCTTCTCCAGTAATGCAGGTTACACCATCCCAAGGAAATAAAGAGTGAAGAACTAGTCACTGCTAGTGAAAATTCTTTCTTTCTCTTTTTTCCCCTCATTTTTCCTTGCTCAGTTCCCCAGAGGAGTATTTCCTGAGTCAGCTGTGCTGTGGTACCAGGTATGACTCAAACTGCCTTTTGGCTGATGTTTAGTACATCATTCATAATTTTTTCTCCACAGCCTAGATAGAGAGATATATTTCTCATCCCTGCCTCTGTCACAAGCCAATTCACAATTATTCAAACATACTTCGAGAAAACAAACAACCAAACCAAACCAAAACAAAACAGTGATGTAATCACAACTAGTTTAGGCTGTACTGGGGGGTTGCATTAATTACTACCAAAAAGTCAATTTTCTTAGGAGACACTGGTCTACAAGCCAAGAGTGGAGCAAAACTTGGTATCATCAAGGTCTCCTCCAATCCAAACAGTCCTATGATGTACCACTCAGCTTAGTGACCTCTACAGACTCGCAGAGGGCGCACTCAGTCCCACTATCCCTGTCAGTAGTATTAAACAGTATTGGTTCCAGTATGCAACCTTGAGGGACACCACCTGTTACATGGTCGGGACACACAAGGACACCACTCTGCCTCCACAGAGTGTGGACCTAGTGTCACTTTCACCCTTTTCTTCATTTGCTCTAGTCTTACCCCAATGAGAACAGCCTAACAGGGAACAACTCTGATGAAAATGAGCCTCGGATTACACAGGATTTTGTAGCCAAATCTTTTACTATACAGAATTGTATTCACAGTGTGCCACCAAGATATTGTCTAAGCAAAGAAACTCTGTGCTTGGCCAGCTCTGGCACCAATCAGGCTAGCGCAGAGGATGAGAGTTAAGTAAAATAGAGAAAATAGAGGGAAAGGAGAAAAGAAAAATCTCAGCAGTTTCTCCTGTAAAAGGATCTGGCTAAGCCCCTCTGCTTACCTGCAGCTTTACAGTTTGTGTTTAAGGATCATCTGCTTAGGATCACAGGCTCATAGAATATTAAGGGTTAGAAGGGACCTCCAGAGATCATTAAGTCCAATCCCCCTGCCAGAGCAGGACCATAATCTAATGCAGGTCACAGAGGAATGTATCCAGATGGGTCGCCTGAGTTCGTTGCTGTTAAGGTAGGACTGAGGCTTTGCAATCATGCCACGTGGATTTAGCCATGGTGTCTAGGAGGATGCAGAGCTAGGCCATAAGAACAGCAGCATTTCCTTCTCCTTGAATGCCCTCAAAGCAGGAGAAATGAAGGAGAGTGGATATGAAGTGTGGAATATACATTGCAGCACAAGTTCCCCAGGAAAGCTAGCCTCCCTCCCAGCCCCAAAGCACCAAAGGAGCCTAAGCCCAGCTTCAGCAGCAGGAACTGGATAATTGTTGGTGACTGGGGTAGAGCCCATCCCTTTGAGCATCAACAAAAGTCCTCACTTCCATGGATATCTGCTTCTACTACATCTGCACATGGAATTGCAGTGTGAAGGCTTAGCACTTTAAACAGCTCACAGCTACAGCCACAGAAAGCACTAATAAAAGAGGCTCATGCTGCAGCTGATGAATAGATGCAGAGCTGGTTTCCAAGTTTCTACGACATCATGAACAGAATGAAGTAAGTGGTCCCAAGCCTGTGACCAAAAAAAATTGCTATATAAACCCAGGCCTTTGAAAGGTGTCACCCCCACTGAAATCAATGAGTGCTGAGAGGCTGTGTACCTCTGGGGCTCCAGAACACAACACTGAGTTCTGCGTACTAACTATTGGCTTTGTGCTGTACATACATACTCAACACCCACACAGACACTCTCTCATCACAGGCTTAATTGTAAGCTAAGCACTCCCAACAGGAAGGAAATTAAATGCCTGAAGAAAGGTCATTTCTTAAATGTATTTCTAAGATGCTCTGCCCTCAAGATACCAACGACACATGTTCAGTTTTTCTCTCAATATCCACTCTCTAGTATGTATTATCTCTTATCTCTTCAACACCACTACTTGAAAGGATGATGTGCTCTGCAGCACTTACTCTGTTTTGGTCTATTTCTAATGCTGAGAGGCTCTAACACACTCTTCCTCACAGACACAATTAATCCCTTTATTGAGGTGAATGCAGTGTTGTTCATCTCTGACCTGACTGTAGACGGAAAGAAAAATTATTGCTTCCCTTTCTACCTATTTTTCACCATTGTATATTGCCAGAAGGATTGAAACGGAATAATTCCCTATGATGAGCCACTATGTGTATGAACATGGACGTGATGAAGTTAGGAGAGGAAACATTTCCTGGCTGTCACATGTGAGATCTTTAAATTCCTTCCAGTCAGACACAGCTGCAAGCTATCCTTAAAACAGAGTAATGTGGAAAGAAGACCCTCTTTCTCCTTTGCATTAGCTGTCTTCCAAGAATTATGTGTGAGGGTAGATCCAGATGTTACTGTCAGTGAGGTCAGAGGGGAAGTTGTAAGCACAGCTCACAGGAAAAAGAAATAAAACAACACCCCCCACCCCAAACTCTGAACAACATATAGCAGGCTCTCACATAGCTTCTTGTTCCCAAAGAGATCCTTCATGCTCTGCAGTGGTGTCATTTAACACAAGACACTGAAGTTTTTTTCCCCTCCTCTCTCCATTTTGCTTCTCAAAGAGACTCCCTTTGAGAAGGAGTGATCTCATCAAGGTAGCAGCAACCTCAAAGGTGCAAGAAGGCTTTCAGTCAGCTCTGGTTGCCGGAGTAGAATCCAAAGGCTAAGCTACTTGCCCAGGATGCCAGCACACTTCTAGAGAGTTTGGTGGTTCCAAAGGTTTCAGACACCTGTGATGTCTGCATACAGCCAGTATGAAGCCCAGCCGTGAGGTTTTGGATTTTGTTGTTGTTTTCCCAAGCCTCCTCTTTTAGAACCTAGGCAGAGATTCATCACCCAAAGGCAAACCATTACAAAATGTACTGCAAGGCACAGCTCATTTAAAGAAACCCAAAGCAATGTGAGCTGAGCTATCTATGAAGCAACAGGCATGCACCTGAACCTTGTCCACTAACCCCACTGTTAGATGGAAGTGGATGAGACTGCATTTTTTTTGGAGGTCAGATGTAGGTAAAGTATGTTTGGTTTCTGCCAGGCTATGCAGCAGAGCATAGCTCCTGAGGATTATTAATCAATTTAGGCAGATGAACACTGCCTAAGCAGTGGCTGGATTAGATCCACCCAGGACAGTGGAAGAACAGGGCATAGCATAGGCAGTGCTAGACATCAAGTAGAGGGCTGCAGATGAAAACGTAAGCATGTGAAGATTTACACAGGAGGATTTGAAGTTCCTACACTTGGACTTAGGGACCTTGCTTATACAAATAACCTTGATTGGATATTTATGTCCTTTATTGTCTCAGTCCAGGGCCTGTTTCTTTGGAAGTGAGAAGATTAGCAGCGTCCCAAGTAATATCAATAGTTTGTTAATCTCTAGAGCTTTTGATTCCAAGTTCAGCTCAAAGGTCTTTACACTGCTTTGCTTTGTATGCAGCATCTGTAATCTATCTGGGTATTTACACCACATCACTGTTTCAAATGAACATCTACGTACAGGATGTCCTTTGACAACCGCTGAAATAAACCACTTCAAAGCAAGAACTGCTCACTGGCAGATGGCACAACTTCACATCTCTTCCTACACAAGAAGCTCACAAACATCCTCTGTCATGTCATTGGCAGCCTTTCCTAGTGGGCAGCTGAATGACCAAAAGCATGAAACAATGGATGTGCTGGTGTCTGACTGTGCCTCAGTTTACCCTTTGAAAAATGGGCCAATTGCACACTTCTGTAGATGGGCAGCACAGGCAGGTCTCTAAGCGAGGTCTAGGGCAGCAACAGCACAGCAAATAACTCAGGCATCTTGTGGGAAAGGTGCTGCTTCAGACAGTGCATTTTAGAGACTGAGAGCTTTAAACTGGATGAAACAGAGCTCTTAATTACCATCAAACATCAGAACAGAGCTTGTCCCAGATGACACAGTCAACAGCTTTCTGATCTAAACCAGACTTCTACAGCACAGCTGAACTAGAAAGGCCATAGTAGGCAATATGTTAAGGACTATTTTCTAATCATTCTTGTTATGAGCTAGCAATTTGTGACTGTGACCACAAAACTCCATTTCAGGACAGAGGATTTTGACTGGAAAGCAAGAAAATTTATGACTTTATACACTGAGGGATCATTTCAGCTCAAAGGGGACCACAGCAAAAACATGGGGATGGCATCCTAAATGTGACATGCTGAAATCAGCTGGGGGCTTAGCTGGATTTGTAATACATGCTATTACCAAGGCAAAACCAAAAGGCACAAAATGTTTCTTTCTCATGATTTATGGGCCAGCTTTGTGAGAGTGTCACATCCATAGAGCTAGTACCATGAGAAAAGTCCAAGTCCATCTTTCTTCCCAGACAAAAGCACATAGATTACCAGTTTGTGTTAGGAAACTCCCTCCATCACATTACAGTGAGCTGTCAGAATAATGCTGCTGCTCCTCAGAAGGCACTGATAGCAGTAAATACCCTTTAGGGGAGGCAGTTAGGCCTCCATTTCCCACCTGCATTTCATTTTCATTCTTCCTTACAGACCCCACAGATCCATCTGCCCTCAGAGGGAGGTAACTGCAAGCATGGCACATGGCATGCCCTGCCTGCTTTTCCTCCCTCTCTGCACAGCTCGTCTGTGTCTGATACAAACCCTTCGCTTGGTGCAGGCTCTCCTACAGACTCTGCAGGGACACAGCACAGCTGCTTTAGACAAAGCTTTGTTGTTTCTTTTTCTCCCCAGCCAGCTCACAGTTAATCTAAGACATACTACAGCCCTCAAAGGGCACCAGGCTATTCATCCCTATGGCAGGTGAGTAAAAAAATACAGACTCACTTTGACACCGTATCAGCTAACCGTCCAGATAACCCAAAGATCACCAAGAGCCAAGAGGACAAGCCTGCAGATGAGCAAGCCCTGGGCAGAGCAATCACAGATCTTAGTGGGAGTATCAGCTCCAGGAATTTTCCACCCCTTTGGTGAGAGCTTGCATGCTCAAATTTAGCTTGAAGAAGGAAACAGATATGCTGGGCTGGGGGGGGGAACAGAAAAGCAGCACTGAATAAACCCACCATTACTTATACACACTGGAAAGCAACAGGAGATCCACAAGTTAAGCATGGAGTGCTAATAATCCAGAATGTATTCCACCCGAAGCTATTCTGTCACTAGAACATCTGAACCTGCTTTAAGGATGATCTAAAATAAGACCAGGCACCCAGCAGCCACATTCATACCAAGCTTTCCTTGGAGAGGGGAAGGGGAAACAGGCATAATTTTAAGCTCTACTCCAGGCATAATGCTGCAACTAAGATACACATATCAATAGTAGCTTTAAAGTAGCCTTCCTGAATGCCAATAACAGCGTAGCTACAGCCCCCTTCTCAGCCCTACAGCCTTAGGAAATTCACAAATTCCTTGACAAAATTATCTGTGCTGGACTCATTCTTAATATCTGAGATAGTTAGCTGGAAACTGTTTTGAAGTCATGTCTACTGCTGGATTGCAGGGTAACTATACCAACAACAGCCTCCTCTCACCAGATCTGAGTCAATTCACTAAACCAGCCCCATGATGTGTCCAACAGGCTGTCCCCAGTGACCTCACAGCATTTGCATGGGCAGAGCTCAAGCCATCTGAGGACCACTGAACTGCTGTTGCTGTCAGCACACAATGCTTTGTTTGGGACACAGAAAAGGAATGGAGACTCCAATGCCCTCCACACCCAAATATAAATTGCTTTATCCACCCAGCTGGGCTTGCCCAACACAGACCCAGACCTGCCCTCTGTCTGACATAGCTTACCATGGGTGGTCTCTACAGAGCTGCATGAAAAGGTGGAGGCAGCCTGTTCTGTTTGGGTATTTACGAGGGCTGAAAGCCAAACTGGGAAAGGACTTGGTTACAGTGCAGCCAAGTGACTATGAAGTACTGCTTTAAAAAGCCACAAGGTCACCTTTGCTGACATTTGGATAAGGATTTTATAGAAGTCACAGGACTGGGAAATGGGCTTGTTGTGCCTACTATCACCAGAGAGGGAAGAATTTGTGCTGGTCAAGGAGGCTGCATTGTTGTGGCTCTGTCCTGTTCATAAGTGCTCATTTATCAGACTGTTGGATAAAAGAGGCTGACTGGGATTCCTCTTCTCACTTACTGCAGTTCCAGGTAACTTCCTTGCCAGCACACTTTCACAAAATTTAACAGCCCCTTACTTAGCAGCAATCTCCAAGTGCCACATCCTTGCACAGTCTGGCCTCTAGCTCGGTTAGACCTTAGCAAAACTTGGTTTCACAGACATACTTCATTGAAGCATGATGTGAGAACTAATACACATGATCCTTTCAAATGAAGAGCCAGCACACACAAGTACACTTGAATACAAAGGATCTGGACAGAGAGGGACTTTGCCAGTGCTGTGTGTTGTGAATCTGATGCTTTGTGTGTAGATATCACAGTATCACAGTANCGCCTGAGAGAAGAAAGCAACCTCCTCCTGGCTACAACCACCCCTCAGGTAGTTGTAGACAGCAATGAGGTCTCCCCTGAGCCTCCTCTTCTCCAGGCTAAACAATCCCAGCTCCCTCAGCCTCTCCTCATAGGGCTTGTGCTCGAGGCCTCTCACCAGCCTCGCTGCCCTTCTCTGGACACATTCCATATGTGTGTGTGCCCAGTCTGAGAAGCAGCAGACTCTGAATGTTAAGCCCTGCACAGCCTGATCAAGCAAGGATGCAGCCTTCAGTAGACCCGAGAGGAATGAACCCAGGAAGGAGGAGGACATGTTCTGATGTTTTGATGCCACGCACCTTCGGAAGAAAACATCATGAGCAACACAATCCCCATGAAAGAAACACCTGGCTCCACCACTGGTTTCCTTTCCTTGGTGGCATGACAAACACCATGGGTTTTGGCCAGGTGGTAGAAAGCATAGGGATTGTGACCGAAAAACCCCACATCTGAAATCATGTGGTATAGGTGAGCATTTGAGTGTCCTTATGAAATTACACTGCCATATAGACACTGTATCCTTCAGGCACTGTGCTTCAACACCCAGAAACCAGACATATCTGTTCAGTGGCTGTATCTGGACTGGAAACTTCCCTGCCCTTTCCTCACATCAGCCCTGCAGGGACATGCAAACATGAAGAGTGTCAGAAGCTTCATGCTAATGCGCTAAACATTTAACACAATTAGTCACTGGAGCCCCATCCTTTTCTCCCTCTGAGGTGACTAAGAGACAGATCACAGGCTTATTAGTACAGTCCCCAGCACTTGATGCCACTTGACTTTGGCAGATGTATTGCAGCCAGGCAGGAGCAGCAAGCAGAAGTAAAGGGACACGGGCGGCACAGCAAGTGGTATTGTTGCATACAGGCTGGGACTGACTTGCTCACTTGCACAGTGCCTGGGAAGCAAGGGCCTGCTCCCCAAGTCTGAGATCCTGATGAGTCACTGACATCTGACACTGAAGGCCAAGAAAACACAGACGGGTCAATTACTTGGAGTCATGGGGAACTCTGCCATGCAGTGGAAACTATGGCAGGGAGAGAAGAAGAATATGTCAAGTGCAAAGCAGCAAAGATATTTTTCAACCTAAGGCAGGATGCAGGTGGATAACCCATTTGCTGCTAGAGAGAGCATCATTAGCAAGTTGTGGGAGTGCATGGAAAGCATAGGGCAGGCATAAGCCTGACCTGGCAGTAGTCAGTGTGTACGTGCTGGAGCAAGGAGGCTGGCAGCCACGCAATCTACATCCCATCATGTGACCAGGACCACGTATGTGACACCAAATAGTGCTAACGGGGAGTAGGACTGGGCACAAGCCCCTGGGACCCACCTTCTTACATAAGCTATTCCTGGAAAGAAAGCAGGAAAATGCCTGGGCTTATGCTGATATGGTTTATCTCTGCTAAGGGACTTTGTCCCATACATGAACCAGAAAAGCTACATGTGTTAGTAGCACAGTGGGAAAGGTGACTCCAACGAAGATGTGAAATCAATATAGTATGGAGCTGAAAATTCCTTTCTCCACCATCCACTTTCCCACAGGAAACTTCCCCTGTCCCGAAAGCAAGGGCTGCTGCAGGAGCTTTACAGGCTCACTGTGTGGAAAGTGCACATCAGCACTGATAGTCAAGGGCATGCTCAGTTCCTAGAGCAGCAAAGTTGCACACACATGGATTTCCCCACAAGCATCCCAATACACTGAACCTGCTGTAGATAGCTCCACTGTTACCGGTATCTGAACTTGCTGGCTCTTCTCAACTTGTGCACCTCAAGAGAAAGGGTAATGGGTACAAGTTGCTGCTGGAGAGGTTTGGACTGGATGCCAGGGAGAAATATGCACCATTTGAACTATGAGATATCAGAATAAACTCCCAAGGGAGGTGGCTGATTCCCCTACATTACAGTTTCAAGGCTCAACTTGACAGGGTGCTGGACCATCTCATGTAAACTATATTCTTATCCTGAAAGGTTGGACTAGGTGATCCTCGAGGTCCCTTCCAACCTGCTGTACTATGAATCTGTGAATCTTCACCGGGCCGTAGGCACAACCCAAAAAAGCTACATCAGGCCCTCATCTGACCAGCACAGACTTAAGGATGGTCCCAAGTACACTGACACAGTGGGATAAGACAGGGTTAAAGGTCACATTTATTCCAGGTAGCTAATAACCAGTAGCTAGGCACAATATGCAGTATGAACTCTTCCTCCTCCACCACACTGTTCTACATAAAAATATCTACATGTGACTCCAGTCCGACTCAGTGACAGCAGCAGCTGCTGTAGCAGACCTTTTAATCCCAAAGTAGAGGCTGTTATCACTGGCAGGAAATCTTATTGTGCTGGACAGGCAATTCTAGACTTTAATTAAATAGGCTGCCCTCCCTGCAAAGTCAGACAGACTAGACTAGAGTCAGACGAAACAAGTTCCCTAAGCCAGGGACCACCTGGCTGTAACTTCATCTAGGTGACAGCATATGCTTTTGTGACTTGCTCCCAAATGTTGAAGCCCCAAGCAAGTTCCCAGAGGTAAAGTGAGGATTTGTAAAGTGCAGGAAATCAGAGACACTCTTTTCTGGGAAGGAGTTCATTCCTCTCCTTTCAGAGACAAATGTTATGGCCTTTGCCCTGACCAAAGACACAGCAGATCACAATGGTTCAGAACTGATTTTCAGGAGAGCTGGTGTCTCCTACTCCATTTCCACCACACACAGTGTAGCAGGGAGCACTTTAAACCAGATCCTGATAGTAGATCCTGATACAGAACCCCTGCTTCTCTTTCTCATACCAGCCCTGGCACTACCTCTGTGAGATAAAGCACATCAGTGACAGAAAAGAGCAGTCAGGGTGACTCCATATATTCCTCCCCTGTAGCACCCCCACTGCTGTGCCAAAAGGTGACTCTGCCATGAATGCTCTGTGCAAAGATACAAGGCTGCTTTCTATATGGAGACAGCTTGAATAGTTACTCCAGAAGAAACTGAAGCACCCTACTGCTGAGGTCCTGAGCTAAATGATGGGGATGAAGGAAGAAGAGGGAATGAGTACTCACTGTGGGCTATTAACCACTCCTTTGAGTAGGTCCAGAGAAGCTGCACAATTCATGAAGAGTCAGATAGTCTGCTGTAAACACAGAGGTCAGGTCAAGACTTTGCACCCAGGAAACTCTATTCAGGCTCCAATCATTTCTGACTACCTTTTGGGCTGCTTTAAGCAAAACATGGCTTTCAGCCTTTCTGAAGTCAATTCTACCTCACTGTGGTACCAGGATGAGGAGAGGGCAACAGGCAAAGATAGGCACAGGCAGCTTGCTGCTATATCTGTCCCTTATGCTCCTCCATGGAACATCTGCAAACAGTGCAGCATGCACTGCACAGACACCTCAGCAAAATTGCAGAACAGTACAGAGACAAAGATTTGGTCTTAAGAGCATAGGCTGCCATTACAAGCTCCCTGCTGGGCTCATCAGCCCTGCTCTCCATTGCCTGGAGGAAGCAGTGCACCAGGACCCAAGTCACATTGTGACCTCCCCATAAAAAGAGCAAAGGGCTTTCCCCTCACCACGTTCCCCCAGCATAGCAGTGGCCATGGCCTTTACTAAGGGACTGCTTCTCTCAGCTCTAGGGCACTGAGTCTAGGCTGCCACTTTCCACTGTGAAGTCCGTTAACCCGGTCATGACCCTGTGGTGACATCCGAGTGCCCCTTTGCCTCTGGCTGAGACAGATGCCACATGGTGCTTAAGTCGTGGAGTGACCCTGCGGGATTCAAAACATCCTCCTGCTTTCTCCATCTCCCCCACTTCTCACGGGGGTGCCTGTAAAGCCAGGAGCAAACACAGGACATCGGTGCATGTATTTTTATTTTCTGAGGCACACATACTTCACTTCCCAGTGTAACAGAACTTCAGCTGCATCGTGGTGGCTACAGAAAGCTACAGACAACAGGAAGAACTTCTCTATAGTTTTGCTGATGTGAGTTTTTGCCGAAGTTTCAGAGCTGGCAGATCCTAGTGACTGGCTGTATTCACCCTCACAGAGCAAGGTAATAATGTACTGGAAGCTCTCCACAGGAACAGTCTGGGGGACCGTGGGAGGAATAGGATGCTGTGCTCCTGCTCCCCATCCTAACATCCCTTTCACACCATCTAAGTCATCCCTTCATTTTCCCGTTCACCACACTCCTCAACATTGTCCTTGTTCCTCCATATCCCTTCATCTCTGGCCATTCTATTCACCTCTCAGACGAGACTGAGTTTCAGGGAGGAAGAAAAAAAAAAGGGGGGATAGGATAGGCAGAAGCTGACAGATAACTCTTTTATTTTTCCTAAGAAAGCAGATTATTTCTCTTGTATACAGGAAGCCAGGAAACGACGGTTTATCATGGATATCGCTTTGAGTGCCTCTATGCTGCCTGGAGTGACTCTTGGCCTCTCATCAAAGCTTTCCCACACATCCTGGACAGCCAGTTATGGGAAGTCCAAAACGGTGCTGGGGAAGCTACTCTAAGATGCATGGGCAGGCCTCCATCGTGATGCTCCTCTGTGCGTGTGTGCTAACCCTGGAAACCGAACTCCTTGTACTTGCTGGCCATATCGTTTCGGAACAGCTCCAGCGCCTTCTTCATGGCAGCCTGGGAATCAGCCCCAAAGTCTGCAGCGTGTTTTTCAGCAATGACCTTGATAATGACTTCAGAAATGAACTGTGAGGAAGGAAAGAGAGAAAGAAAAACTGAAGGGACACTCAAAGTTTATTTTCAGAAAAGCCAGACTGAGAAATAGGTTGCAGAGCCCGGAAATATCTTTGAGTTAATTCAGTAGCCCTTCTCACAGTCTCTGGAGAGACAGCAAGGTCTAGCATGTACAGAGCCTGGGCTGGGCAGAAGAACTGGGCTCTATTCCTGGCTCTGACGCTGATCTGCTTCACGACCTTGAGTAGACTGTGGCACTTCCCATTCTTTGTCCACCTCATCCATCAAAGCTGAAAATGCATGTCCTTTATTTGTCCAGCACTTACTTTTGTGGGTCTCAGTCTCCAACGGATCCCCTGGGGCTTGTTCTAAATTCTATGTCCCTTGTGTCCAGCCACTGACAGTTCTTATGTAATGTAGCTTCTTAGGCATGCAGCGGCTGTGTGGGCTGTTTATTGTCAAGGGTTGCTCAAACTGGATGTGGTGCTTGGAATGGGAAATGTAAACTTGGATATTTACATACAAATCACATACCATGAGCCCTTTCTGTGCCTCCTCCTGCCTGTACAGAGAGACCTCAGACTTGAGGGATGGCTCACTGGTGTAACTAGCCATCAACAGATAAAAATGTGACACTCACACATAGCTGTCTTGCACACATTCACTACATATCAGATACCAAAATTGCCTGCCCTTTTCCATACCTCCAGGTATTTGACAGGGATTTTATGCTTGGTCGCATGGGTTTGAGCCAGGGGCTTCAGCTCTGCCTCATGATTACCCTTCTGCTTCAGGATTTTGCCCAGCTGGGTAAGGACAGTAGCTCCATGTTTCTTCAGGTCTTCAGAACCCTTCATCTGATCAGGGGTCTTCAGGCCTTTGAACTTTTCAAAGCGATCCAGGGTCTCAGGGTGGTCCTTAAAGAGTCTGTGGACAAACACAGAGGGGCTTGTGAAACCTGAGACAGCTGTCATCCAGACCAGAGCTGAGGTCCATCTGCTCCAAGTATTTCACTGTATATGGACAGGTGAAGAAGGTGTGACAACCTGCTGCACTCCCCAAAGAAGCTTTAGTCCCTGCTAGTAGAGGCTACTTTAACCTGAGAACACTGACACTTTAGATCCTTTCCAAATTACCACCACTCACAATCACTCCTTTTAGCATGTAGGTAAGCCAGGCAAGCACCTAGCCCTACTCTGGATCTGGTTTAAGTGCTTTTCATCCTTCTTCAGGTAGGATGTTCCACAACCTGCTGACAATCACTGCACAGAAGTTTCCTTTCTGTTTCTTTTGTGCAGGCTAATTTCTATCATTAGCAAATTATAAAAAGCCTCTTGTCTTTGCAGAGCAGAAGCTCCTGACATAGCTCCCTTGAGTGTTGCACTGACTTTAATCCCATCTTTAATCCCATCTTGCACGTATTGTAACATCATCACTGCCCTTTTCCACTGCCCTCACTGTGACAGAAACAATGCCCTGAACATGTCCAACTAAAGCAACAGAGCAAGCATCCACGTTTTGTTTACATAGCTCTGCTAACTCTTTAGCACCAGTCCCTTGGTTTATGTCAACTGTATTAAGATTGAGACAAGAGCCAAGGCTCATCCTGGTACTCAGAGGTGATTTCTTACATTCATCTGAAGACAAAGCAAAGCCGAATAAACCCACTTGTCTTCACTGACTTATTATTGCCAGGGAGCCGACCTGTAGACCCCTGGCTCTCACTGGGACCTTCTTTCCAGCCTATCTCTCCATTGATCAAGGAAAGAGAGTTCCAGAGGCTTCTCATACACACACAGAGACACAAAAAAATAAAGAGCAACCCACACCCAAAACAGCCTGAGGTCTTCCTGTACATCACCTGGTTGGGGAATTCACTGTGCCTCCACTCTCTGACCATAGACATGGCGGAGTTTAGTTCCTGCCTTTTTTTCCCCACCCTTCATATCAGCTGCCAGCAGCATGATTCCTCCATCGGGAGCCATGGCACTTCAGAGTCCTTGGGAGCAAGTGGGTAACAAAAGTATTGGGCCTTAAGACATGCTGTTGCCATGCCATGCAGTGCTATACACAGGCACTATGATCCTGAAATGGAAATGGAATCAGTAAGGTGGAAGAGTGGCTAAAAGACAGAAAGGTATCATTCCCACTGCTTCCTCCCTGCTGCATTTCCTAGGAGGCAAGAGGCAGACACCACTGACAACCAAACCAGTGGGAATTTCACTCTTTTCCTTGCCACTGTTATGGAGTTGAAATGGAAAGGAGATACTGCCTGTCCTGATTATTAGGAGTAGTCTAAAAATGAGGTGTTGAAAGACATCAGCTCCCCTGCACAAGTCTCTTTTCAGGAATAGTCTCCAAGGAGCACAATCCAACTGGTTGAAGCACCAGCAAAAGCAGTGTCTGTCTGTCACAGAATCACAGAATTAACCAGGTTGGAAGAGATCTCTAGGATCATCGACTCCAACCTATCACCTAACCCTTCTAATTAACTAAACCATGACACTAAGTGCCTCATCCAGCCTTCTTTTAAACACCTCCAGGGATGGTGACTCCACCACTGCCTCGGACAGCCCATTCCAATGCCAATCACTCTTTCCATACAGAGTTTCTTCCTAACATCCAGCCTAAACCTGCCTTGGTGCAGCTTGAGATTGTGTCCTCTTGTTTTGACACTGGGTGCCTGGGAGAAGAGACCAACCCCTGTCTTTACATCCAGGGCCCCACAGCTCACATCTGTGAAGTGGTTCCCCCAAGTTACCTGCAGCAGTGTTGGCAGCTCCACTCCAGGGTTTCACATTCCCTCTTATGGTACAATGGTTGCACAGCTGCCGTCTGCCCTCACCAGTATGCTGGTGCTGGGACTACCAAGGATTGCATCCCATCTGGAACTGGTCATTTGTCCTGACTATATTGCCATGAGGGCCACATTCTCCACTCTATGATTCAAGTATGGGTTACTAGCAGAACATGGAAAGCTCAAGCTATTCTGCAGCAAAAATATCCTATAGATGTGACCACAGGCTTTGCTGGTGTTCAGTCCAAAGGGCTTCTGTATACAGGTTGTGTCCTACCCAGAGATATGAAAAGCTTTGGACCTTGAAATGCTATAGAGTTATTTCTAAAACCCTTCTTCCACTGTGTCTGTGGCTAAATGCTGTTTGCCAGGTCATGTCTTCCAAATACGATACACTCCTGAGAGTCTTGGATACCTGAGGAGTGTTTGTTTGCTTCCTTTGGAAAACATCCAGTTGAACCAACACTTTTCTAAACATATTCCCAGGATTTGACACCTACCTAAGAAGTCTAAAGGAATTCACATGTGGACACTTGTCTAAACTAAGAGCTCCTAGGCTTCCCTCATCTCTGTCCTCCCTCAGAACCCCCTTGAAGGAAACAGCATCTGTTGGCTGGGGAACACAAAGCCCCAGTGGAGAGGGGCATCATTTAGCTTTTTTGTGCCATGCTTTGTCCTGTGATATCTGCAAGAAAAATGGTATTACCTTGTCAGCTGCAAACTGCTTTCACTGTCCTATGGCCAGAAGACCCACTTTGCTTGTGGGGAGGGCTCAGGTTCCTGATACTCCTCCAGCATGCCTCCTCTGGACTGCATGAGGGGAGAGCTGCTACCCAGCTGCCCCCACCTCTCTCTTCCCTTCAAACAGCAGGTGAACTGGGCCATGATAAAAAAGGCAAATACAACAGCCTCCTGCTTGGAGTCATCTTTGGAAAAGCTCCTCAAAGCTTTTCAGTGGATTTGCCTGGTGGTGTGGGTCTTTTCTTCAGCTGTGCTTAGGCAAGAAAACCTCCCAAATGAGCGGCATATCCACACTGCTCTCTTCAGTGTCCATACCCTTCCAGCTGATCATACTGCACACAGGCTGAGAAGATCTGGAGATGTTCTCCTGCAAGTATCCATCCCTGATGGTCTTGAAGGACAGGCTAGGATCCAATGCCCACCCCGTGTTGTTTCCCACGGTGCAGCCCTGAGATTCTTTCCAGATTTCAGTTCTCTGACCTGCTGATGGCACCTGAGATGTTCTCCTCTCGGGAGACCAGGACTGCAAGGACAGTATGGTGGGGAGGGAGTCCTCTCCCCACCTCCCACTCTGACACCAGAATCATGGAGAAGGGAAGCAGAGGGAAGGATGTGTCTCATTTCACACTCAGGTCTCCAATTCACCATTAGAGGATTAGTATTACCACCCAGATTTCTGGCCCAAAAAGCAGGATGGACAGGGCTCTGCCAGGTGGGACTAAGGTGAGGAGGGGAAAACACTCAGCTATTGAAATACTGACATTTTACTGAAATAGAAAATTGTCCTGAGGTGATTGCTCCTTCCCACATCCTTCCTTCCCTGCTGTAGAGCATCTAAAGGCCTAGGACACAGTTTGCTTCAGCATTTCTCACAATGGTGCTTGGCCAATGGAGACCCCAAAGCAGAGCTTTGTCAGCAGAAGCAGAGGGAGTGACGAAGTCCCACCATCTTTTGAAAGCAGCACTGGCCTGCTCCTGCACCCACAGACAGATGGAGAGACAAAAACACAGCCACTTCACACAGTGAGTAATTGTTAAGCCAATAGCAGTGGAAAAATCACCACCCTACAGCAAAGGAAACAGCCTGTTGAAACAAACACTGCCAAACAGAAGCCCCCGTGCTGAATTTTCACCTTCCCTGGTCTCTCACCAAAAGCTCTCAGCTCCACTCTTAGGACCAAAGCTTCTTGCCTACCTCATCAAAACTTCATGCCCATGGCCGGCAATGTCAGACTCCACCTTTCCCCAGATGGTCAGGACCTGCTGCCACTCCTGATCACTGAGCCCCATGGTTCACTGAAGGCAGATCCTGAGTGCTCCCAGCAGCCGTTTGCCTTTCCCCAAAAGGTGGCTGGAGAGCTCACCCGTGGGATTTATAGCCCCTGCTCACAGACCTACACCTGTTAATCGTCAGCTGGACGTCTTGCTCTGTTTCAAGCTTGTCTAACCTAATCAGCCTCCCTATTTTTTTCTAGGAAGCTATTTTGGGTCAGGTGCTATTGTGGGTGCCACTGATGGCATCATTTCTGCTTTTCGTATTGGTCTGGCACATGTCCTGCTCCAGACAGAAAGGGCACTGCCGAAACACAGTGCCAAGAGCCTGTTCCAGGTTCCCAAGGACCCAGGACAGTGTCAAGCTTTATGGCAGGAGATTCCTGAAGAATACTGTCATCTGCAAGGCTGACACGCCTCTCTCCCCTGGCCTGCCAAGGGCAGGCAGGAACAAAAAGCTGGGGCAGCCAGTAGCATCAGCTCCATAGCTCCAAAGGCCTTTCCCATGCTGATTTCACTCTCTTTTTCCTCTGAGATGACACAAGCCATTCAGTAATAGAGAAGAGCACAGCATTAGAAGAGACATGTGCTTAAGAGCTAACGTTCAAAGTGGACCTGTCATCTCCTCGGCCCCTGCAGGAGGGAGAAAGAGGATAAAAGCTATAACGGAGCCAGTCACCCCACACCTGCCTGCTGGAGTCCTTCTGCCTGGCTCTCTGGAGAGCATCCAGGACCAGCCACTGGCTGAACCATGATGTCGGAGCCAACAGATGTACAGTTGAGACAGGAGGGTAATTTGCAACAGGTCAGAGGCACAAGGACACAGCAGGGCTTCATTCAGCATGCACCCAGCCAGTGGTTAATGTCTCCAGCTGCCTCTGGCAAGCCAAGTATGAGTGCTGGGGGGGAAAAGCCACTGCGATGATAAACAACAGGGGTACATTTTGGGACAGCTCCCAGCCCTTCCACTCCAGGCCTTTCAGGACTGATAGCAGCCTGGTACACCAGCAGGGTCCCCTCCAAGGGGTGACCACAGTCAGATCACAGCCCAGCTAGCACTGCTGTCCTGAAGCATGCACCTAACTCTGGACATTTCCAAAGGGACACACACCACAGGCCCCAGCAGGCAAGAAAACTCAAGCAAGGGCTGAAGATCCCTGCCTTGGGGGTCAGGAGAAGAGCATGCTACTTCTCAGCCCCCACTGCACTGCTGCAGGACCTGAAGTTCATTGCTGCCTCTGCAACCATCCACTCTCTGTGGAACAAGAACAGTGTCTCTGCTCCAGCCTTGCAAGGGGACAGAAGTGCCCATGTGCAGGGGTGATCAGGTAGTGAGGAGTACAGAGGCAGAAATCTTCACATCCCTCAGAAACACACAGGTTTAATAAAGGGAATGGTTTGAGTAAGAAGGGTGGCAAAGGCTAAGTGGAGGTATCGTCTGGTGTTTAAATGTAGAGGTAGGGGAATTTTGGCTGTTTGATGTTGCAAGGCTCTGTCAGCCAAGTCAACCTGTGATCCTAAAGTCCTCCCCTTTTCTCTCCTCTATACACCAGTTCACATCCAAAGACCCACATCCTAAACACTACAAGGCTAAGATTTCAGCCTGGTTTAGCTGTGTAAGTGCCAATCTGCTACCAATTACCCAAGCTAAGTTAAACTGATAGAAGAGAGCTTAAGACCTCTCTAGCTCCCTCCTTGTGTCAGTCTCCATAGCATAGTGATGAGAAGGGAGAGAGGTCACATACCTGCAGCTTCTCTCCATAAGCCCTCTGAGCAGTAAAACAAGCATTTGCACCATCCCAGGCTCGACCTTGGGTGGGATCCTGAATAGTGACCTTACTGTTTTACACTCATTTCAGACACAGCAGAAATGTGTTCCTGGTGCATGAGAGACTGTCGCTTATGCACTGAGCTCTGTCATATTCTCCAGGCTGAAACTACTCAGTTGCCATAATAACTTCGTTTGAAGCTGGTCGGCTTCCCACTCTCTGTATATTTCCCCTGGGCCACGAAGCCGACAATCCTGGTATGGACATTAATGTTAAATAGTCAGAAGGCTTAAAAAGAGAATGGGATTCCATCTTGCCTTTTTTTTTTTTTTTTACAAGAGTATTAGTAATGAAATGAAATCATAAGCTCTTCTCCCTAGAGCTTAAACAAATTTGTCTGCAGAAATACTGAAAGCTTCACCGTGCACCAGACTGCCTCTCAGCCTTGCTGCTGCGCAAAGGACAAAACGGGGCCTTTCCTTTCCCGTTTTGGGGCATAATCATCTCCATAACCTACAGAGACCCAAAATATTAGCTGCCTCCCCTTAAAAAGCACCAGGTGATTCACACCCCGTTTCGAAGGGCACCCCAGCCCGTCTGCGGCACTCCCGCCGCAAGAGCATCAAACGTATGGTTAAAGATTTGGGCCACGGTTTGGGGTGCGTCGCCGGCGTGAGGAGGTTGCTGTCGCTCGTTGCAAATCCCCTCGGGTGATCCGCGACCCCCCAGCGCAGATACCCGCGTAGGAGCTCCCCTGCCCGGGCAGGAGGCGCCGCAGCCGCCCGGCTCCGTCGGTCAGGGCTTGCTACCATCTAGTGGCCGCGGGCGATACAGCCACGGGGATTGCAGGCTGTGTCCGAACCCTTGCCTGCGGTTCGGAGGCTCGGGAGGTGGCCAGCGTGCAGCACTCGTATTTCAGAGGCAGGAGAGTGATCCCAGGGCACGCAGGACTGCAGCGTCCCAGTGCCAGCAGCATCACAGGGCTGTCGCTGTGGTTGGGTGGCAGGTGGCAGAACTCGTGTGAGGGACTTGTGTTTGGTGCAGGGCATAGAAATAGTCTGGTTTCCTCAGAGAGAGCCTGTGTTGGGGGTGACAGGACTTTAGATTGCCTGGGTGGCTTTGTACCCAGCCGTGGGGCAGGTCTCAGGCACAGGGGCGGTGCTGTGCCTTCCCTCCAGCCTTGAACACTGGAGAAGGCTGGGGTGGTGGGACCAGGGCAGAATAAGATCCCATGGGGCAGCTACAGAGCCACAGCTGAGCCTCAGGGCACTGCCAAGGAGGAACACTATCCTAGGGGCTTTGTGGGGCTTCTACTCAAAAATGTTCCAAAAGATGCTCAGGAAAGATCTGCCTATCCAGCAGGCACAGCAGGCAGAGGATGAGGCACTTCTGGCAGAACAGAAGAGAATACAATCAACCAGGCTGGAAGAGACCTTCAAGATCATCCAGTCCAACCTATCTGCCAGCCCTAGCCAATCAACTAGACCATGGCACTAAGTGCCTCACCCAGTCTTTTCTTGAACACCTCCAGGGACGGCAACTCTACCACCTCCCTGGGCAGCCCATTCCAATGGCAAATCACTTTCAAATGGTGACTGCAGTCTCACCTTTCTCTTGCTCCTCCCTCAACAGAGGTCAAACTTTTCTACAGGTGTAAACTAATTTAGACCATGCTCCAACTCCACAAATGACAATGCAGCTTGTTTTCCCCATTCCTGAGGAATCAGAAAAGTTCTGTGACTTGCTTGAGCCTACAGACAGGCCAGTGAAAGAGCAAGGACTTGCTCTTGGGTATGGTTTTAGAAACACCATCTGTTTGGTGGTTATTAATATGGGGCACAGTGGGATTCACAGAATCAGGCACAGGGAGAGACCAGCTCCAAGTTGGTTTTGCTACATTCATTTTTTTTTTTCTTGAGAGTATTGCTGTTGTGAAAGGAATCCTTGGCCTGTAAAGTGAGCACCAGAGAGCCTAACAGTACCCAGCACTGCCTCAGCAATCAGTATAACAAATCACCAACAGCTTCTAGCCCTGTCTTCTCAGCAGCCAAACCCGCTGTGGGGAGATGTGTACTCAAGAGAAAAGCAATAGCATAAATCATAGATTTCTTTCATTGGAAGTGAGTTCATGAAGTAAACTTTCCTGCTCCAAAATCCAGTCCATTTTCCTCAAGAAACAACGCAAGATCAAAGGATCAGGGGATATTAGGGGTTGGAAGGGACCCAAGGAGATCATCGAGTCCAACCCCCCTGCCAGAGCAAGACCATACAATCTAGATCAGGTCACAGAGGAATGCATCCAGACAGGCCTTGAAAGTCTCCAGAGAAGGAGATTCCACAACCTCTCTGGGGAGCCTGTGCCAGTGCTCTGAGACTCTTACAGTATAGAAGTTCCTCCCTGTGTTGAGGTGGAACCTCCTGTGCTGCAACTTACACGCATTGCTCCTTGTCCTATCCCAGGGAGCAGTGACCAGAGCCTGTTCCCCACTCCTGACCAGCCCTCAGATATTAACAAACATTTATCCAATCCCCTCTCAGTCTTGTCTTCTCCACACTGAAAAGCTCCAGGTCCCTCAGCCTCTCCTCATAAGCCATGCCCTCCAGTCCCCTCATCATCCTCGTAGCCCCCCACTGGACTCTCTCCAGCAGATCCCTGTCCCTCTTAATCTAGGGAGCCCAAAACTGAACACAGTATTCAAGATGAGGTCTCACTAGGGCGGAGTAGAGGGGAAGGAGAACCTCCCTTGATCTGCTGGACACGCTCTTCCCAAACATTCTTGTGTGCCTACACAGCAAAACAATTCAGAGGAACAAACAGATCTTTGGAGCAATTTTTTTCTCTTTGAAATGGATCTTTCCTGCCCTGGGAGCAGCCAAGGGTCCTGTGGCTGCTTGCAGTGGCAGTGGCAGCAGCAGCCCCAGCAATGCCGTGACTCTGGGTTGTGTAAAGCGTGGCATGACACAAGCGTGGCACACGCTGCTGTGCCAGGGGAGCGGTCAGGGGGAGGCTGGGGCTCTGCAAAAGCCGGGAGCATTATATAACACCAACTTACATAATTACCCATTGCATAATGCCCAGGAAAGGGCCCTCCGTTTCTATGGCATTCTGCTGGTACACTCAGCTGCGCCCGGGCTCGGCAGCCTGCAGCTCGGTGCAAGCAGAGAGGCAGGTGAGAGCCTGCGCTCACTACATCGTTAGCCAAAGAGGTAGGGGCAACAGTAAGAGGCTCCTATAGCCAGGGCAACGCAAGAGCATTGGGGTTTCTGCAGCTGTGCCGCTGACCTCGGCACTGAGGGGACTGGCAGAGTGTCAGACCGGAGCACCGCAGGAAGCTGCATGCACTGCATGGCGCCCGCCCCTTGCGGGAAACAAGGTGGAGTCTCACTGGCGGTGGCAGTGGCCAAATACCTTCCAGCCTCTCTCCTCTCTTCCACTCGCTCTCAAACACTATTCTTAGCAGCATTTGCAGGCAAGGCCTCTCTTACGCTGACAGATTTCAGCAGCTGAGAGGTGACCTGGGTCGCTGGCTTAGAAGGAAGAGGAAAGATTAGGAGAAGGAGACTTCAGCATCAGGACAGGATCTGAGCTGTGAGTTTGCAGTTTTGCTATGTATTTATCAGTATCTCAGCATGGATTCTTTCAGGGCTCATGCCCTGTGCCATAAAGGCAGAATTAGCTTACTTTCACTTCAGTGCTCACAGGATCCAGCCTGTGGTAGTTATCAGCCAGACAATTTGTGACTCAGGCGTTTTCAAGAAGGTGCACAGGATAACACAGGAGTGACCCACAGCAACCACGAAGTCGGTGAGGCACCGCACTACGTGGCACTGCACAGCACCTAGGTGAAGCATTTAGTTGGGCTAAGTAGGACACTTGCTGCAGGCCAGCACTTGGATTCAGTGGGAGAATAAGGAGAAAAGCAGGAATGCAGGCATCAAACAGAGTATTTAGGCTCCAATGCAGAAGCTTCTGGGGCTGCATGAGCTCTCTCTAGGGATGCAAACCTCTGAAGGACTGGGGAAAGAGAACACAAATGGACTGAAGATTTCTGTGGGGAAGCTCTGAATGCAGTTAAGGGAAGGAGGAGTATGATTAGAAAAGGGAGCCTGAAGGGAGCCTACAGGAAGGCTGGGGAAGGACTATTTACACAGTCTAGTAATGTTAGGATGAGGGGGAATGGGTTTAAGCTGGAAGAGGGGAGATTCAGACTGGATGTTAGGAGGAAGTTCTTTGCAGTGAGGGTGGTAAGACACTGGCACAGGTTGCCCAGGGAGGTTGTGGATGCTTCCTCCCTGGAGGCGTTTAAGGCCAGGCTGGATGAGGCCTTGAGCAGCCTGCTCTAGTGGGAGGTGTCCCTGCCTATGGCAGGGGGTTGGAGCTGGATGATCCTTGAGGTCCCTTCCAACCTAAACCATTCTATGATTCTATGAAAACAACAGGCAGATTTTAAAGCCCTACTGATCCCAGGAGCAAAGGGAGGAAATTATTTTTTGGAGGTAAGAACACAGATTATACCAGCAAGACCCTGGAGATCTCTAGGAGTCAGTGGGAAGACATGAAGGAACTGTGGCATACAGTTGTCCCTTCAGCTGGATTAAACTTCATAACACTGTAATGACACACGGGGATTTGTGTGCTGCTTCCTGAAATAATAAAGCAAGAGGGGAATTCCTCCCGTATCCCTCGCTCCCAGTGTAATGCTCTAACTAGAGCCTGCCAAGTGACAACTGGAAAAGCCAAGGGACAACTGAAAAGGCACAAAACACAAAAAAGTCACATAGAAGCAAAACCCAACGTCCCAATCAGTCATCATGCATGCAGTATTGTGTGTCTGCCTGACAGTCTGAACTCTAGCTCGAGCTACACGCAGGAGGGCATAACAGAGGTGACTGCAGCATGAGTGAGACTGGGATTTCATAGAATCATACCGTTGTTTCAGTTGCAAAAGACCACTAAGGTCATTCAGGCCAACCATCAATGTAACACCACCATGGCCTTCATGATCAAGTTAGACTGAAATCCAGGCAACTGGAAAGGGTGGCTTCTCCCATACCATGCCTTATGCCAGAGAGGGTCCTCAACCCCTCTTCCCAATGCCTTGGGAGTATGGGTGAAAAGAGCACCTCGTATGGTGTCTTGCTTTGCACTTTGGACGCGACTGTGTGCTTTAGGAGTGGCATAGATGTGTCTGCAAAGACAGCAGTAATTGCAGCATGGCCAAGACCAGAGTGACAGCAGCATCAGAGGTGACAGAGCTGAGCCATCGTGCAAACAAGCTCCTTTTCTGCAGCCCGCCCTTTCTTGGGACACATGCAAACACAAGTCCAGAGTCTACAGTGAGCTGGCAGTGCCTGCCTGCTGATTAAACTCTCTCAACAACGAAAACTTCAGAGCTGTTCCTCAAGGAAGAGGAATTAACCAGGTCACAACACAGCACACAGCTCAGCTGTGGGCTCTCAGCCTCCCTACGAGGGGTGAGAGAGCCCATTGCTGCATGGTGAAATTGGGTGATACAGCCTTGTTCAACCCCAGCAGATAGGCAAGTCGCCCTCATGGCACCACCACTTAATATGAGGCTGTGCTGTATTCATAAGTTTGATTGGGAGGCAATCCCAGCAGTGCCTTCTCCACACTAGCTCATTATGAGGGTTTGAAATAAACTGGATCAAGCAACTTGTCTGAGTTTAAAGTAAATGCATTTATCCTTTGTTAAGTTTGTTTTGAAACTAGATCAGTTCTGCAGTCTGGTTTGTCACACAGCCAGACTGACACATGCTGACAGTGGGGAAGGCAAAGCTACTTATATTGGTATTGCTTGTGAAAGCAACACCCATCAAGCCATCCTCCAAAACCCCAGGCAGTGTGTCTGATGGCACAGCACACACAGATTAGGGCCTGAGATTCATGGCATGAGAGATGAGGAAATAGCCACTATTTTGTATTCCCTTTACTTGCAAAATACCCTCTTATCCAGAAAGCATGGAGCTTCTGCAAGATAAGAGCTGGCGGGGAAGGCAAGATCAACCCTTCTTTTGTACTGATGTTTACACTTGTCTTTCAATGAGCTCCAAGAGGTTCTTGCTTCCAGATGCAGTTGGCCCTTTTCGAAGTCCATGGTCTCATTTTGCATGTGTGCTGGTTTGAGCCTAGCTAGCAACTTTTGGTGAGAAGAACTAGATGATAGGCTGTAAAATGAAAACAATGGTGTTTACTTCCCTCACAGGCTTGCTGAGATGGGTAGCAAGGAAAAGCAAAACATTAGATAAGGTCACTTCTGCTCTGCACTTCGTGCTGGGCTGTCCTCTTCTCTTTGCCTGCTGGGGAGAAGCTGAGGCTGCTAGCTGGACTNCCTGTGATATAAGAAAACTCAAGGAATGCTGGTAAAAAGGTCTCATAGACCAGATGCTCATTTCCAGATGCTCATTTTGAGGGTGTCTGTGACAAACCGTAAAGTACCAAACTCTGTAGAGGTGTTTGTTTATAGTAATCAGTTGATAATCTGCAAACCTAAACAAGGGCTACTGTAGGAGTGTCTGCAGCTACTCGTTGGAGATCTGTGGTAAGCAATCTTGTAAAGACCCAGGTCTTCAGTGACTAAGGAAAGCAGGAAGGAGATAAAGGAGAAGCAGGGATATCCTGACATCAAGAACAAGGAAGGGTCTGCTTGACCAGAGATGAGAAAGACCCCAGAAGGAAAACTGTCTGAGATNCAGAAGGAAAACTGCCTGAGATGTTCATCTCAGATAACCATTCCAGACCACCAGGGCTGGAATTGTTGGAATTGGGGTGGAGAATGGGAAAATACTTATGTTAAAGAACTCCAAGAAATAATTGTAATAACCCTACCTCCTGCTATGAATATGCATGCTCTTGTGACATAAATTGTGGCTTGTGCCAGCATGGGGTGTGCAGGATGGATGGAGCCATCCTGCCTGCACCCAGAGATGTACTGAAACATACCTACAGCAGAACTCTGCAGGAGTTTTGGGCTTCATTTCACAGGTCAACTGCTTTAGGGAATATCACAGTATTACAGTATCACCAAGGTTGGAAGAGACCTCATAGATCATCACGTCCAACCTGTTACCACAGAGCTCAAGGCTAGACCATGGCACCAAGTGCCACGTCTAATCCTGCCTTGAACAGCTCCAGGGACGGCGACTCCACCACCTCCCTGGGCAGCCCATTCCAGTAGCCAATGACTCTCTCAGTGAAGAACTTTCTCCTCACCTCAAGCCTAATTTTCCCCTGGCGTAGCTTGAGGCTGTGTCCTCTTGTTCTGGTGCTGGCTGCCTGAGAGAAGAGAGCAACCTATTCCTGGCCTCTCACCAGCCTCGTTGCCCTTCTCTGGACACAGGGACGAGCAGGTCTCCTTCTTTCTCTTCTGAGAAGCAGCACCAATGTAAGCAGTTCCTAATCCAGTAGTGCTTTCCATGCTCCACCAGTCTTATGGGGAATGCCTGCAGGGAATCTGATCCCTCTGGGAAGAAAAAAAAAAAATGGTGACAAAAAAAAAAGTCTTCTTCAAGCAGATCAACAGTGGGTGGTGGGGAGCATCCTAAGCGCTGTGCTGGCTACTTGGCTGCCTAAGCAGGGCATTTACCACTGAATTTGAGATGGGATCTCTGTCGTGCATCTCTTCCCCATTATTGCCATTCTCACAATTTCATCTCACTTTCACTGCTGTGCTATCAGATCTTTAGATTGGTCCACTTTAGGGTCCCGCTGGCAAGACAACCACAGCAGTGGGGCTTGATACTGGCCAAAAACAGCCGAGTGCTGGAAGATCTTACCTATGGTGAGCATCCTGGTCCTGTGGTTGTTTTGGTAGTAGCACGAGGAAACCACAGCATCACTGCCCAAATGCTTGGCCCATCTATCCCTCTCAGATGTTTGGCATCAAGGGTGTACAAATGTCCCAGGCTGGGCACCTTCAGAAAACTCACCTGTAAGCATCTTACACACACAGGATCCACGGACAGGTAGAAGCTTACTAATCTCTTCCTCCAACAGCACTAGAGGTAGATGCCCAGGAAATAGGAAGCAGGAACAGTCCCACTCCATCATGGCAACTTGAAGATAAAGGACTTTCCAAGGTTAGATTTGCATACTTATGTTTAACAGCATTAGGCAGAACTCTGCAGGAGTTTGGAATTGTTTAATCCTCTTATACATCCTCCCCATTCCAGACATGGCAGCAATCTTATAGGGCAAACTGCAGAAAAACAGCCTGCTGACTTGGTGACTCTGTAACAGATTAACCAACAAGAATAGATAAAAATTTGCCAATCACCTTCTAACTCTTCACAAATGGCCCATTAAAAAAACAAAACAAAACAAAGCAATAAAACAAAACAAAACAATAAAGATGAAGATCCATTACCCTCAAAAACCTCTGTATTACACAGGGTTCCCACCTTTGGTCCCTTTTCAATTGTGAGTTCTCCAGACATCCTGGGTTTGGGTTTTTCTCTTTCTCCTTCTAAACACTCCAGTGCTGGTGGCTAAGCTGGTCAGATCCAGCTGGTCTGTAGCAGCATCTGCCTGGAAATCATAGAATCAGTCAGGGTTGGAAAGGACCACAAGGATCATATAGTTCCAACCCCCCTGACATGGGTAGGGACACCTCACATTAGGTCAGGCTGTCTAGAGCCTCATCCAGCCTGGCCTTAAATGCTTCCAGTGATGGGGCTTCCACCACCTCCCTGGGCAACACGTTCCAGGGTCTCACCATCCTCACAGTGAAGAACTTCTTCCTAACATCCAGTCTGAATCTACCCATTCCTAGCTTTGTTCCATTCCCCCGAGTCCTATCACTACCTGACATTCTAAAAAGGCCCTCCCCATCTTTCTTGTCTTATCTCACTTATCTCACCCTGTTGTCCTTTTATTTCTCACCCCTTAAGGTGCAACAGAGATCTCGCCTCATGTGGCAGCTGTAACAGTCCATGAGTCCATGCTTCTTCTCTGGGTTTCAGCATTAATTATCTGAGAGTTTGCAGCAAGGGCCAAATCACACTGGGTTTATTATCCTCCTGAGCAAAACTTCAGTGTTTACCTGCTGCTCTTGCACATCTGTACCTCACAGAGAGAGCTGTGCTGGACAGACCCAACCTCATGTGTTTATTAGGTCAGAGAAGGTCCAAATAATTTTAAAACAACATAGGCAAGGGATGACACTGGGACCACAGATTAAAAAGGAGACAAAATGTGAGAAATGAGACTGCAGCTAGACCAGAAAAAGCAGATAGAGTCTTTGTGGGAAACCCCCCCAGGTATTACAAATGTCTTACCCACCGAGCAAAACCTGAGCTAAGAGGGAGTCTTTGAGGCCAGGAGCAGAGTTTGGGTGGAAGTTCAGGTGAGAACAAGAGCAAGATTTGTTTGGATTTTCTGTACAAAAAAAAAACCCCAACCTGACTTGAGCAACTTAAGAGGAGAGCAGGAAAGGGAAGTCCTGCCCAGTCTGATGTGTGCAGAGCGAGCATGGGAAGTTGTGATTCCATATCTCTTCCCATTTCAGGACTACAGGTCCTGCTTTTGGGTGTTTCACTTTGTGGTCAGAAATGTGCCTTTCATCTGCTGAGTGATGAACTTGATGCCAGAACATTCCTGGTGTTGGCCCTGCATATCAGCCTACTCCCTTGGCCTAATTCACTGGGATATTTAGTAGAGGACTTATTATGAACCACCACATCCAACCATCTCATTCCAGCTTATGATAAAACTGTCAGAGGATCAAGGCTGCATAGCAGCACTGGCAGCCACCAGACACTACACAAAGTACAGAGGAACGTCCACAAGAGGGAGAGTTGGTGCCAGTCTCAACCATGATTTTGAGCAGATGGCACTTTGCTACCTGGCAGTCCTGAGAGCTGTTCCACTCGCTTCACTGTTCCCCTTGCTTCAGCTCAGCAGAAATGTTTTGTTCTGGAGATACCCCTTTCCAGGTTGTTTCCCCTCCTCCCCTTTCTCCCAGTGACTGGGATTTCATCTTTGTGTAGGATATGCCCAAAGGCCACCCCTTGCAGGTGCTAGATGTTGTCATCAGAAAAGCACTATGATTAAGACAATCCCTCTGCTCTCACTGGTGCTCTGCTCCCCTTTCCTCCCACCTTTGTCGGGCCGTGATGAAGAGATGTGCCCTGTCAGGCCCAGCACAATTGAAAGAGCAGCAGCAGCTGTATCCAAAGGAAGGCAGAGCAGCAAGAGCTCCCTTCCAGAGCTGCCCCTCCCCAGCTGGAGCAGTACTTTCTGCAACCTTCACTTCTCTCACCCCCCACCCACCCCAATCCCCAAATACTATCCTGGGCAAATATCCACATTTATGAACGTTTTGGGGCTTCAGTTCTTAGAGAATTACTGGGGCAGGTAATTTCTTACCTTCTCTGACCATTCTTCTACTTCTGTTTTTCTCCTGTGTTTCTTGCCTTGCCCTTCTGATCTCTTCTCTTGATCTCTCTGGTAATGGCTGGAGCTCTGAGTAAACGAGAGCCCCTCAAACTAGCGACCTTTATCCAGGCCATTCCACTCTAGAGAGATGTCCAGCTGTGGCTTACTTTCCTCAAGTCAGTGTGAGCTGGGGGCACCAGAAGCTGCTCTGTCAGCAGCTGATATCTTCTCTACCTCCTTCCAGCCATCCTCAGATCTTCAGAGAGAGGAGGCATGGACCAGTGCTCAAGTATGCGCAGTAGGAATGAGCACCTTCCAGCTGCAGGTCCACATGCCTCTGCTTTGCCACAGTCAATACACCCTGCACCAGGCAGCTTTTCCTAGGGTGAATCCTCCATACTGAACAGTCAGGGCTCCATGACAACCTCAGCTGGTATCTCGCTCTTCTCTTTTCTTCCCTGTTCTCCTCCACCAGGTTTTTGCCAAGAGCTTCTCCACTTTGCAGCCTCTGTGGCTGGAGGTGGTCCTTGGTGCTAGTGCAGCACGAGCACCAGTAGGATTTCCTCTGTGGCTCCACAAACAACATCCCTAAGCCACCGAGTCCACAAGCTCACAAGATACATTTTGATTATTTTGCTGAGTGATCTATCAGAAACTGTATTGAAGCTCAGAGCATTCCTGGGGCAACTTCCTATCCTGAAATCTTAGAGAAATGTTTCCAGAGGAAATCCATGTGAACTACAGCACCAGGATCACCAAAAGATTCCCAGGCACGGCTTCTAACACCTTGGCCACTTTCCAGCCACTGTTAGACTATGACTGCCAGGGCAAGCCTTGCTTGTGCCCAGCTGGCTGTGGCATGGTGGCAGCAGCAGCCAGTGCTGATTGTGCAAGTGTGTAGGAGAAGATCAGCTCTCCAAAGGAAAGGAACAAAGCAGGGGAGCTGCTGGCAGAGTGGCCCTGGCAAACCAGGCTGCTGGCTCCCTCTGGGGAGAGAGATTTCCAGCCTGAGGAACAAAGCTGTGGCCTCTTGCTCTGAAGCACATTGCACCTGCTACTATCAGCATTTCAGACATTGCATACAAAACTGCCCTGGAAAGAAGCACTGACATGAAAGTATATGAGCTCCTACATCTGACCACTGGCCAAAGACCTGGCCTCAGACGTGAGCATGCTCCGGGCCCAACTGTGGACATCAGGCAAGCAGGACAAGGAGAGGTCTACTAAAGGTATCAGCATGCCTGCAGGACTTCCCTTGCAGGACATCCATGCTATTGTGACAGACACTGCACATTGAGAAGGGGGGAGGAAGTGTGAATCTGCAGAAGACAGAGTAGAGAGAGATTCCAGCTTCACTGCAAGCCAAAGCCTTAATCACTCTGCTCCAAATTATAACTCTTGGGCTGGGCAAGCTGAGGCACACAGCTAGCCATTTGGAGCAGCCTGTCACCACCAGTGGGTGCAGAAATGCACAACGTGAAGAACCAGCACCTAATGCCAGCTCCAGCAGTCTGTCACAGCACCTCATTCAGCATTACCTGCTCCTGTAGGATAACCTGGGCAGGCACAGCGAGGCAGCAGCATAAGCAGCAGCTTAGCAAATACAGCTGCCACAGGTAGCACATTTTAATTTGGCTTTAGGCCTGCTGACAGGAAACAACATAACCAAAAGCCACCAGAGGTTCAAAAGGTGAAGAAGAAGAGAAGGGGTGAGACAGCAAGGTTATTTACCAAACAGCCAGTGGATATGTGTCATATATCAGGGCAAGAAAATAAAAGCTTCTACTGCTAATACAAAGTTATGTGATAATACACAGTTACTTCATATTGACTGAAATAAAAGTAATTAGAAGAAAGGTTGTACTCTGAGGCAGAGTTACCCTGCACTGATTTCAGGTCTATGGGGAAGCTCTCATTTGTAGACAGTCCTAAAAGCCAACCCCCAAACTTCCCTAGCACCTTAGATACCTGTTGTGTCATTTGAAATAATACTTCAGGCTCAAATTTAAGTCTTTATCCTAATTTCTAACTAACAGTTTATCTCTAGTATTATCCACACAGCCATGACTCACTGCCCTTGTTAACAAGCAAACAGCCCCCTGTGTGTCTGTGTCACACTGTTCTTCGCTGAGCAGCATTTGGAATCCAGAGGCAGCTCCCTCCTGTGCGTGTCGCAGGTTCCCTGGGTCAGATTCCCACGCTCTGACCAGGCAGGGCAATGGAGATCTTGGCTGTGCAGCGTCAGGCAGCAGGGAGGCAGCTGTGACACTGACCAGGACCTTGCTTTCTGCCCTGATGTAGGACCTGAAGGTCAGAGTTCAGGAGTATATTAAGGGCTAGAAGAGACCTGCCTCAGGACTAGAGCTGGGAACAAGGTCCCCTGTGAAACATTTTCATCTGAACACAAAGTCAAACCATGCAGGCCCCTGATGCAACACACTGCCAGCATGTCAAGAGGCTTTTGGCTTGCCAAGAACCTGAAAGAAATATTTTCATCCTGAGTGAGCCTGATATCGATATTTTCTGTCTTTTTGTTCCACTCTACGAACTCAAATGTGAACCAGACGCCACAGTTCCGGCCGTCTGGGGAGTGAAATGACAACAGGAGTGTGACGGATGATGCAGAATTAATAATCTCTATTAATTTAGATATCCAGGCAAAGATTGTTAATAACTATGGAAACTGTCTATTAACATTAAAACTCGCCAGAAAACTTATCCACAAGGTTCAAAACTCAAGGTTTGGAAGTGTATACACGCAGGGAACAAGCAAAACTAGAGCACTTATTTTCTTAAAGTGGCAAACGTGAACATTGCACTGGAAGAGAGGATTATCACAGTATCACACAGTATCACAGTATCACCAAGGTTGGAAGAGACCTCATAGATCATCAAATCCAACCTGTTACCACAGAGCTCAAGGCTAGACCATGGCACCAAGTGCCACGTCCAATCCTGCCTTGAACAG